>OY757930.1:6019406-6156906 GCA_963585895.1 Sepioteuthis lessoniana
GAGTAGCGCCCTCCCCTACACCTCAGTGTTGTAGCTATTGAAAAGGGAGTCTTCATGTCACCCTCGACTACAGTCGCCAGGTTTACTTATATATATATATATATATATATATATATATATATTTGAAGAGTTTTAATTTTTGGTCTTCTGAATATTCAGATCTTTGGTTACAGAGTTTCAAGTTGTCGAATTAACAATAAAACCTCATGATGTCTGTTTTGAGTGAATAATATTCCATTAGAAATAATAACGTCCAGGTATCTTCGAAAATTGTGAGGGTGTACTTATTTTAATGAAGATACTATAGATATATGGATAAATAGATGTGAATTGACTGTGATACATACATACAGACATACATACATATGAATTGACATAGATAGATAGATAGATAGATAGATAGATCGGAAGACTGAGATAGATAGATAGATAGATAGATAGATAGATACATACATACATACATACATACATACAGACCTATAAATTGACAGAAATAAAATGATAGATAAATAGTTTGGTTTGGTTGGGTTGGGTTTTATGGCATATCAACCATTGTAGGTTATTTAATGCCAAATCCATTTTATGCATATAAACAGTTCTGTTTCAAACAATTCAATTTAGCATAAGTGCAGTTTTTGTTTGCCCACTGTTAAATGTAAAATTTTCTATTTGAAACAATTTAGTTTAGCATAGATACACAGTTTAGTTCTATCTGAATCATAGATAGGACCCTATAAAGTACAATCAATCCATGTCAAAGGAGCACTCCACCTTCCCCAGAGCTCCAGCATTACTGGAGCCTCACCATCAGATGGTTTATTGTCCTATCTAGGACACTCGTTCGGGGAGTTTTACCCCTCTGTCAAGATGCATTCGTTGTATTATAGAGCCCCAGCCGACTGGGCAAGATACATACATACATACATACATATGAATTGACATAGATAGATAGATAGACAGATAGAAATAGGGAATTACTGGTAATCTAAAACAGAATTATTAATTTCCAAATCATGGGGATGTGTTATGATTTGGGAGAACAAAAATAGTGACAAGGGCTCTAATCGAGAGATTAATATTTGAGGACATGAAAGACATTAAAAGAAAGCATAGTTAAAACAATATAAAAAAAGGAGTTTCAAATGTGTTAGGACCACTATAAAACTCGCTGGAATAAGTGCATTAAATACCAGCGAGGCTATTTTCAAGGAAAGCAACAATACTTTCTTTGCAAATTTCTGCTTTAATATTGATACTTTTTTTTAACACAGCTTGTACATCGACTAGAAAAGGATTTGAATAAGATCAATACTTGGCATTGAGATAATTGAGAAAAAAAAAGAAATAGGGAGAGAAAAATAGCTAGCGAGAAAGAAGATGAATGTGAGACGAGTATAAAAAAGATTAAGTCGTATATTACTGCTGAGACAAATCGAATCAAGTTATATTTTGGAAACGTATGAATCCAACAATTCCCTCCCAAGTTGAATAAAATAGTAGGGCAGAGTGAGCTCTTTAAACTTCGATTGACAACCGATCTGGGAGAAAACTCTGAACTCAAACAGGTTTTGCTCCGCTTAAAAATTAACCTTGTGTCTCATTCTGCTCATGGTGGAGGGGTTGGGTAAGTACATCCATGAGGCAAGTCGAACAAAATCTCTTCTCATCAAATGATGTTTTCAAATTTATCATGGCTGCCGAAAGTTCCGATGTTATCAGTTCTCGTAATACCATTTTATTTCAGAAGATTAGTAGACGAGGCCTCTCGACTAAAAAATGAACCTTACAAAGTACGAGGATCATTAAATAAGTTTCCAGACATTTTTCGTATGGGCACTTTTATTGATAGTACACACATGAAACCCAAGTCCCATTCGAAGTAATCCCCTCCGGCTGCAATGCACTAGTACCTTTCCAACAACTTCTAGAAGGCCCCATGGAAGTCCTCTTGTGTGAGCGTGTCAATGACATTCGTCACAGCCTCTTTCATATCCTCAATTGTCTCATAACGACAGCCTCTGTGCTTAGGGAATAAACAAAAGTCATAGGGCGCAAGGTCTGGACTATAGGGAGGGTGACTAACTGTCTTGATGCCCATCTTGGTCAAATAGTCTGTGACAAGGATGTTGTTGTGCACTGGTGCATTGTCCTGGTGGAAATGCCACTGACCCGATTTCAAGAGTTCTGGCCTCTTCCAACGGAATGTCTTCCTGAACTCCCTTAAAGCGTCCCATACGTTTCCGTGACATTTTTTCCAAGTTTAAAACAGAATTTTATTGCATATCGTTCTTCGTTGCGTCCAGATTGCATTTTTGAAATTCACCATCTGTGACAATCAGGATTTAGTAGGGTGTATTCCAATTGCTGCTGTAGCTGTTCATTTGAAGCTGAAATCATATAGATTGATCAGTCATCTCATAAGATGTATAGTGATAACATACTAAATTTTCAAGAGTCTACGACAATTTTGAATGCCAGTACAAAAAACATCTGGAAACTTATTTATTAATGCAACACATCTTGACGGCCATTATTTGTAGTCACTTTATCAGCGGAACAAGATAAAATTAGAAATAATCTTATCATAATTGCTTAAATGTCCCTCCTTACAGCAAACCCTTCACTATGCATTCATTGTGTAACGGTAATTGTCGGAGAAAATTGACTTTGAGACAAGATTTCAAATTTTGGATAAAACTGTTAGCGGCCCATTTTGCACTTAAGTCCTTGTGGAAGTTATGAATTCATCTTTCCCCTCCCCCGCCCAGGATGTTGGGTTCTTTAACCTTAATATGGCCACTAATCTCGGAAAAGGAAAATTTTGAATTTAAACCAACTGTACTCACTAAAGAATTGACCTTGTGGCTGATGATTTGGGTAAATACATAAGCCTCCTCTATTTTTGGTCGGAAATCAACAAAACATTCAGGAATTGTTAAATCGAGGCTTGAAAAAATTTAAACAAAATTGAAATTTCCGTCACATTAGTTTTTTATTGGGATCTGTCTATCATTTTTCATGCTTTACTGTCCACCTCACTGTAACAGAGTGTTCGTCACACTGACGACAAATCCATACTTTTAGTAATCATTACGAGAGTCACATTGCTCTCTCTCCTTTCTTATATACACTTAGATCCTCTTTGATGCCACCAAATGCTCAGCTAAGAACGAATCCATTTTATCTTTACGGTCGACCAGCTTTTCAAAAACTTAGAAATACAATTTAAAAAATAGATTCAATTAATGCAACTCCTACATGTCTGGAAGAGGGTAAGATTAAATATTTATTCGGAATATTGATTAATTCCCAGAACATTTTGTGGATATCGAAGATCTTCGAATGGACCTGAGGCCATCTTCAATACACCCCGTTCGGTGTAAACAAGCCAGAAACCTGAAGTAAATAAACAATAAAAAAAATAAAACGTTTTTTAAAATGAATAATTATCGTAAGCTTTAGTAAAATCGTTTCACCGTCCCTTATTCTTATGATAACCCTTAGGTTAAAATGATGAGGTATCCATTAAGACCCATACGTTAAAATAGTGAGGCACTCCTTAAGACCTATATGTTAAAATGATGAAGTACCTCTTCAGACTCATTGGTTTTTAAAAGAGAGAGAGAGAGAGAGAGAGAGAGAGAGAGAGAGAGAGAGAGAGCGTGTGTGTGCGTGTGTGTGTGTGTGTGTGGAGACGATAACCCTAAAACAATTGATGGCAATACTCACGCAGAAAGACGATAAAAGTCATCACGACAAAGCTTGTATTTTCACTGCAGTGTATTCCAAAAGCCTGTGTTCCAGTTTGATGAGATATTCTAAATTCTAACATCATAAATGAGACAGAGTAACGGAGAACGACTGCAACGATTTTGCGTGATTTCAATATCTAAACTGAGTAATTAAACCTAGAATACCGGATAACGTTGTTGTTAAGGAAGAAGATCAAAGGTGCTTTATTATTGACGTAACTGACCTAGACGACACCAACATAACGAACAACGAATTAGAAAAAAAATTATTATTATTTAGCAATTTGAATCCGATTTGAAAGGTTGTGGAACGCAGAAGTTAACATTTTGCCGAGAAAGATTGGAGCTCTTCGCTCAATTCTTCAGAAACGGCTTTCAGGTATTAATGTATTATGTATAGCATTATGCAACCTTTCAGAAATAATCACTCTTGGGAATTGCCAATATATTGCAAAAGGTGTTCTCTTTCAAAGGTCATATGAATTGATGGAAAGAATATTATATTTCCGAGGTTACAAAGAAAACCGTGCAAAAAAGGAAATAATAATAATAATAATAATAATAATAATAATAATAATAAGAAGAAGAAGAAGAAGAAGAAGAAGAAGAAGAAGAAGAAGTCTTGGAAACTTGAGGAGACTTGCTGTCACTCAAACTCCCGTGGAAAACCATCAGCTAACGCTGAGGTGAATAACTCTCTAAGGAGTTAAAATAATAACCTCTCTGAAGAGAAAAAAAAACTTTTTAATGAAATAACAGTTCCACAGGGATTAATTTTTAACAAGCAGAAATAGATAGAATGCAACAAAATAAGTGTAGGTGATTTGATGACACAGATGAAAGGACTAATCTCATTATAATCGAATGTGTCAAACTGGCACAAAAGGAATACAAAACTAGGTTCGACAGGATGGGAAAGGTGAACCTCTGGGAATTGTGCCCAGGATTCAAATCTTACCATACCTATATACAGAATTAATAGATTTTGGTAAATCTAACAAGTGGAAAAGTGGATAAATCAAACTCTTTAGAAGTATTTAGAAGTATTTGATTTATCCACTTTCCCACGTATTCCTGTCATACATGTACGCATATTTTATAATCGGTAAAAGAGAAAGAAACCTATTGAATTCCCATGGACTTTGAGTTACAAACGGTTCATCTAATCCCGAACAGAAAACCAGACCTAGTGTTGAGTAACAAGAAAAAGAAAAGTCATCCAGTGGTCTTTGCTGTATTAGCAGACCACAGAGTGAAAAGAAAACGAAAAGAAAATATTTAAAAGTCTACCTGGTGTGCAAAGAACAATTTCCAAAGGCTGAGGAAAAAGATTTGAGGATTTGGAAATCAGAGGACGAAACACGATCATCCAGATACAGCATTATCGAAATCTTGCCCTGTCGGCTGTGGCTGTAGAATACTCCGTCTGCATCTCTGCAGAGGGCTAACCCCCTACCAACGCGTGTCCTAGATATGACATGAAACCATCTGATTGTGAAGTTCCAATAATGCTGGAGATTTGGGAAATGAGGAATACCCGTCTCATTGCCATTGTTTCCTGGTCCACTCTGACCCGGAGTGGTAGCACCTGATAGGCTCCTATCTATGGGTCAAATAAAACTAAACTGCGTATTTATACTGAAGTGAATTGTTTGAAATGGAACTGTTTTTGACATTCAAACTGTACGTACGCTGAACTGAATAGTTTAATTTAGAACTGTTTTTGGCAAAAACTATACTTACACGAAACTGAATAGTTTGAATTAGAACTGTTTGTCTAAACTGAATTGGTTGAAAGAGAAACGTTTTTGACAATTAAACGGTCTACTTATGCTAAACTGAATTGTTTGAAATAGAACTGTTTATTTGAATAAAAATGGATCTGACATTAAATAACCTAAAAGGTTGATATTCCATAAACCCAAACAAACAAACATTATTGAAATCAGCTAAAATACTGAAAAGAATCCTGGAGACCTAAGGAGACTTGCTGTCACTCAGACCCCAATGAAAGACCATCTATCACTGGTGTGACAAATTTGTAAAGAACAATTATATAGTAAACTCTTTGATGGTCTTTAAAGACCATCAATGAGTTGACTTTATAATGTGTACATGAAAATAAGGTTTTGGTTCCTGGTCTATGAAAAATGAAAATACTTTTGACACATTATACGAGGGTCTTTCAAAAAGCTTCTCAGCCATACCCACCGGAGAAACAAGACAGTTTTCAGAATTTTTATAATAGCCCCCTTTGACACCAGTTCACTAGGTCCAATGTTTCTCAAGCATTGCAATCCTATCACAAAACGAGGTAGCATCCAGTTCCCCCAGACGTTCCTCCATGACGCAAATGAAAAAGGTGTCAAACATAAGGGTGATGGTGATACCAATTCTATTTTGTTCATTCGAAACAATTCCCAACAGCTTGGCAAAAAGACTGGAGGAAATGGAGGTCAGAAGAAGGTTTGAGGCCATCGGCTAGAATCGTCATAAGTGTTCTGGAACCTGAATAATAATAATAATAATAATAATAATAATAATAATAATAATAATAATAATTAGAAGAAGAAGAAGAAGAAGAAGAAGAAGAAGAAGAAGAAGAAGTCGCCAAAGGATTATTAAAGGAACTGGAGGACTTAGAGGTAGGAGGACGAGTGGAGACCATCCAAACTACAACATTGCTGAGAACGGCCAGAATACTGAGATTAGCTCTCACTCAATCTCCCGTGAAAAACCATCAGCTAAAACTAATGTGAAAAACTCTCAAGGAATAAATATTAATAATAGTAAATCTCGGCCAAACGGTCATACCTTATATTTTGACGTTGCCCTGGCCCCTACGTCTAGTTCCGCCTGGGAATTTTCGCCGACATTCAATTCCTCGGCTCTGCTTGCCAATCCGAGATAACTATTACCATTCGCCACGTTGTGTATTTTGATCTTAATGGCATTGTTTTAGCTAACTCAGATCGTTTCCAATTTTGGCTGGAATCCACGCAGAAATAAAATCGCTGCTCGGAGAATGATTGTACCTGTCGCGGTTTACAAAAGTACACAGGAAGAATGAAAACACCGCTTTCAATTTTTTCAAAGCTATTGTTTTTATCTAACTATATGTGTATTCACAAAAGTGTGTAGAATACAATAAGGAAGAAAGAAAAAGGTCTTACGAAACTTGTTTGTTCCTTCGGAAATGTGACAGATCAAACAGAAGGTGTAAGGGAGGCAACTGTCGTTCTAGGTTATCTTAGAAAAATAATTGTTCGTCTCTGCTTTTGCTTCGAACTCCCAGTTCTAGGCTAATCTTGTTTTCGCCCGAAATTCTAAGATTATTCTCGGATGGGTTCTGCACTGGGCATTGCTCTGTCTCTCTTGATCTCTTGTCTACCTTGATCTGATCTGTACTCATCTATGGGCGTCGTACCGTGTTTATATAATTTGTGAGCGAGATTTCGATGATCTCTGGGCACGCCCATGCATAATGATATGTAAATCACCAAGCTGACTAACTTTTTCCATACATGGTCAACGTTGTGTTTAAAAAGATATCTAAAATTTAGATTCAGAACCCCCCCCCTGCTGATTCTTTGCAGACGGCTAATACTTGAGATAGGGTAAATCCACTTGTATCGTCTCAATCTTTAGCTTAAACGTATTCTTGCTTGGACCACGCAGACTGTATTACTATCTCCACCGTAAGATCCACTTAAGTTGTTTTTATTTCTAGCTTGAACCTTTTTTCACCTCTGCAGCCCACAAAGACTTTATTACTATATTTTATCGTAAGATTCACTTTAACGAATCTTATGACGTCGGTCAAAAGTTTAAGAAATAAATAAATGAAATAGAATAGGAAATGGAATGATAAGAAGAAGAGAGAGAGAAAAAATATATGAATTTTCCTTAATTATTTCCCTAGAATCGTTAATTAATAAATCAGTCTGGGGATGGGATGGAGTTCTCTCTGTCACAATATTTATCAACAAAAAAAAGAGAACTTGCAAAATTGTGGACTTAGCTGTCCTGATTGACCATAGAGTAAAATTTTAAGAAAATGAAAAAAGACAAACACCTTAACCTTGTAAGGGAATTAAAAAAAACTGTGGAACATAAAAGTTACGTTTATACTAATTGTAATTTGTGCTTTTGGTACAGTCACCAAATGATTATTAAAGGGACTAGAGGACATGGAAATAAGAAGACGAGTGGCGACCATCCAAACTACAGTATTATTGAGATCTTCTAGAATACTGAGAAGAGTCCTGGAGACTTGGGGAGACTTGTTGTCACTCAAACTTCAGTGAAAGACCATCAGCAAAAGCGGGTGTGAAAAACTCGCAAGAAATGATATTTATGGAGATTAGTAGAAATTTGTAATCATCACCAAAGACTTTTAGTGTGAAGATAATATGATGATGATGGATTATTCTAATATTCTATTATCGATCTAGAGAAGAAATAACTTTCAAGTGTTTCCAAATTTCAATGTAAATACGTCTGAAGTATTTACAATAAAGCCATATAATAAATTACTTCATATCCTTCTTCGTTTGGGAATGGTTCTTTTATCTGGTTTGGCGACTGCTTGACCATTCAATTAAAGACGAGCCAGAAAACGCAACGATGCTGAATACTGGAAAATAAAATTAGAATAAAAAAAGATGGAAGCGATAAGCGTTAACTATGGCTATTTATGAGACTTAAACAATGAACAAATCGGTTGGAAAATATATCTTCATTGTCGGCTGCTTTTCAGTACTTTGAAAAAATTGATATAAACTTTTTTTCGAAACCAAATCCTCTAAAAGTTTTCGAATATTCGACAGCCATAATTTCTAAAATGTTTAAAATATCAATACTCTTAATTTTAGTCTTTTTTTTTTAATATCATGGGATCTTATGAAATTGACTAATTGATTGATGAATTCTAACGGTATGTCAACCCAGGTTTATTTTATGCGAACAGGTTAGGGAATAGCGTTCATTGTACATTTACAGTTTTTGTGTTGTGGTTTCTTAAGAATTTTTATTTTGTTTTAATGAAATGTCAAAATATTTGCTAATCATTACTTTGTATGGTATTGATCATTTTTACGTTTAAAATTTTGGCTATTATTTATTTCTCTCGAGAAAATAAAATGGTCTTCATGTTGATATTTTCAAATGGGTCTTTCATATTATCTTTTTTACTAATAAAGTGATTTTAACGGCATGTCAACTTGTCGATGGTTATTTTAGGTCTAGAGGTTAAAGAATCGCGCTCATCGTACATTTATATTTACATTGTGGGTGCAGTTGTTTCTAAAGAATATTTTGCAGAGTTACATGTTATCAAGTATTCCTATCAAATACAAACAATTTGCACACAGTTGTAATTTACTAAGCTTTTTGTT
This sequence comes from Sepioteuthis lessoniana, assembly GCA_963585895.1. Lineage (NCBI taxonomy): Eukaryota > Metazoa > Mollusca > Cephalopoda > Myopsida > Loliginidae > Sepioteuthis > Sepioteuthis lessoniana. The sequence goes on from OY757930.1 coordinate 6,028,555, forward strand.
TAAATGTGGCACAAGGCCGTATGAATCGGGCACTCAATGAGACTCAAACAGAACCGTGAAGGTTTGTTAGTTTAGTTTACTAACCATTACACCATCTGGAGCACCCACAATTTGCTCACAGTTGTAATTTACTAAGCTTTTTGTTTAAATGTGGCACAAGGCCGTATGAATCGGACACTCAATGAGACTCAAACAGACTCGTGAAGGTTTGTTAGTTTAGTTTACTAACCATTACACCACCCGAGGCACCCACAATTTGTACACAGTTATATGATATCAAGTATTCATATATCATCATCATCATCATCATCATCATCATCAATAAGGAGAACAAACAACACTGATTCCTTTGACTATTTCTTATCATACGTCCCTATCGGCCATCGTTTTGAGTAAGACATCGTCAAGATGGCACCTAATGTCCTTACGGAACTGATGAATATAAATTTTCTGATCAGTCAACATTCGTACGTTCACGTGTTGGAATACACAGGAAAATGTCGTTTATAAGTTCGTCCATAATTCTCCAGCAGTGAATATTATGATTTTCTTCATCTTAATTTGCCCACAATTGTATGATTTCAAGTATTTCTTTCTAATTCCAATGATTATTGAGCTTTAAGTAATTACTTCTATTTTATGATAGTCATTTGTTTACACACAATTATGTAGTTTCAAAAATCAAATAATAATCCTCAGTAAACAATTACTGCTTCATGTAACTATTCTTAATACAAATAATCTACACACAGTTATATGGTTTCAAGTAACTAATGATAATAATCCTCAGTAAACAATTACTGCTTCATGTAACTATTAATACAAATAATCTACACACAGTTATATGGTTTCAAGTAACTAATGATAATAATCCTCAGTAAACAATTACTGCTTCATGTAACTATTCTTAATACAAATAATCTACACACAGTTATATGGTTTCAAGTAACTAATGATAATAATCCTCAGTAAACAATTACTGCTTCATGTAACTATTCTTAATACAAATAATCTACACACAGTTATATGGTTTCAAGTAACTAATGATAATAATCCTCAGTAAACAATTACTGCTTCATGTAACTATTCTTAATACAAATAATCTACACACAGTTATATGGTTTCAAGTAACTAATGATAATAATCATTAGTAAACAATTATAGCTTCATGGAACGATTCTTAATAGAAATGATTTACAGCTATACAGAAATTATGTACGAGATATGATTAATAGTTACAGTTAGCATTAAATATTCCAACCGAAAACTTTTTTTATGGAACCCTAACAGGTACAACCACTTCAGGTCAGAGTTGACCTTGCAGTAATGGTAATTGATGGGTACTTCACAAACCCCAGATCTCCAGAAAAGGAGCCTCACTATCACATGCAGTTTATTGTCAAACTCAGACCACCTCTTTGTTTTTGTGGAGGTTTGCGGGCGAGGCTGGGCTGTCAGAGCTCCCTCTGCAGAGGAGACAATCGGCGTATTCTAAGCGCCGTCGACAGAACATTCTTGAAATTAAGAAATCTACTGTAAATACAAATAGTTTATCCGCAAACAGTTTTTATAATTTTTGACACGTATAAAAGTCTTTGCTAAATATTTGAATGATATGAAAGAAAATTGACAAAAAGATGTCAATTTTTTTCGGTACAGCTTGGTTTTTATTCATTTTGATTAGTTTATCTTTCATCTTATGGTTGTTTGGATTGGGGTAGATGAGAAATAGAGAATTATTTACCCAAACCATTCACCACGACCAGGATGTTACTCAAGGTCAAATTTTAAGCGGAGTAAAGCTGGTTTCAATTCAAAGTTTTTCGTCTTATAGACCGGTTGCTTAATCAAGTTTAATGAAGTCAGTCTGCCCAACTATTTACCAATAACTAGGGGTCGTACAGATGGAAGGGAAAGGAAAACAGCCTTATCCAGTATTTGAACTAGTGTTGCCAATTCAATTTCGTACAACGATAACCGTCACGCTAGGTTCATCTCCATGCAATGAGTTACCATCGAAAAGTTACTCCTTTATTTCCGTGGAGTAATGTCTAACAAGTAGTCTCGTCGAACAACTTATACTGTCAAGTGAATTCGATTCTCACAAGGTTTTTTGTGTTTGCAGCTTCTAGACAGATCTAAGCTATGTTTAGCCTTTTAGGGCATCACATAATCTTGTCTTACATATTAGTTAATATTGAATAGTGAGTTTGATCCTCATTAAATGCCGGCCTTCTCAGCGAGATCTAAATTATGTTGATTACGTTTCCTTTCGAAAGGGTAGGTTGTGGGTTTAACATTAAACTGGACCTGCTAGTGAGAATCCGAAAGATTACATATCGATGTATTAAATGTAACGACATAAGATCATCATCATCATCATCATGTCACGCCATCAGCACAGATATCCCTGACCCTCGCGCGCCACCCCTCTCTATCGTCCATCGCTTCCGGTAGGTCTTCAAAGCTACATCCTGTATCGACATAGAGCTGTTGGATATAGGTTCTAGCTGATCGTTCTACTTTTGCTCGTCCATGTGAAGGGGTCCACAGGAGTATGACACTTATGAGTTCGTCCCTACTTGGATATTTTCGTGATGGGTGGTAAGTGGCCGTACAGCCACAGCTTTTTGATATAAGATAGATATAAGTAAATACGCTGAAATCTGCCAAGTATGCTTATGATTGTCAAACATTTTATTCTAATTAGCGGTCATTTTTGCATTCTACGTCAGCCAGCAGTTAAGATCAAAACGTAGGATGCAGGCTACTTCTACTTTAAAATAGGTAAACATAACATTCTTAGTTACAATATCAACATTTAAAAAGTCTAGCTATAATTGTACTTCAAAATCATTTTAAACGTTACTTAACTATAAACCTAGATCAGGGTGGACCGGGGAGAATTTGCCACTAAGAGAAACTTCAGGATACCAGGGATCCAGAATTGGAGCCTTACCACCAGATGCTGTTTAGTATCATAATCACGTTATCGTTTTGCAGTATGTATTTTCTTAAGAGGATCTGATCAATATTTTCTAAGCCTCGCTGACAAGACGATATCTAGTAGGTATAGATGGCAGTAATAATTGGTATGCAAGCCTAATTTATTTGATACCCTAAAAAAGTTTTGCTAAGATTTTCCATAAGGCTGCAAACAAAAGACGCCTAGAGAGAATAAAACTATCCGAAGTCCGCCATAAATTTTCAGTTAATCAAAAAACAAAAATGGGGCTGTAGAATGCACCAACTGCTTCTCTGCAGACGGGTAAGACCCCCACTCAACGAGTGTCCTAGATATGACACTAAACAATCTGATGGTAAGGTTCCAGCAATGCTGAAGCACATGATAGGGCCCTATCTATGGGTTAAATAGAACTAACGGCATACTTATGCTAAACTGAACTGTTTGATTAAACTAAATAGCTTGAAATAGAATTTTTTTTGACAAATAAACTATACTTACATTTGAACTGTGTTCTTATGCTAAACTGAATTGTTTGAACAGTTTTTGACATTGAAACTGTACTTACATTAAACTAAATTGTTATATATAGAACTGTTTTGAAATTTTAATGTGTAAACAAAATCTGATCTAAGGTTAAATTAAATTAGCTGAATTAGAACTGTTTGAATAAACTGAATAGTTGGAAATAGAAATGTTTTTGACAGTTAAACTGTGTACTCATGCTAAACTGAATTGTTAGAAATAGAACTAATTATTTGCATAAAAATGGATTTGGCGTTAAATAACCTACAAGGGTTGATATGCCAAAAATGTGCTTCATAGTTAACCTTGGACGATGAATTCTTTTCTTCTGCTTAATTTTTTCATTGTTTAAATCCCTTCTAATTATTCTAGTACTGCAAGGAGCATCCACTAGAGATTTCAATATTTTTGATGTTGACAAAGTTTTCTTTTTTACTTCATGAACAATTCTTCTCTTGAATTGTGGTGATAATTTTTCTGGCTTGCCAGTCGGTTTTCTTGTTCCATACTTTTTTGGACATTTCAAGTTATTGCAGATAATGGTTTTACTGCATCCTAAGGTCTTAAAAATTTCTCTTTGAGATTTTCCAACTCTTTTCAGAGCTGTAATCTCGCCTTTCTCAAATTCAGATAATTTAATTCCTTTAGCCATTTATGTTTTTAGTAGTTTAAGTTTAACAGTTGAAATAGCTTTTATATTACGTAGACTATATATAATAAATTTTTCAATTAAATTAAGTCCTTTTTTCTTTAGTTTTTATTAGTGGTCTTATATTTATGTAAAAAATAAATCTTAAAATTTAGCATAAATACTAATATACATATAAAAAAATGAATTGAAATTTTTTCTTATTTTAAATTTAAATGTCTTAACCTTATCTTTCATATATCTGATTTTCATAATTCAAAAATTGTAAACAATATCTTTTTTCTTAATTTATAAGGGTGGTCTTATATAGATATTATTAATATATTAAAACATATTAAACTTTGGTTATTCTTTTAAACAGATCATTGTGATCACCCACTCGAGTACTGAACAGGTTCATCCTTGCTTAACTTCAGTGATTTAACGGGAACTATACTTTTGAATATTTAATAAAATTTGTTTATTCTGATACACAGACCGCAGGTTTCTAATAGTACATGCTGTCACTAAGTGCTGACCCAATAAGCTTTGCAAAATCTAAAATACAAGCTTCTCTTTACTTATGCTACCTGAAATAATTAAATGTTAAATTATCTTAGTGTACTAAGCTCTCTTTACTTTAGGATACAGGCCTCAGGTATCTTAACGTACCTGCTGTTAATAAATGGTGACTCATTTAGTTGTGAGAAGTTACCACGTAGCTTAGCAAAATTCCTTTAGTACGGTATACAGCCCTTGGATTTCTTACTGTGTTTATTGTTACTTAATGGTCACTGATCCATGTTGTGAACTGCTTAGTCTCCTCTTAACTTCGGTTCACCAAGTTTTCTTTCGTTTGGTATAGAGGCCTCAAGTTTCTTACGGTATCTGATGCTACTACGAGATCAGTCATCTCAGTTGTGAGCAGGTACCTTGCAGCTTAAGTTCGGTGATCTATGCTTACCACATGATTGTTATTTACTAAAATTAGTAAAATCTGGCACACAGACCTCGAGTTGCAAATGGTATCTGCTGTTTACTGAAGTAAATTCAATTTAATTAATTTTTTTCTATCCGGTACACAGGCCTCAGATTTCTTACGGTATCAGCTGTTATTAATTGGACATTCATCTTAGTTGTTAGCCGGGTCATCGCTGATTCATTTTGGTGATCCGCGGGAACTGGTGCTCTTTCTTGGCTTGTTATTTACGAAGATTCGCAAAATCTGGTACAAAGGCCTCAGGTTTCATAAGGTACCTGCTGTTACTAAGTTTACTGTAGTAAATACATTCTAAGTGATTACCCATCTAATTACTGAACGGCGTCATCGTTATTTAAATACCCAATAATGATCTTAATAATAACTGAAATGTACAAGTTGTACATCATCATTAGACTTAACTCTTTTTTGTTAACTAGCTTCTATTGTTAATTCTTTTATCAGATGAGTTAATTTTGAGAGCATAGAGTAACTCTTACATCTCCTCCTTATTAATGGCAAGAAATTGTGCTTGAGGGATTATTCAAGGGACAATTGACACGAACTTTTTTTTTCTGTCGGACTCTGATACATTGTTGTGGTATTTTTAATGATCTATTCATTTGGTCTGAATGTATTTTTATTTTCATTTTGACATTTTGACGTGATCTTTTTTCTAAATGGCAGAGAGAAGACATGGAAGAAAATTGAATAAATCCAGACGAGACAAGAATACTCTTCTTCTTTTTTATTTCGAACTCAAGAATGTTAATATGTAAGTTATCAGACGGAAACAAGTTTTGTTGGTTCTCCGAAGAAAATGAACTTTTTCCATTCGTAATTTTTTTCCTATATTCAATTAGGGGCAGGTCAATTTTTCAAACATTTTTGTCCTTACGAAAGGGAAATTCTAAAAACTACCTGATTTTCAGTAAATGGTTTCGTGCGTTGAATGATAAATAGACGAAACCACAAGATAATAGAAATGTTGTGTATGATTGAAAATTGACTTAATAATCCAAATTTGATTATGTCAGAATTATGGAGGTGTAAGAGTTTTACCGGTTATTGGCACGGACAATGAAATCGGCGAGCCGAATTAAAAGTCCATATTGAAGAGTTTTCATTCATTTCTGCAAAATGATCTTTGAAGAGACATGGATTTACTTATTTTCTTATCTATGGGCAAATAAAAAGGAGTTGAAAAGTTTTATCAAATGCAAACCATCATGGACGTTTGATGATTGTTTTGGTCAAGGAACATTTCTTGCTGTTAATATTAAGTAAACTATTATAATGTGCAATCTAAATGCGTTCCACCATGTAATATCCATTGCTCCAAGAGTTGTTACAAATTACTAAGTGTGTTACCAATGGTGATATGTGGATTTTTTTTTTCTGGTGGTGGGATGTTTGTTGTTTTTTTTTTACTAGATCGATTAGGATTGAAAATTAAAATAAAATGAATGCCATGTTTTGTCATCGACCGTGAATATTTTTAAAACCGGACTCGCATTACAATAAGTACCAATATAATTGACTCTCTTGTATCAAACAGAGAGTTAATCCTATGCCAAAGATATTTTCATGACTGAAATAATTGCCGATTCAATGAAAAAATAAGATTGATAGATTAATGGATTTAAATGGCATGTCAACCAGCCTAAAGTTTTTTAAGACTTAAGGTTAAAAAACATTGCATTTTACATGATCATAACCTTTATTTGTGTGCTTGTTTGGTTTTTTGGTTTTGTTTTTGTTCGTTTTTTGGGGGGGTTGTTTTTGGGGTTTTTTGGGGGGGGTTTTCTTGGGGGGAACACGCATCGACCGAATACGAATAACTTTTAAGCAAATCTATTTAACCCATGCGAGACCTTAACCTGGAATTGTTGGCAATGAATAGCTTATCCTCTCTCTCTCTCTCTCTCCAAATGTCTGTCTTTATCATCAAAGGAAGTGCAGTGTCATATTTTGTACACTAACAAAGAAGAGAGAAAAGAACACACGATGATCCACTGGTATTGCAATTATCCCATGTCGTTTAAGAGTTTATCCTGGTTGATTGAGGGCATGTGAGACTAAAAAATTTGGACTTGGGTGCTAATCTGACGGTATTGCAATTATCCCATGTCGTCAAAGAGTTTATCCTGGTCGAGTGAGGACACGTGAAACTTCACAATTCGGACTTGAACGATGATCCACCGGTATTGCAATTATCCTATGTCGTCTCAGAATTTTCTTCTGACTAACCACAGTAGACGGTGAGCAAATCCAATCATCACTGATATGATGTCCACTCACCAGCCCATCATTTGATTTCTTCTTTGCTTCAGAAAAAATAACTCCACTTTTGTGTGATCTTTTCGAACTAAAGTGATTTTCTAATTTCATCGATTTGGACTAAAATATATTCCAATTGTTTTTTGGGGTTTTTTTGTAAGTCTTAGTTCTTTCAGGATTTTCAGGGTTTTCTTAAGTTTCTGTGCGTTCGTATTTGCTGAGGTACTTTTATTGAGTAAGGATGCTTTTTAAAATTATCTCGTTTCTTCCAAACTACTGACTCCCATGAAACTTTAGATTTTGCTTCTGGGCGTTGGCATTTGTTAAGGTTCTTTTATTGAGTAAGGATGTGGTCCTATGCTAGTCACGGAGCCTGGTATGACTATTTGTCACAGTACTTGTGGCTATTTCGTTCGTGACTACCACATTAGCTTCCGACTGTTTGATTTGTCAAATCCTTCCGTGCCCTCGCTGTGTTTGAAAGATCCACGGAGTGGGTGACACAATTCAGTCGAATCTTCTTCTGACGGTCAGGAAATATGAGTGGCTAGATTGTCTAGTAACTCAAAGAATAGAGAAAACCCGTTGTTTAACAACAACAAAACTCGTTTTTATTGAAACACGTTTGTGAGACAATAAATAACAAACGATGTTTGCTTTCCTGGCAAGCAGAAGAAGAAAGAATATCGAGAGAGGAAGAGTGACGATGAGGTGCGGTTAAAGTGACACTAACGTCTGTAAAGTCAGGGATTTTGAATTTTTGTAACGTCTGAAGGTTGTTCGGAGTACTTCGGGTCTAAAATGGAAGAGATGCTTCTTTGACAGTCTTGAGTTTCTTCTTGGTCCCTTTTCTCATCCTCTCTGAGGATTTGTTTTCTTATCCCATTTTTATAGATCAATATCTGGATTAAAAATGGTTTCTGATTGGTTGTTCAATAAGAGACAATTAGGAGTCATATTCCCATTGGTCAGCCAATCCTAGTTCAGGATTATATCTTACAGGTATAGGGAAAACCCTTTTTAGATGCTTTGACCAATGGGAACAGGTTTAGAGCAATGGGGTTGAACAAAAAATTCTCAGCCTCACCTGACTGGGTGAGCCATGCCCACTTCGCCTTAACTAAGGGCGGAGCTAAATTAAATCTCCCTTTTGACATTGACCTTCAAGATAACGACTAGAAAAATATGTTTTACGAAATGATCCGTTTCATCATTGTCATTGATGAAGTTAGTCGACAACCGAAAAATTAAACGAATTTGTTAACATTTAAAATCAAAAACAATTGTCTCGCACTTAACTGACTTTTAAAATCAGAAATGATTGTCTTGCACCTAACTGACCTTTAGGAACGATCAACCAGCTTTTTGGTCAATATAAGTCTTTAACAAAAAGATACTTATTTTAAGGATCCTTTTTAGTTTTGGGACACACACACACACACACACACACACACACACATATATATATATATATATATATATATATATTAATTTTCATATATTTCATAAATTCTAATTTCTATATATTAATTAAGTACTCAACCGCACGTCGTGTCACTAGGATGCTTTTTTTAATTATCTCGTTTCTTCCTTACTATTAATGACTCCCATGAAACTTTACATTTGGCTCTTGGTTTGATTGTTAAGCATTCTGATGCTGCTTTTATATGGGCAGTAAGGTTTTCATTTTTACTATTCGGAGTATGTGTTACAGATACCACCTGAAGACTATATAATTTGTTTCTTACAGTTACCGTATATTTATTGCTTATCTATGACTAAGTGAAAATTAGTCATAATGTGTGGTTTGGACTACCTGTTTCTTATTTCCGTAGACTTAGGTGTATCTTTGCTATGATAATTCTGTAATCAGAATATATTCCTTCAAAAGAGGAGTATGCCTCACAGTTCAGAGTGATTAATATCTACTTCTTGCTTATTCCATATTTACCGATCCCTCCGCTCGGGCAGGATATGATACAAGGTCATTTTTAAGCAGAGTTTAACAGATTTGCTTCTTGCTAATTCCATATTTACCGACCCCTCCACTCGGGCAGGATATGACACAAGGTCATTTTTTAAGCAGAGTTTAACAGGTTTGCTTCTTGCTTATTCTATATTTACCGACCCTCCGCACGGGCAGGATATGATACAAGGTCAATTTTTTAAGCAGAGTTAAACAGGTTTGCTTCTTGCTTATTAGCACACAATGTAAAAGTGCTTTAGAGTTATTTGGTTTGGTGAAGGTTCAGAGTTTTTCCTACCTTTTTTAAAATTTAGTTTTTATGCATGAAATTCTTTTCCCAAGTGAAAAATCTGTTAGATATTCGCCAATTCTGTTCGGTAGGTTGTAAAAGACAAATTTATTATTCATGTCTCCGGAGATTATTAAAATGTTTGTTTTGGAATGTTTCAAGTAAAAGAATATAGCCTGTCGTAAAAGGTTGTGGCATTCGTTTTATCACAGGCATTTTGGTCGGACTGTAGCTAGAGACGATCGTTTTGCTGGGAGATTGTCATTAGATTTATAAAGTTTTAGTTCTTCTTAGACAGAGTCTTTCGTGAATTTTTTTACGTGTATATTTATCTTTTCAAACCCCAAATGCCTCCTTGCTTCGACCGTTGATTTTCATCATGCTCACTCAGCGGGTTGCAAATTATCCAATTTCTAAATCTCTCAATTTCTCCGGTTTCTTTAAACGCCCCATACACATCAAATCTATAAGGCTAGTTTTTAGATAGATACAGACTTACCTAATTTAGGAATTGGTCATCTCATGATGAACAGATTAATAAAACCTCTTGTGTACTGTTTTATTTTCTGCTAATCCTTCATCAAATAAGATTAAGATCACAAACCCGTTTTTGGTTTCATGCCTTTTTAAGAACGACATCGTTGTATAAACGCTTCCAATAGAACCAGATGACGTTATATATTGACCAACCCTTCTACACAAGCAAGTTGAGATGTAAGGTCAAATTTTTAGCTGAGTCTAAGTTTTCTTTCATATAAACCAATTGCCAGTCTGCCCTACAATTCACCCATAACTGGAGGCAGAATAATTGGATTCATACCTTTGGCAAGGGTATTAACTCAATGTGAAATGCAAACCGCCTTGTCCAGGAATTGAACTCTGCTCACCAAGTCAATTTCCCAAGAAAATAACCGTTACATCATGTACACCTCTATGACCAGAATATTTAATCAAATGCACAACTTGCATCACGAGATGGTACTTACGATAAACTAACGTAAATAAAACAACTGAAGAAAGATGACGGGAAAATGAGAAATTCCAAATTGAATGCAAGAAATACTCAAATGTCGATTCACTCAGCGTTACAGTTATCGACGTATGAAATGCAATGGCCAAATCGAGTTCAAATTCTGAACGACGCTGTTTGTGTTTCATTTCATGCTAATGACCTTGGGAAAGACATGAATCCAACTGTCCCTTCATCTGCATCCAACTAGGGGGGAAATTATAAGGCAGAGCTAGATCTTTTAGCCTTGATTAGGCAACCAGTCTTGGAGAAACCTAATTCAAACCAGCTTTGCATCACAAAAAATGACTTTGTGCCACATCCTGCCAGTGGCGGAAGTGTTGGGGAATTACATGCCCGAATATTTCTTCGCTCGAATTTCTTTGAGACCTCAATCGAGTAAAGATATTAAACTAGTTGTTTATTTGTACACGCATGCCCTATAATTCGTGAATAAAATTAAATTGGTGTGACAGCATTCAGTTCTCAATTGATCGAGTACCAAAAGGAAATGAGTAGATATGATCATCCCTATAGTGAGGTGCTAACAAAACGTTCAAGAATTTAAAAACACGCGAAATTCCTTTCGCAAAGAAAGAAAACTTGACAGAAAATGAGATTCTTTATTTGCTGGTGGCGTGAATTCAGTAGATGTGTGAATTGTCTGGGAAAACACTAGAGATATCGGGTAACTAGACAGATTAATAAATTGATCAGTCTGTTTGGAATTTCTAAATGTTTGGAAATCAGACACATCCAGTAACAGTAGTAATTTACCCGGTTTCGCTTTGTTGAACGTATATGACATCCGGTGGTAATCAATTGATTTTAACGGCATGTCAACCTGTCAAGGATTATTTTAACCTTAGAGCTTTGGAAATCATGTTTATTGTAAATTCATATTTGCATTTTTTTAGTTCTTTCTTAAGAGATCTTATTTGAGTTTCATTTTGTTTATTTACTTATTTTTGTACGATCCTATTGAAAACGAATAATTTGGAAACAAATCTTCTTGATCGATTGATGGGGCCCAAATAGGAACAACCACTCCGTGGCAGAGTTGACCTGGGAGTAATGGCAATGAAGAGATACTCCACACGCACCAGATCTGCAGAACTAGAGCCTTACCATCGGATGCAGCTTAGTGTCATATTCAGGACCCCGCTTTTTGGGGTGAGGAGTCTGCAAGGGATACAATCAGCGCATTTTAACCCCGCCGGCAGGACGTGTAAGAATCAAAATCACTAGCAATGTTTTGCTACACTCGCCCACTAACTACTGCACCAAGTCTACAACTCATAACATTCATTTACTGGGCTTATCTTAGTTTGGCACAAGGCCAGAAATAATGATTACACAGTAAGAATCGAATTCACTTCTGAGTCGTAACTGATTTAATAGTTTAATATGTTAACCATTACACTACTCAAGGCGGATCAAATATGCTAATAGTTGGAGGAAAGAAACATTAGGAATGGGGTAAATAGAGATACAATTTACTTGCCTTAGTTGTGGTACATGGCTAGAATTATTGTGAACCCAGTGAGAATCAAAATCCCTAGCAATGTTTTGCTATACTAGCTTGCTAACCTTTACACCACGCCTACATCTGATCATAATAGTCTAGCTTAGCTAGGATTAGCAAAAAGCCTGAAGTATTGGGCACTTAGTGAGAATCAACCTCAATACTTTGAAATTGATTTGGGAGAATGATTTTCTAACCATTACTCAATTCCAGATGGCTCAATTCCGTTAGATATTGTGGATACAAACACTAAAAAGGAACTAAATACGGATACCATTTAATAGGTTTAGTTGAAGCACATAGAATTATGGGACACCCAGTTTGAATCGAACCCACAAGCTATGACCGACTCTCTTAGTTTATTCAGCATCATATCATTCAAAGAGTCCTTAAAAACTAAAGGTACTTTGGAATTGGCCAGAAGTATGACACGCCTCGTGAGCAGTGAACTCTAAACTCAGTAGCTATTATTTATTGAGTTGAGTTTTATTGTTGGACATGGGACACTAAGTGAGAATTGAACTCACAAGGAATGGTCTACTTGCCAATCTTTCTAACAGCTACACCATACGAGTTACTTTTTTTATTTACAAATTTTAGGTAAAGGCTAAAAGTATCAGACTGTTATATAATTAAGGAATAATTTTTTTATATTAATCATTTTTTGTTAATTATATTTTATCATTCAGTTTGGTTGGGCTTTGAACTATTCGGGTTAAAAGTTCAGGTGCATAGTTATTGGGTACAGTTTTACACTCGCGCGCATAGGATATAACAATCACCATTGTCATAATAAACGCCCAGACATGAAATGGGACTGGAATGTGGATGGCCTCATGCCCGAAAGAGATGGTCCTGAGAATTTGAGGATTTTGAAAAAGAGTCAGTTGAGAGTTGGATTTTGACCATTGAAGATATAGGGGTTTTTTGGATCTCTATCGACAGAGATTTTAGACATCACAAGATACCATGTGTTGAAATGGGGTCAGGAGAGTATGGTCAGCATAGTAAGAATTTTGTCTCTCTCCTCGTGTCGAAGATAGAAGTCAGAAATTAATAAACTGTCTGTACCTGAACAACAGAGTCCGCCTGTGTATTTGTATTTGCCTGTGTTTGCATATGTATACATATTGTATACAACGAGACATTCAGTGAGAATCGAACTCATTAACAATAGTCGGCTAGCATAACTCACTGACTAGTATACGAAACGAGTCACCCTTTTTTTATTTTACAAAGATTTGCTTAGATTTATGAAAAACTAGAAGTATGAGACAAACACAGTAAATGAATACAACAGGATTGATAATAAAATCTTGTATATATACAAACTAGACTATAGTAGGATATTAAAAACTGCTGTCTGTCTCATCTCATAGGGTAACTCAATATAAAAAATTGTTTTTCTTTCTATATCTTTGCTGGTCCTTGAATCTTCTCCAAAATACCCGTTTTATTTTCTGTGGAAAACAGAATATTTTCATCAAGCGTTGTTTGGGATAAAGTAATAATATTAATATGAAAAATAACAAGTCGCTGCGGGTGGGGAGGGGAATAAAAAAACAAGAAATTACACAAAATAATTTCCCGAACAAGCATTGCATATAAAGGCTATTATGGCTAAAATATATCAGACCGGGAAGTAGTAAATAATATTTGTGCCGAGATAAAAACGTGACCATCAGTCATATAATAAATGAATGTATCTCTCAAAAGGAAGCACTAAAATATACATGACTGTATGAGAATGGTCAGTCACTGAGAATTGTGCAAATAGCTTGGGTTTGATCATACAATGGGATAGAAAAACCACAGGTTTTTGTATTTTGGTTTGTTCTAGCTTCTTAGTTTCAAGGCATACCAACTTTTGGGGATAATTTGATGCCAAAGCTATTCTTGTAAAAGAAAAGCAGTGGTACTATTTAAGCCGTTGCTAGTTATGAGGAGTTGGTTAAATTTTTTCCAAGAGTATTGCTTCAAAACTGAACGTAAGAGAGCAACTGAATTTCGAACACATTACAACGCTGTTACAATCCAGAATGTTAACCACTGCGCCATGGGGACTAACCTGCATGTGAATAGCGTAAAGTTAAGAGGAATTCAAACTAATCCCCCCCCCCCAATAGAGGCAAGAACTTATAATGAACGAAAAAATGAATATTAATAATTATACATAGATTTATTTTCACTATTTATTTTATTTTGATTATAATAGACGTCATTATTGACCCAATGATCAAATGTCGGGACACTTGGCATCGAGTTTTTAAACTCCATCTATATACCAACCTCTTTCTTTCGAGACGGTTTTCTACTCAGCTCCTCTACAACAGGCAGGATGTGAAATAAGGTCAATTTTTAAGCGAAGTAAAGCTGATTTGAATTGCGTATACATAATTTTAACCTTCAGCCTTCTTAATTCTTTAACTTCAATGGCTTCTTCGTTCCAAATATTCTTCAAAAGTATCATTATATTTACATGAAAGGGAATTTATGTCATTTCCTTATGTATATTAGATTGCCTCATATATGTATATATATATATATATATATATATATATATATATATATATATATATATATATACCGTTCCGTTCTGTACACATTATATTAACATATCTATATATATGCAATTATGCTTTTACCTGAAATTATTAAATTCTCCTGTGTATTCACTCATAAAATATACTGTGTATATATATGTATTTATTCATCCACCTTTTGACAGAAGGTCATTTTTAAGCCGATTTAGTCTCGTGAAAATTCAGAATTTTCCTTCTTATCGAGTGATTGATACATCAAGGTTTAATTATTCAGTCTGGTCTACTATTTATCCATAGCTTGGGGTAGAAAAGACGTATCTATGCCTTTCCCCAAGAGCATTAGTGCGAAATAAATTGCAAACATCCTCGTTTAGGATTTGAACTCGAATCACCAACTCAATTTTATGCGACCATAACCGTTACGCTAAGTATACCTTCTTACCAAGACAGTGTTCAGTTTGGTAAGTATCAGTAAAAACCGAATCAGGAAAGCATCAAAATACTTGAAAAAAAGGAAAAGTACAAGAAAATATTGGAAGCAGACTCTATCAAACGAATAGAAATGAAAGAAAAAGTAAGAAAAGGGTACCTCAGAAAAACAAGCAAACTTCTCGAAAGCAAGTTTTGTAGTAGAACTCTTCTCAAAAGAATAATAGTTCTCCTTGAAAGATACTCTGGACCATCCTTAATTGATATTATATGAAGATAGAGATGAAATGGTTAATAATAAGCGAATGCAGCTAACGAGTATAAAAGCAGAAGTCTAGGCATGAATGGGTGGGAGCTATGATTCACTGGAAAAAATGCAAGAGATCAAAATTTTACCATAATCCCAAATATGTATATACAAAAACTAGAATCTGTCTTTACAATGAGACGCATAAAATTCTCTGTGATTTGGAGATACAAACAGATCACTAAATCCCGTCTAGAAGATGAGAACTCGAGCCAATTAACAAGAAAAAAAACTTGTCATCTGGTGGATTTTTCAGTTAATCCTTGAGCGAAAATAAAAGAAAGCAAAACGAAAACCAAATACTTAGATCTTTCTTGAGAGTTGAAAAGTTGTGGAACATGAATGTGAAGGTGATACCGAAAATGCTTGGTGCGCTAGGAACAGTCCATAAGTGTTTGTAAATAAAAGACTAGCCAAATTGGAAATCAGAGAAAGAAACGGGATCATGGAAAAAAAAGCATTTTTAATACCAGCAAGAATACTGAGAAGAGTTCTGGAGGCCTAAAAAGACTTGCTGCCACTCAGACATGAGTGGTGAGAAAATTTCACAAGGAGGGAAATGATAATAATGATAACAATCACAAAAACAAAACAAAAAACAAGACGAGATGAAAGAAAAATATAAAAAGTGTATCAGAAATGAACCAGAAAACTGGTCGAAACTATTCTCCGCTGCTCACATTGCAAGATATTCGGGACCATTCTTGGTTGAGGACGAGGGAAGAACGTCAATAAATGAATCAGAAGACAAGAAAGCTAATGACGATGCATCAACCCTTACTTTCCGGGAGATGAAAGAGATAATCTATATGTGTCTAGAAAAGAAGGGAAAAAAAAACACGCCAACATTAAAGATAGTGTCGATGCATCAATACAAAAACTCGAAAACTCATAAAAGTTAACAAAGAAAGGGTAGTTACAGTGATCAGAAACAGCACTGACAACATAAACATCAACACAGCAACAACAACTAGGAAACAGAAATGGTTCTGTATTTAGTTACAACCTAGCCCACTGGGCTGGAATACATTTCGGCCGGCCGTGTTGCCTGATACGCGGATCAGGTCGGGTGTGTCTTGGTTTAGGTGGTAGTCGGTTGAGGTCGTCTGACATGGATTCCGGGAAGGCGGCATTCATATCACACGAGCTGAGACCGGCGCTCCTTCTGCTTCAGGCTCAAACCCTGTCCGTTGCGACTAGGGTTATCGCCTGGCGCGAGAAGCGCCTCTTTTTAGGGGAATGCCGACGGGGTTTAAGGATTTTTTGGAACCGCCGGGTGTGAGTGAGCAACGGTCCTGCGCCTGGTTCCCACAAAAAGGCCATACTCGCCCATACATGGGCGCTCGACAAATATCAGGAAACCGAAATAGGAAGAAAAAGAACTGTATAAAATATTTCGAGCGACAAACTGACGAAATCTTGTGCGGAAGACCAAGATATGGCAAAGAAAGGAAAACTTTAAGAGAGAAACTGAATCTTTTCTAATTGCAGCACAAAATAACGGCATAAAGAATAATGTTAAAGTGAAAATAGATAAAACGCAACAGAAAAACAAGTGTAATTTATGTGGTGATAGAGACGAAATGATTAATCTCATAAGTGAAGACAGCAAACCAACACAAGAAGAGTACAAGACTGGACATGGTACACGCACAAACCAGTATCTGTCAAAGAGAATGAGACGAACAAAATTCTCTTGGTTTTTAAGATAGAAACAGATTCCCTAACCCCGACCAGAACTAATAATAGTTAACAAGAAAGAGAGAACCTACCATATAGTGAAAATTAAAGAAAACGAAAAGGGAGATAATTACGTGGACTTCAACAAAGAAATAAGAAAGTTAGGGAAAGTGAAAGTGACAAGGATTCGAATTATAACAGGTGCACTAAGGGGCTTAGCAAGTAAATTGGAAGAGACTGGAAATCGGATGAGGTGCAGAGATCATGCAGACTACAGCATTACTGAGATCTGCTTGAATATTGAGAAGAGTCCTGTGAGGAAACTTGCTGTCACTCATACTCCAGTTAAATAACATCAGCTAACGCGAATGAGAAAAACTCGCAAGGAATAATAATGACTTGAGGAGACTTGCTCTCACTCAAACTCCAGTGTAAAACCATCAGTTAACGCTGATGTGAAAAACACTAAAGGAGTATAATAATAATAATAATAATAATAATAATAATAATAATAATAAGAAGAAGAAGAAGAAGAAGAAGAAGAAGAAGAAGAAGAAGAAGAAGAAGAAAGAATTGTAAGAACTCATATAGATAGATCGATCGATTGATAGATATAGTTGAACAGACGAATGTGTGAAGAGAGAGATAGAAAGAAAAAGAACACGTAAAAAAAGAATCACAATTAATAGGAGAGAAAATTTATCTAAAAATATTACGCATCTTATTCACCCCACCACACACACACACATACGCACCAAAAAGGAAATAATTATTAGATGCTGATGTTATTAATGTCTTTCAATGCTTTATGTTTCTGAAAATGTTTTAATCAGCAGTAGGAAAGCGCCATTTCCAATTTTAAATGTCACACTCCATCGGTTTGAATAAAATGTTTAGGGTTTTTTTTCCCGTACCTTACGAACGATCTTAGTTTCGGCAGCTAAAACTAATTACTTCACAAAACTTACCAAATTATTTCCAAAAGATTAAGTCATAAATCTTTATACATTGTGTCTTCCATACGAAGTGATTGGTAGAACATGGTTTGGTTTGGTGGGTTTTATGGCATATCAACCTTTGTAGGTTATTTAACGCCAAATCAATTTTTAAGTAAATAATCTGTTCTATTGAAAACAATTCAGTTTAGCATAGGTACACAGTTTAATAGTCAAAAACATTTATTTCAAACTATTCAAGAAGTTAAGTGTAAATACAATTTAAATGTCGAAAAACAGTTCTATTTCAAATAATTCAGTTAAGCATAAGCATGCAGATTAAATGTAAGTACGGTTTAATTGTCAAAAACATTTCTATTTCAAGCTATTCAGTTTACTCAAACAATTCAGTTTAGCATAAGAATGCTGTTAGTTCTATTATACCCAAAGATGGGGCCCTATCAGGTGCTACCACTCCGGGCCAGAGTGGACCTGGGAGCGATGGCAATGAAGGGGTACTCCGCATTCCCCAAAGCTCCAGCATTGCTGGAACCTCCCCATCAGATTGTTTAGAGTCATATCCAGGACACTCGTTAGGGGGGGAGTCTTACAGTCAGTGTATTCTACAGCCCCAGCCGACTGGGCAAGTTGGTAGAACAGTAGGTTTTCAATTGTTTTATTTACTCAATCTTATACAACATGAATCCAAATGTCGTAAACGCAGGTGTAAAAAGATTGTTTTGTGAATCTGACAAACTGTGATTTAACTGTCTACCGAGGATATCAACATTCAAAATTCTAGCATTTAACTAAGCTAAAACCACAGATTCTCGTATCAGTAGGTAATTGATATTCATTTGGAAAACTTGTCAATCACCAATGAACGACAGCGTTCCAGGAAAGAAATCTCATTCGCCAACCGAATTAGTCCTTCTCAATAAAAAAAAAAAAATAGAGAGACTGAATTGTTAAAGAAAAATACTGAAAACTTAATAAAAAAAAATCTTGATTTTGTGTTGGTTTACCGATTGATTTATAGATTGATTTTGACGGCATGTCAAACTGTCTCGGGTTTTTATGCCAAGAGCTTAGTGAAACACCTTCATTATATATCTATATTCAATTTATTAGTGGTGTTCTTTCTGGAGACATTTTGCACACGATTATGTATCAAGTATTCCTATGTAATACAAATAATTCGCATACAGTTGTATGAGTTCAAGTATTCCTATCTAATACTAATGATAATTTTGTTTCAAGTAATTATTTCTACCAAATAATAGTCTTTTGTTTGAACACAGTTTTATGGTTTCAAGTAACTAATAATAATCCTTAATAAACAAAAATAGCTTCAAGCAACTATTCTTAAAACAAATAACAGTTATATGGTATCAAGTATTCCAATCGAATAATCTTTAAACAATTCTATTTGACCTCATAGATGGGGCCCTAATAGATATGACCACTCCAAGTCTGGGTAAGCCTTAGAGAAAGAATAATGAAGGAGTTCTCCACATTCCCCAAATCTCCAGAAATAGGGCCTCAGAATCAGATACAGTTTAGACTCATAATAAGAGAAACTTTTTCAGGGTATTACCCCTCTGCAACGTATTCTAATCCCCGGAGAGAGGTTTTGTATTGGTGATGCTCGTTACTTGAACTTAGAAAGGCCAAATAAAAACACTGTCCTGAGTTGAAATCAAAGACAAGGCTGTTTACGATTGACTTCCTGCTAATATCCGTAAGAAAGTCGTGAATATGTTTGTTCTCAATGGGTAAATAGCAGGGCAGAGTATTTTTTTTGCCTTGGTAAATTTACCAGTCTTGGAGAAAAAAACTTTTAATTCAAACCAGGTTTATTCCTCTGAAAAATTGACACAACCCTGCTAGAAGCTGAGGCGTTGAGCAATTTCATACAAACATCAATGAAAGGATTTGATAAATAT
Source organism: Sepioteuthis lessoniana (assembly GCA_963585895.1). NCBI lineage: Eukaryota > Metazoa > Mollusca > Cephalopoda > Myopsida > Loliginidae > Sepioteuthis > Sepioteuthis lessoniana. The sequence goes on from OY757930.1 coordinate 6,048,561, forward strand.
GATAAAACTCCTTCTACGTTAAGTAGATTCAATAATTATCACACTTAAGAAAAGATGAAGCGTCCTCGACGCTAATTATTGATTGATGGGGCGGTGAATATGATTGTCTGGTTGTCTGATAAAGGAAGTCATCAACAACAATATTTACGTTCATTTCTTTGTCGTCTACCTTCATTTGTCTAGTCATTTTCTTAACTGGAGTCTGACCTCTATCCTTTCCTTCGGAACTCTTCTCACCCGACTCTTATCTTGTTCTATCCTTATTCTCACAATCTGAACCTCATCACCAATTCAATGGCTAAAATTTTATCTGTAATTTTCATTGTATATTATTTCACCTACATGATTTATCATCTAGACTATTTATCCATAGCTTGGGGTAGAAAAGATGTATCTATGCCTTTCCCCAAGAGCATTAGTGCGAAATAAATTGCAAACATCCTCGTTTAGGATTTGAACTCGAATCACCAACTCAATTTTATGCGATCATAACCGTTACGCTAAGTATACCTTCTTACCAAGACAGTGTTCAGTTTGGTAAGTATCAGTAAAAACCGAATCAGGAAAGTTTCTGGATACTTGAAAAAGGAAAAGTACGAGAAAATATTGGAAGCGGACACAATCAAACGAATAGAAATGAAAGAAAAAGTAAGAAAAGTGTACCTCAGAAAAACAAGCAGACTTCTCGAAAGCAAGTTTTGTAGTAGAACTCTTCTCAAAAGAATAATAGTTCTCCTTGAAAGATACTCTGGACCATCCTTAATTGATATTATATGAAGATAGAGATTAAATGGTTAATAATAAGCGAATGCAGCTAACGAGTATAAAAGCAGAAGTCTAGGCATGAATGGGTGGGAGCTATGATTCACTGGAAAAAATGCAAGAGATCAAAATTTTACCATAATCCCAAATATGTATATACAAAAACTAGAATCTGTCTTTACAATGAGACGCATAAAATTCTCTGTGATTTGGAGATACAAACAGATCACTAAATCCCGTCTAGAAGATGAGAACTAGAGCCAATTAACAAGAAAAAAAACTTGTCATCTGGTGGATTTTTCAGTTAATACTCTGGATCATCCTTAATTGAAGATAGAGATGAAATGGTTAATAATAAGCGAATGCAGCTAACGAGTATAAAAGCAGTAGAAGTATAGGCACGAATGGGTGGGAACTATGATTCACTGGAAATAATGCAAGAGATTAAAGTGTGACCATAATACCAAATATGCATATACAAAAACAAGAATCTGTCTTTAAACTGAGACGCATGAAATTCTCTGTGACTTGAAGATACAAACAGATCACTTTCTTTACTGGAATCTGACCTCTATCCTTTCCTTCGGAACTCTTCTTATCCGACTCTCATCTTGTTCTATCCTTGTTCTCGTCGTCTGAACCTCATCACCTATTCAATGGCTGAAATTGTCCTGAAATTTTCAATGTATAATGTTTCACCTAGATGAATATAATTTGCAAGTGTTCAAAGACCCGGTTCAATGGTATTTAGTTTATCATTGTTATTAATAATTTTAACTAGTATTTTCTTTAATCAAAAAATATGTTCCGTTTCCAATGAAACTCACTCTGGTCGTAATTTTCTACCTTTTTGAGGACCGGTGTAGATCGAAAATAAAACGGTGACCTGGGTATGATACGAAACCGCAGATATCTAGGAAGTGAGAATACTCCTTCGTTGTCATTACTCCTAGGCCCACTCAGATCATAAGGAGTAATACCTGTTTGGGTTCCATCTAAAGGTCAAATAAAATATCTCGAGACGGGATGAGATACTTTTTTGAATTGATCAAACATTTTAGTATTTTTTCATCAGCATTGTTTCTCGCTGTCATGGACTGACGATACGAGGTTTTTGCAATAAGGATTCACGTTTATAACATCTACTGGTGGCATCATAATTGGAGGCGAAAGAACGTATCATCCGAAGAACAGAACGATGAAGATGTACATTCAAATAATTTACCAAATCATAGTCAAGCTTTTGTTCTATCGATAATTTTTGTTAAAAAAATAAGTAAACTTGATGTAATTTGGGAAAAATTAAATGCAGAGAATATAGTGGAAACGTCCTAAGTGTAACGGTTATGAAATTGGTGACCAAAGCTTTAAATCATGGTCAAAGCGGTTTTTGTTTCATATTATACGAATACCCTTGGGTAAGGCACGAATCCGTATGTTTTCCTGCTAGTTATGTAAATAGCTGTGTAGAATGGGTTCTTTCGCCAAAGTAAGGCAACCAGGAGAAGGAAAACTCTGAATTCAAACCAGCTGTACTCCCCTTAAAACTTGTGTTACACCCTACCTGTTGCGGGTAAATAAATACATGAATAATGGAATTTTTGGACTGAATTTATAGGAAAATTTAATAATTTCAATTTTGAATTTTAAATTTCAATAATTTAATAATTTCCGACCCGAGCAATGTGCCATATACATAGACATGCCAATATAATGAATAGAGAACATAACTATATATATATATATATATATACACGTGTGTGAGTGTGAGTGAATGAATGAGAGAGAAAGAGAGTGAGAAGAAGAGAGAGAGAGAATGAGACAGACAGACAGACAGACAATCTGATATATCCAAGGTAAAGCTCTAAATACCCCCATATAAAAAACATAATGATACTTTTGAAGATTTGCTTGGAACGTATAGACCATTGAAGTCAAAGGATTGAAAAGGACTTAGGTTAAAACTGTGCGTCATTTCCGAGTATGCGCAATGGCATGAAACCCACTTTCTGTGATCTATAGGGAGAAAGTAAAGGATTTTAGAGAAAAAACGGGAAGCATAAGTTGCTGTTTTCGATAGAAGTCAATATGTTAGATAACACGATAGCGTCTCTTAAGGGTGGGTGTGTCCCTGTGTGTGGTGTAGGAGTAAAATAATTTTCTCACCGAACAGAAGAGCTTCATGTCAGCATTGTTTGTATCGAGTCTTTGTTTTTAATGGTATATCAACCTTTGTGGGTTACATAATGCCAAAGCAATCTTTGTAGAATATGAATAAGCTCACTATTGGATGCGTCAAAGTAAACAGTAAGTGTAGATTATTATTCTAAATACATTTTTACGGTTGATATGTCATAAAATATCAACCAAACAACAAACTAACTGTATATTTTTTTGAAAGGAATATTTTTTTCTTAATGTTGCACCTGTCCTAAGTTGATGCTTGCTATGAGCATTTATGGTTGTTGCTGTGGTTTATTTTCGCGTTATTTATCAAGTGACCCACATTACAGTTTTCTCACATTAATTTACGACTATTTAATTAATTGAGTGAGAAATTGATTTTAATGTCATGCCAACCCGTATGGCTAGAAAATTGCATGCATTGTACGTTTATATTTACCGTTTTTTGTAAAGTTATCATATCAAGTATTTACATCTAATACAAATAATTTGCAAACAGTTTTTACGGATAGATAAGTTCCTAATACTGAAGAAAAGGCAATGAAGGGTTACCCTACATTCCGTAGATATCCAGAAATGGAGCCTCACCATCAGATGCAGTTTAGTGTCATGTCCAGGACACCCTTTATTGAGGAACGGAGGTTTCACTCCTTGCAGGAGATACAGCCAGCGTATTCTACGCCCCACCAATAGAGAGGGTATCTATTTGAGATTTTGCCATACTAAGAAAAGTTTCGTAAATAGCATCGGGATATGATTTATTATGAACATTTTAGACACAAATAGCGAAAACGTTTCATCAAATGAATTTTGATGAAAAAAAAATACGACTTACAAAAATATTGAAATTTCTTTTTCACTTATCAACATTAATGTTTTATTCATTAATGTGTACTTTTTGGTTTGGAGATTTTATGGTGGGAGAATGTGTGTGTGTGAGAGAGAGAGAGAGAGAGAGAGAGAGAGAGAGAGAGTTTAAAATACAAGAACGTTATATGGACTATACTGATGACAACGATTTTATTGCAGTCAAATGTATAAGTACAAACAGGATGAATTATGAGAATTATTATTAAATATACAAATACAACAAACTATATAATTTCTTAAAACACATAACCCTTTGAAAATAACCAATAGATTAGCCAGAAGGGCTTGGAATGAACAATCTTTTAGACAATTCTGGCATACACTTAATTAAGATAAATATCACTTGTACGTACACAAAAAAAAGTAAAAATTATGATAGCCCTTGTCACAAATATTTAGTAAAAACATCTAGCAAGCAAGCAAGCTAGCTCTCTATCAAAACGTAGTCATATCTATCTATCTATCTATCTATCTATGTATCTATTCTTTCTTTCGTTCTTTCTTTGTCACTTATATTAAACTCGACAAATCTATGAAACAGTTTTTGAAAACTTATTTTATCTGGTCAGTTGGATTTTATAAAGTTGTATCCTCAAGGTGAATGATACACAGAAGAATGAGTGCTTAATATATTTATTCTGTACTAGTATCCGATGCTAACGGATACACACAAAAAGGTACAAAACACAAACAATTAACAAGAGAACTTACAAAACATAGAGGAGAGTCAAAATGCTGTATAGCCAAACGAAGTAAGATCAGTCCGAATATTAATCAGCTTAATATCGACTTCGGAACCAATGCTATTTGTCGCTCGCCCCACCAAAGGGGCGAGTGCGTCACAAGATCTTTTTTAAGGTAAGTCAGAGTGCAGGGTCGTAGCTCAGACACACCTGACGTTCCGAAAAAAAAGGGGGCGCTTCAGGCGCCAGGCAATAAATCAAGCCTCTCCAAGGAAGGTTAGAGCCTGGAAAGACGACCCCTAAGGCTCGAAGAATGTCAGTCTTAGCCGCGTGATACGAATGCTAGGCCAACCCGGCACCCGCACCAGGCAGCCCCGGCTGACTACCGTATCCAGACGTGACACACCCGACCAGATCCGTGCCGCTGATATCATGTCAGGCCTAAATTTGCCCCATCTACTGGACTTAGTTAACAACGATATTCGTCGCAAGTCCCACCAAACGGGCGAATTTGGCACAAGGCTTTTTTAAGGTGGGTCAGAGCGCGGGACCCCATCGACATTCTCTACGGTCGGCCGAAATGTGTCCTATCTACTGAACTTAGTAATCAACCATCGATGTCCTTAATGGTAGGCTAATTATATCTATGAGCCAGTCCATCTGGTAGAGTTCTGAAGTTCTAGCTACTCTACCACAAAAACGTTTGGTATTTAAAGAGAAGTTCAAGCGTACAGTCTCATCTTCACTTTCTTACACTGGTATTGGTTTTAATTTTATTGGTTATAATGTTGATACATCTTCAATTGTAGGTATTTTCCTACACTTTCATGCCTATTTAAAAATGTATTTAGTGCTAAAGTAGAACAGTCACATTTTTATGGTCAACAGATTTTTCAGTATTTGTACTGAAACAAGACAACCTTATTCCTTGAAATATATGCGCAGCGGGATCTTATCTTTGATTTGGAGTGGCTCAGATTAAAGACTTCTGCTTTTGTTTTAACTCAGAGCTCAACAATCATAGATAGAATATGTTATCAAAATCAGAGTTGTGTACTTATAATGTATCCTTTTTCCCCATCAGGATTCTAGGTTGATTGGCTTCTTATCTTTTGCTTTTTGTTTCATACGAGTGATAGGCAATAAGAAATACCAATTTTGTCAAAGGAGTTGATAATGGGAAGCACTGTTTACAGTTGAACCTTTTTCAATGAAATAAATATTAATGGAACATTTTATGTTCCAGAAGACCGTTAGCATAAGTTTCTAAACTGAGCCCTCCACCCGGAACTTTTTCTTTACCTGAGAGTCTGTGTGTTTCCACTTAAAGGATTGTCTTTTTTTTTTTTTTTTACTTTGGCTCGTTTTTGCAAACCCATTTTTTGCCCGTTTGTAAACATTCTTTTGATTTAAACACACGACTCCCTACACATTACAAATTCTTCTGTAAATTTCATATGATTCGTACTTCTCAGCCACTAAAGATTTGATGACAGTCAACCCATCCTCCTCATTTATTGAATGACCCTCGTGTATATTGTAAGCCCCCTCAGTCAACCCATCCCCTAATTTATTGACCGACTCTTGTATATATAATAGGCCCCTCCTCAGTCAACCCATCCCCTTTATTTATAGAATAACCCTAGTCTATATCATAGGTCCCTCCTCAGTCTAGATATTCTTTTTGTTTTTTGAATGACCCTCATATATTTTATAGGTCCTTCCTTAGTCTAGAAATTCCCTTTATTTATTGAATGACCCTTATATATTTTATAGGTTCCTCCTTAGTCTAGAAATTCCCTTTATTTATTGAATCCCCCTTATATGATTATATAGGTCCCTCCTTTGTCTACACATCCCTTTTATTAAATGAATCACCCTTATATAGTTATATAGGTCCCTCCCTAGTCTAGAAATTCCCTTTATTAATTGAATCACCCTTATATATTTTATCGGTCTCTCCTCAGTTAAAAAATCCCCTTTTTTTATTGAATCACCCATATATATTTATATAGGTTCCTCCTTAGTCTAGAAATTCCCTTAATTGAATCACCCTTATATATTTATATAGGTCCCTCCTTAATCTAGAAATTCCCTTTATTAAATGAATGACCCTCATATATTTTATAGGTTCCTCCTAAATCAAAAACATTCCCCCATTTATTCAATGACTTTAATAGATAAAGTTCCTATACTTATTAAATGACCCTCATTTTCTTGGCTTCTATATTTGGAATTTCACCTATTTTGATTTTGTTTGTACAGTTATCGTTTATGTTTAAACTTTTGGTCTCCTTTGATAATTGAGTAGAGCTTTTTTAGATTAATACAGGCAAACAAGATTTAAGATCAAATCTGGATATCTTTCAAGTCCTGCGCTAGTTATTCTGAATGGGAGTTCTAATTAAGTCAAATTTTTACCTCCTCTCTCCTCAGTAGACACGGAAAATCTGCATCTGTTTTGAAGTGATACTTGTTATACAGGGTTAGAAGCTTTCTCATTTTTCCATGTATTTTATATGACTTTTACATTTCAGTTCATCACATTAGAATTAGTATGTGCTGCTTTTCTTTGCTTATATATATATATATATATATATATATATATATATATATATATATATATATATATATATGTGTGTGTGTGTGTGTGTGTGTGTGTGTGTGTGTGTGTGTGTGTGTGTGTGAAGTTGCTGTCTATATCCTCCGTGTGAGTTTGTTTGTCTGGGTCTGGTTTCTACATAAAATCATATTGTGAAAACAACCAATTCTTTCCTACTCAGAAGGTTTTAGGGAAGCCTGCTATATAATTTGATATTGCGATTTTTTCTAATACAGTTAGCTAGTAATCACATATTGCTTCAAAATCACTTATAAAAATGAAAACAGGCTATTAGGAAAAATAATGTCTCAGTTTGGTTACTTTCTTTAATGGCATATCGACCTTCGCGGGTTATTTGGTCCCAAAGCCATCCTTGAAGTAGAAAAGTAGTGCTACTATTTACCATTACCAACCAGAAAGGAATTAGACTTCAAAGACTGGTTATGTGACCCTGAGACATATAGACTAGTTTTATTACTCAATTATTGCTCATAATCAAGAACTCATTATCTGCACAAAAGACACTATTTCACAGAATCCTTCAATGAATCAGAATCTAATGCGAAAGAATTGTCTAAGGACATCTGGGACAAATTTGTATTCCTGATCAAAACTGGAATGGGCTACAAGACGATTGGCAAGCAGCTAGGTGAGAAGGAGTCAACTGTTGGTGTGATTATAAGAAAATGAAAGAAACGCCAATTGACTATCAATCTCCCTCGGTCTTTGCTCCACGCAAGATCTCCCAACGTAGAGTAAACCTGATGAGGGGAAAGGTGAGAGAACAACCCAGAACTATGCGGCAAGAGCTTGTTGATGATCTCAAGGCAGCTGGAACCACAGTCATCAAGATAACCATTAGTAACACACTACGTCGTAGTGGACTGAAATCATGTTGTGCTCGCAAGGTCCCTCTACTCAAGAAGCCACATGTACAGACCCTTATGAAGTTTGCAAATAAGCACCTGGATGATTCTAAAGAGGGCTAGGAGAACGTGCTGTGGTCGGATGAAACTAAAATTGAGCTTTGTTGCATCAACTTGACTCATCGTGTTTGGAAGAAAAAAAAGCTGACACCATCCCAACCATTAAGCATGGCGGTGGAAATGTTATGCTTTGAGACTGTTTCTCTCCTAAGAGGACAGGACGATTAAACCTGGTCGAGTGAAAGATGGATGGGCCAAGTAAATGAAAATCTTGAGTGAAAACTTCCTTGCCCCAGCATGGACACTGAAGATGGTCCGTGGATTGGTGTTGCAACATGACAATGACACAAAGCATACAACTAAGGCAACAAAGTGGCTCAAGAAGAAGCTCATTAAGGTAATGGAGTGGTCTAGTTAGTCTCCGAACCTTAATCCTTTTGAGAATTTGTGGAGAGAGTTGAAGATTCGAGTTGCCCAACGACAACCTACAAACCTTAAGGATTTGGAAAGGATCTGCAAAGAGGAGTGGGCTAAATCTCCCCAACACGAGATCTGTAAAAACTTGGTAACCAACAACGGGAAACGTCTAGCTGCTGTTTTTGCTAAAACGGGTTTCTTTACCAAGAACTAAGTTATGTTTTGCTATGGGATGAAATACTTATTTTTTCAATAAAATACAAATAAATGTTCAAAAATTATCATAATGTGATTTTCTAGAATTTTTTCTATATTCTATCTTTCACTTTCAAGACGAACCTACCCTGAAAATTATAGACGGTTCCTATTTTTGTAAGGTGGCGGTTTCAGAAAATCAGCAGGGGATGAAATACTTATTTTTCCCACTGTAGCACTACAACGAGCCCTGAAGAATTGAGGAGACTTGCTGTCTCTCCGACTCCAGCGAAATACCTACAGCAAACACTTGTATAAAAAAAACTCCCAGTCGTAAAATGATAATAAAATATGTCAAATTCTTTTGGTTTATATGGTCGAAACATTAGACTCGGAAATTTCAATTAATTTTTATAATCATGCGTGACAAGCTGAGTTTTTAAAACTAAATTTTATTTTCTTGTCACGTGATGACAACCTGCAAGTCAGTCATGGAATGGAAAAATAATTTATCTGCCAATTAATCAAATGCTATTCAAATCGACACCGAATTTATAAATCATGAAAATTAAGTTGGTTAGAATCCGGTGATCAGCCGTTTGCCGATGACGACGTATTTCTCTACTTCAATTTCAGATAAAGAATTTTTTTTTCTGGCTTTGCAAATATTTTTTGGATCGTAAAGGTAAAATTTGTGTTTATGTAAAGAACATTAATGTGATTCTGATTTTTTTTTTAAGTATTTTGATTAGTTCTTTATCAAACATCTTAGTTAAGCGTGTACGAACTTGACATTTTGATTTTGTTTACCTTTATATATCGTGAGAGACGGCGCAATGTAGACGAGTGAGGGAGTCCGAAAAAGAGGATAACAGACGGAAAGTAAGTGAGAGAGTTTCAATAATTGAGAGAAAGAAATAGAACTGATAGAGTGAGAGAAAGAGAAAGAATGAAAGAGTGAAAGCATGAGTGTGAGAGAAAGTGAGAAAGAGAGAGAGAGATAGTTAGAGAACAGGAATTGGAGAGATATTAAGAGAGAGATTGAGATAATGCGAGATTAATTGTGGGAAAGATAGAAAATGAGAGTGAGATAGAGAGAGGGAGAAAACCTGAACAAAGAGTGGAAGGAAAATCTGAGAGTGAGAAAATGAGGGAGATAAAGAGGAAATGACAGAGTGAAAGTGAGAGAGAGAGAGAGAGAAAGAGTGAAAATGAGAAGCAGAGAAAAAAATGATTGAGTGAGTAAAATAAGTGAGTGAAGATAGAATGTGAGTGTGAGTGAAAATGCGAGAGTGAGAGAATGGTTGAGATAAAGGAGGAGAGAATAATAGAGAGAACGTGAGAGAGAGAGAGAGAGAGAGAGAGAGAGAGAGAGTGAGTGGAAATGAGAGATAGTGATAGAGTGAGTGAAAGAAAGCGTGAAATAAGATAATGAAAGAAAACTGAGAGAAAGAGAGAGGAAATGACTGTGTGAGAAGGAATGAAAATAACAGAATATAAGAATTAGAGATGGTGAGAAATTGAAAGTGAGAGGGTTAGAATGAGAGAAAGGGAGAGAGAGAGAGAGAGAGAGAGAGAGATGCACCTATGTTTTGAAAGATTTCATTGAGTCATGAAGCAATCTTGCGAGGTAGCTGTTTACAAAGTGTGTGTCAAATTCATCCCATGAGCAGCTGTACATGATTATTGTGTGGATTGTAATGAGTGGAGAGTCAGAAATAAGCTGATCTTTTTTCTAATCAATCTCTATTCAGCAGAAAAACACTTGATTCTGAAAGTGAGGGACTGGACATTGGCGATTATTTGGCACACTGTTATCATTTTATATGAGTCCTCATTTGCCGACAAGCAATTGTCGAAAAATAGTCTGGAGTATTCCTCACAAAAAAAGGGGATGTCCTCGTGTTGTAATGGTTAAAGCGATTGACAGCGGAATCGTAGTAAGCGAGTTCATACTCCAGTCATGCTATTACGTTTACTTTCGGGCAAATACCCTTGGGAAAGGTATGAACCCCCTTATCCTCCCAGCTATGGGTTAAATAGTACCACTACTGTTCTTCTAGGAGAATCGCTTTGGCATTAAATAACCTGCAAAGGTTGATATACCATTAATCAAAGAAACCAAACCAAATTCTAACAAAGAATTTCATTTAATCATCAATTGATCACCCTAAAAATGGGAACGTTTTAAATCATAGCATTGGGAGCATTTTGAAGTGCAGATAGTTCAAACGGTTTAGAACGTGAGAGAAAAAAATCAAGAAAGAAAGATTTGAAATATTTATTGATATTTACGTGAATGAAAATAGCATCGTTTTTATGGAGAATGAATTTTCATTTCCAATCGCAAATATATATATATATATATAGGGTGGAACGAAAAATTGTCGTCCTAAAGAAAACAACACTACAGCTTTATTTTTAAACTTTTATTCAAAAAATCAATTCCGGTAACTTGATTATGTAGTAGAGCTGACATCTATCTATTCAATGTAGCCACCTTCAGCCTCAATCACCGCCTCGATACTATCCGGAACTGGGAGCATGGCTTTTCTCCAAGCGCCGGTGGGAGATCGACGAATACTCGGCGGATGGCGGCGATCAGGCTGGCTTTGGTGTTGTGGGAGGTCATGTTGGTGATGTTCTCGACGTATGACCAAACGAAGTAGTCCAGCGGGTTCAGGTCGGAGGAGGAGGGGGTCAGTGAGAGGAGGGTACAAAGTCGTAGCACTCCTTCTGAAGCCAAGCCTGGGTCTCTTTGGACTTCTGGGCCGGCGCCGAGTTCTACTGCCACACCCAGGGTTTGCCGCCGGCCATCTGATTGCACCAGGGAATCACCACACACTTCAGCACTTCCAGGTACACTTTGGTGTTTACTTTTAAGCCGACTTCGAAGATGTGAGGTGGCATGATGTGGCCCTCACTTGAAACCACACCAAAGACCATAAATGTAGCCGAAAACTTTGTTTCAGTGTTGTCTTTTCTAGGGCGACAATTTTATCGTTCCACCCTCCATATATATATATATATATATATAAGTTCAAAAACGTTATTTGATTTATGTCTTCTGTGTAGCTCGACAGGCAAACCAACTTGAAGTAGTACGAACATCTGAAAATGGTAAGCATATGCACATCTGCAAAGGAAAATTATAATTATCCTTAAATTGTTCGGAGTATTGACAAAATACGTTCATCTGAAAATAGAATTATCTATTTACATCCCTCTCTCTCTCTCTCTCTCTCTCTCTCTCTCTCTCTCTCTCTCACCACTCCAATTTTTTCTCTCCATTTCCACACCTTTCTTTCTCTAACCCTCCAACTCTCTCTCCACTTCTCCAACTCTCTCTCTCTCTCTTCTTCTTCTTCTTCTTCTTCTTCTTCAACTCTTCTCTCTTTCTCTAACTTTCTCACTTTCTTTTGTTCCGTCTCTATCTCTTTTCTTTCCAAACTCTTTCTCACGCATTCTATTGTGGCCTTCAGATAAGACCGGTGGAAGAACAACTCAAACAACGGGTGATAAGTAAACGATATTGTATTAGAAGAAGAAAGGAAGTAATACAAAAGAAGTACAAGCCGTTCTCGGTTTGCAGTCTCTCTGTCAAATGTCTCGTAAGAAACGAGACAGTTGTCTTCCCCGAGCGAGCTAGCTCGGAGTATCTTTCGAGCAAACATAGTCTCTGCAGGTGATGTTGCGTCTAGTGTATTCGGGTTCGATGAGATTCGGTAAACCTGTAAGAACTGTTGTCAAGCCTTTTCTGTGGGTGTTCCGGAGACTTTCTTTAGAACTCTCTTCAGAGTGTCTACGAAACGTTCCGTCAGTCCGTTGGATCTTGGGTGGTACGGAGGTGTAGTTATATGTTTTATCTGGAAGGTGTCGCAGAACTCCTTAAAATCAGACGACGTGAACTGTGTTCCGTTGTCACTGACTAAGCAGTCCACAACACCAAGCCGAGCAAACAGTTCGTGAAGGAAGGTGATGGAAACCTCAGTGGTGAGTCTCTTGCACCTAAGGACTTCCGGCCACTTTGTGTAGTTGTCAACAATAATCAAGTAGTAAATGTCCTCCATTGGTCCCGCGAAATCCATGTGAATCCTGGACTAAGGTTGGTCTGTCTTTGGCCACGGCTTATTGGTAATCGGGGGCGCCTTTGCCACCAGGGCACAACGCTTGCAAGCATCAACCATATTGGAAATGTCCAGGTCCATTTTTGGCCAATACATGTTAGTCCGCATTAGGCCCTTCATCCTTTTCTTTCCTGGATGACCCGCGTGGAAGTCTTTCAATATCTGTTTCTCTAAGGTCTTGGGTATAACCTTCCTTTCACCATATAATAGTACGTTGTCGCACTACGAGAAAATGTCCGCTATCAGTTGATTTTTGTCCGCAATCTTCTGATTTGTAGCGCAAATGAATTCGTCTTCTTGGGCTTCGCGTTTTATTTCCTGTAGTGTAACCGGAAGTTCCCTTATCGTGTTAAGAATCATATTTTTAATTTCGCTGTCGGTTCGTAGGGAAGCGATCACAGAGTCTTCTAAGGGTTCACTCTGACTTGGAACCAACCTTGACAATCCGTCAGCATGACCGATTTGTCTGGATGGGAGATATTCTAACTTAAAATTGTAATTAAGTAAGATGGTTCCCCACCTTAGTAATCTGTTTGCTGTATATACGGGTAGTCCTTTTTTCGATCCGAAGATGGTTAGGAGCGGTTTATGGTCAGTTTGCAATTTTTAAAATTTTCCATGCTGGTAACGGTGGAATTTTGTTACTGCGAAAATGATTGCAAGGGCTTCCTTCTCGATCTGCGAGGGCAATAGGGAATGTGGAGCTTGTACTACTGGTTTTTTACTTCCATCCGGCATTTCATTTAATATACAAGCGCCTATGGCATGGGAGCTCGCATCACTGGCCACTATAATGTCTGATTCTGGATTGCAGTGTGCGAGGGACAGATCTGACGTCAGTGTATTCTTGATTTTGTTGAATGCCTCCAGGCATTGCGGTGTCCATTTCCATGTACTGTCTTTTTTCAAAAGCGCATTAAGTGGCGCCCGTAGATTATGCATGTTGGGAATAAATGACTGATAATAGTTGGCTAAACCTAAGAAACTTTGCAATTCGGTGTTGTTTCCAGGAACTGGCATGTTTTTTATTGCTGTTGTCCTATCAGGGTCCGGTCTCCTGCCGTCCTTGTCTATTATATGATCCAGGTATTTGATTTCTTCAAAGAAAAATTCGCACTTTTCTTCCTTAACTTTAAAATAGAACTACTGTATCCGCGAGAATACTCTCCGTACATGTTCTCGGTGTTGCTCTTTGGATTTGCTGATGATAATTATATCGTCTAGGGATGCGATTGCAAAATCAAGGCCGTCCAACATGGTATCCATTACCTCTTGGAAAATGGCAGGCGCGACCTTAATCCCGAACGGTAACCTTTCGAATTTGAATAAACCCCTGTGAGTGTTTATACAAAGCAACTTCGAGCTATTTTCCTCGACAGGAATCTGAAGATATGCATCATTCAGGTCGACCTTGGAGAAGATCTTTCCTCCATTTAGCTTTGTGAAGACCTCATCAGGGCTATGAAGTGGGTAGTGGTAGTCTCTTAATACTGCGTTTAACCCAGCTGAAAAGTCGGCGCAAACGTGTATTTCTTTAGACTTCTCTTTGACGTAGACAGTAGGAGCTGCCCATTGACTGAACTCCACTTTTGATAGGATACCGGTCTTGACTAGTCTGTGAAGTTCTTTGTTTATTTTCTCTAGCGAAGCGAACTGCACGTTTCTTTTTTTCTTAAATACCGGCTGTTCGTTGTCTGTAAGTTTGAATTTTGCTGCTGTTTTTGTACATTTTACCAGACTAGCTGCGAAAATTTCGGGAAAAGTCTTTTTTAGTTCTGTCTTAAGACTTTGTTTCTCCGTCGTTAAGGATTCCACTTTTTGACAAGAAGTGTTAATGGGTAAATCCCACAAGTTAAATTCCTGTATCCAGTCAGTACCAAATAAGTTCTCAGTATTCTCTAGCACAAATAGTTTTAATTTTTTTGTTGTACCGTTAAAAGTAACCATTGTAATTAACTCTCCCTCGAATTTGATTTTCGTTCCACTAACTGTCTTAGCAGTTTTAGACGTTTTTTGCATTGTCGGCTTATTCAATTTTCTCCACGTATGCAAATTGATTATGGTCAAGTCTGATCCAGAATCTAATTGTACTTAACTTCCTTGTTTAAGATTTTAACAAGCACATATTTACGAATATTATCTTCGTATTTTTGATTTGATATTGCTTGACGAACCAGTTTTTTATTATTTTATTATTTACAGTGTGAACTTTTATGTCCTACTTTCTCGCAATTTAGGCATTTTTAGTGAGAAATGAGCAATCACTAAACCAATGAAATTTTCCACAACAAAAACAAGGAGTCGAAGGAATATGGTTACTTGTTTTTCCAGTTTGTGAGGGGGGATAGTGTCCTCTCTTTGTTGTTGTTTTTTTTTTTTTCGGGGAGTAATGGGTAGTTTTTTTTATGTAAGTTTCTGACGTGTGCGACTCCGGATTCCTGAATGTCTCTGGAATCCTTCTTTACACTTATTATCCTTTGATAATCTTCTGCTAATTTTTTCAACGTTAAATTCGGTTCACTTTCCAATTTGCTTAAAACTCTTCGTCGGATTTCGGAGTCTTTTGTTGAGACAAGTCCCAGGACAAAAATGAGGCACTTAAAATCATCAGTACTCAGATCTACCAGCTTGAATTCGTCACAATGCTTACTGACGACCGAAGAAAACGTCGAGTAATCCTCGACGTCTTTTTTGTAAGGTTTAAGCATTTCCACCGTTTGTGGAATAACGATGTTTTGGGACTAAACAGTTCTGTTAATAGTTTAACGGTTTGCGTAAACGTCAGGTCACAAGTTTTCTGGGGTAAAATGTAATCCACGAATTTGTCATGCTCCGCGGCCCCTAGTTTGCTGAGTAATAGGCGGACATTTTTTTTATCTGACCAATTGCTGCAGTCAATATTATATAGATCTTCGTACCATCTGAAGCACGTGGCAAATGTTTGATTTGACTTAGGGCATAAATAGAATTAGTCATAGTTATTTAGAACTGCACTCTGTGGGAAAGCTACTTTGCTTTCTATGGTTTGGTCCCTCCTTATTAAAGCTTGGAGTAGTGATTCAGTTTTCTGCATTCTCTAATCTGCTTTCTGTTGTTGGAAGAGGAACATTTCCTCGGCTCTCTTTTGTTGGTCCAATGGTAATTTTTTTGATCCAATTGAAACTCTATTAGGCGAGTTATCGTCTCTTTTAATTCTTCCATGTTTTATCCCCTTTTTTCTCTTTTTTACCAAGAAAAAGAAAAATAGTTTTTTTTCTTTTTAAGGGAGTGTTTTATTTTCTCTTCAGACAAGCGAGAAAAAAAAAACTGAGAATGAGTGTTGGCAAAAAAATTAAATTACGATATACCACGTAACTTTTTTTTCTTTTTACACTGAAATCACGTTGAGGGGGACAAAAAATACACAGAAAAGTCATTTAAAAAATTTAAATTACAGTTCAGTGTAGTCTTTCTTTACTTTTCACAGAATAGTTAGCAGAAAGTCAAAAACAGAGGGGGACAGAAAAATCGCTTTTTTTAAAAATCTACTACGGATTTTTCTTCTTTATTTCACCCGTTGAAGTATGTCTTTTTTTAATGCAAATTCGCCCGGAATAAGTTTTTTCCGAAGTCTTGTAATGAATTAGTTTTAAACGCACGTGTCGAGAAATCGGTCACTCGTTCAAAACCAAAATAGACGAGACTGTCTTCTTTTTTTCTTTTGGAAATTTGGAGATTTTCTTTTGGGGTTTGTTATTTTAGTCAAACAAAAAACGTTCTTGTGTACCGGTTTTAGGACACTAATTTTTTTGTCACCGTGAGGTGGTTGTAGAGAAGGGAAAAATTTCGTATTTTGGTTTGGCGCGCAATTTAATTCGACACTTAATTTCACCCAATCAGGATGTCTTATCCTATTCATCCCGGACCTTCATTTCCGGCCACCAAATCTTGTAAGCTGCCAAACACAGTCTCTTTGGCTGTAGAGCGCCGCCCAGTGCAGACGTCTCACAGCGGCTCTAGAATAGCAGCAGCAGCACCATGGATAAACGAGGGAACCCATCTAATTTACGGATTCCTTACAAGGAATCCCAGTTGAATATAAATTAGATGCATTCAACATGCTTCGCACAGGCACAGCTTTATGTCACCCCAAAATTGGCTATGTCGATCTGATGCGTAATCCCGCTCTCGACACGCTAGCTCTCAATTCACCTCTGGGCCACTTTAATGGAGAAAGCACATACTCTCCCCAAATACCAGACACGAAACTCACGGTGACATCCAAAGTTCAATTCCTACAACTGCAACATATCTTTCGTCAAAAATGCAACGAACACTATCCCTCACACGTCCAACGACACACGTTGCCATCTCAACCTTCCCAACATCTCATAACATTTCGTCTAAATACTCACAACCTTTCATGAGTCTGGCAGCACCAAAAGCAAACCCAATATTCCATGCTGCAAATAAAAACCTATTTCTAAAAACACCTTTCGACTCTCGCCATCTTACTTCATCATCATCCTTCCTTTAAGACCTAACTACAATTAACGAAAGACCGTCCAAACTTAGCGAGGGGACTAACAACACTAAGCGAGGAAACAACTCAACGTAAACACACATACGTTACATCATCTTCTTCGCTAAACCCAAACAACAACTTTCCCTCGCTACTAACAAACCAACTTCTCCAGCTAAGATCATCCTACAAAAACTCCGGCAAAATGGTATTATTAAATCCGTGTATGTGGTTTTTCTACGCGTAAATTATTTCGAATCCTCGTGTCGCCACTGTTGTGGTCTTCAGATAAGACCGGTGGAAGAACAACTAAAACAACGAGTGATAGGTGAACGTTATTGTATTAGAAGAAAAAAGGAAGTCATACAAAAGAAGTACAAGCCGTTCTCGGCTTGCAGTCTCTCAGTCAAATGTCTCGTAAGAGACGAGAAGTTATCTTTCCCGAGCGAGCTAGCTTGGAGAATATGTTTAGGTTGGACGAGTCCATCTTTGGGGTGTGGTAGGATATGCCCCTATAACACCTTCCTAAACTCTCTCTCTCTCTCTCTCTCTCTCTCTCAGTCTCTCTCTCCCTCCCAAACTCATTCTCCCCAACCCTCTCTAAATCTCTTTTGTCTAACTCTCTCTCTCTCTCTCTCTCTCTCTCTCTCTCTCTCTCTCTCTCTGTATATATATATATATATATATACGTGGTACATTCAATAATTTTCCAGACTTTTTTCTGTAATTGCATTTAAAATTTTTTTAGACTCTTGAAAATTCAGTACGTTATTGCTATACATCTTATGAGATGACTGACCAATTTTTATGATTTCAGCTTCAAAGGAACAGCTACAGCAGCTCCTGCCAACAAAAGTGAGTACACCCCTTAATGTCCAATTTGAGTACTGCTTGTCATTTTCCCTCCAAAATGTCATGCAATTCAGAAGTGTTACTAGGCCCATGTATGCATAGGAAGCAGGTGTGTTCAAATTTTTAGTGCAGCTACAAGAAGATAGCCAACACCCTGAAACTGAGCTGCAGTACAGTGGCTAAGATCATCCAGCATTTTAAAATAGCGGGGTCTGTGAAATACTGCAGCAGAGCATGATCCCCTCCCTCCAGAAACTGGGTTGCAGGGCAATGTTTCAGCATGACAATGACCCAAACACACCTCCAAGACGACCACTGTTTTACTGAAGAAGCTGAGGCTAAAGGTGATGGACTGGCCAAGCATGTCTCCAGTTGAATCCAATAGACCATATTTGGGGGATCCTCAAGTGGAAGGTGGAGGTGCATAAAGTCTCAAATATCCGCCAGCTCCGCGACGTCGTCATGGAAGATTGGAAGAGCATTCCAGTGGCTACCTGTGAAGCTCTGATAAAC
The DNA here is from genome assembly GCA_963585895.1 of Sepioteuthis lessoniana. Taxonomy (NCBI): domain Eukaryota; kingdom Metazoa; phylum Mollusca; class Cephalopoda; order Myopsida; family Loliginidae; genus Sepioteuthis; species Sepioteuthis lessoniana. The sequence continues at coordinate 6,067,193 of OY757930.1, forward strand.
TCCATGCCCAGGAGAGTAAAGGCAGTTCTAGTTAATGATGGTGGGCACAGAAAATATTGACAGTTGACATGGTGTATGTTAATATTGACAACTTTTCCGAAGGAGTGTACTCACTTGTGTTGGCAGGGGTTTAGCTTGTAATAACTATATTTTGAGTTATTTTGAGGGGAAAATGAATTAACTCTGTTATATAAGCTGCACACAGACTACTTTTCATTGTGTCAAAGTGTCATTTTGTCAGTGTTGTCCCATGAAGAGATATACTTAAATATCTGCAGAAATGTGAGGGGTGTACTCACTTTTGTGATACACTGTATATATATATATAAGATAAAAGTTTTTTTTATCATTTTTTACCAATGATACTAGGCAATTATTATTTATTATGAAACTTTATAAAATATTCAGTTTAATTCTTAAACGTTCCTCTCGAAATAACGAAATTCTGGCATTGTTGGTATAAATAGATTTCTGGTGTCTTATATATATATATATATATATATATATATATATATATAGAGAGAGAGAGAGAGAGAGAGAGAGAGAGAGAGAGATTCACAACGTTTTAATGTAAATTATCAAGTACAAAAACTCGTTTGTCTTTTTTCTTGATAAAGTACTTAGTATCAAATATTGAAATATTTACCCACTCATCCGTTTTAAAACCTAACTGGTATTTTAAGATTATACTACATATATATATATATATATATATATATATATATATATATATATATAATTCAAATTGTCACGCCTAATATATATATATATATATATATATATATATATATATGTATTTGGCGTGACAATTTGATTCTCTAAATGACTGCTGCCCGTCGCTGAGATAATGCATCTTTGTACCTGAGTCCATCCATACACGTTCCAACTTCTAGAGACGCAGAGCAGATGAGTGAGTTGCTGCCGAACAGTAGATGATTATGTACCTATGAATGCTCTACTTTTGCAGAAAAATGAATGAAAAGATCCCGAGACAACAATTTATTTTCAAATTTTCTGTGAATATAGCCAAAATGGTAATGAAATGTTAGACCTATTAAAATAACTTATAGCGAAAATATTTTGAAGAAATCGATTGATTTTGAGTAACCAAGACGGTTCAAGGAAGGATAGGAAGGTGTGCATAAAGACACACGGAGTGGGCAGTCAAAAACAGAAATAGCAGATACAAACGCGGAGAGAATGCATACCTTGGTGTGCTCAGGTCAAAGATCAACCGTGAGACAAATAATAAAAAACTGAATATTAGAAGGAAAATCGTGCAGCCGATTCTAACAAGGGATTAAGAAATGAGAAAAATGTCCCCAACGATGGTGTCTTTAATTTAGAATGATGAGCAGAAACACGTTTTATGTGATGTCTTGGATAATTCAGATATGTTTGACATGTTATTACTGGTGATGAAACGCAGTTTTCAAAATGAACGGAAACAAAACGCCAGGGATGGAAGTTCAAAATTACCTCATCTAAAAAACAACAAAAAAAAACAAAAAAACATGCACGTCACACTCAAAAACATGCTTGTGTGTTTGTTTGATTTAAAAGGACAGTTGGCAAAAATTCTTAACACAAAAACAAGAATGTTTATTTGAAAGTCCTAAAATGGTTTGGAGAATCTTTTCGGGGGAAAATCACCCTGACAAGTGGTTTCATCAGCTTCAAATATTCCTGTACAGGATGCGTCTTTTTGGGGAAGAGGGGGTACAAAAAATCCATCTCAAAATTTCACCACCCACTTTATTAACTTGACTTAGCTCCCAGTGATGTTGTGAGAATTTTATTATCGAAAAATGTTGATATTCCACGTATCCATCGACATATGACTACATCATTAAAAGATATTTCGGAAATCTTTCCAATGGCACCATTGTCTCTCGAAGAAGAATAGCTTCATAAATGGAATTCTTTAAAAGAAACAACTGCTAATACTGAACAGATAAACTTGACTATTACAGGATTAAATTGACACATCTAGAACATATATATATATATATATATATATATATATATATATATATATATACGTGTGTATGTGTTTAATTATATGTTATATATTGACCCTCGACCGAGCCGTCAATCAAGAGATGCACCTATGTAAATAAGCCAAGGAACTGCGGAAGCAGGTGGACGTTAGAAAATAATATAACCAAGTGCCGGGCGGTTCGATTCAGTTGGAGACAGGATGCCGAAGGGAGAACCAGCGTGCAGACTGGGGGCTTTGGGGCCCTCAGTGACCCACGGTTGAGCAACCCAACCAAGATGCGAAAGAAGTGCTGCTATGGTCGAGGAAGAACTTGGGTCAATATAGCAGTCCGTCCTTGTCTCCTCTCATTTCTCTCACACAAAAAAAACATCACCCTTTGGAAAATAAAGTGTGAGAGATTTATATTCTTATGAAGAAGTGTGTTCGTTCGTTATTGAAGTCGTCATTACAGTTGATTATGTTCCTGTGTATATGGTTGAGAGTATACAACCTATACACACACACACACAAACACATATATATATATATATATATATATTTCTATTTCTACATATTGTATTTGATATTATCTTATTTCAGCTACAAATTCAAGTATATATATATATATATTGCTTCGCCGCCATGTGCCCAGCGGGCTTGCAGGGTGTTGTTCGTTCCTGCTAAGTCCACCAGTTAACGCAGGGCACAGACATTGACTGTGGTCTGCCGAACGCTACTGGGCGAGCTATAGGTGAAGTATTAAGAGTCAAAACAGCTAACTAGCAAGCTTTGCCCCTCAAAGACAAGGTCTTCGATAAATACAATTCTTCCACGACAAAAAGGACTCTGAACTGCTGTGTTTGGGTTAACAAGATTAATAACAATGTTCTTTTATTGAATAAAAGAAAAAACAAAGAAAACAAAACAATTCACGTAAAAGTCAGGAGCGAGAAAGTCTTTCTGTATCCCGGAGGAGCCTCCACAAAAATATCCGTATTCCGGACAAAGCTCACATGAAATATCTATTTATGGCGGAAGGTGAGAAGGTAGTTCGACAACGGTAGACCCGGTCCGCTTTCCTTCTGACTATGGGATTTAATGGCAGAGCTCGTGCTCCAAATCTCAAGTTTTTCGTTTCAGTATGAATGCAGCAGGATAAAGTTGAATATACTTTAATTGTATATTCACTTACTTGGGACTCTGTGGAGTTTATTCTCTTTTCTTTTTTCTTTCGTTATTGGATTTCCATAACTCGTTGGTAGGAGGATAAACGTCTTATTTCAGGTAAGACCAGGATTAATTATTGTTCCTTTTCTCATGGACAAGTCTTTTCTTTGGGTATTCGTTTAACGAGGCTTACCATACCTCGGAGTTTGAATTCATTCAAAGGATAATTTTTTTTCTTATTTTGGAATTTGGGTTTCTTTCATATCCCAAATTATATTCTCGCTTTTTCAACGAACAAAAGGCAACTACTTATGCGTCTTCATCCTTTGACGACTACATGGCAACTAACTTATTTCCGTAGTTTGAAAAATTACCACGTGTTGACTTTTGTCAGTTTTTACCACAATACCAATGGTGGTCACAGATCTGCCTCTCCACTGACACATGTATGGCTAATAGGGAGTGAGGTTCTCCCATGCCCATATTACCTTGAAATAATAGAGAGGGGGAAGGAGAGACGACCTCTCCCACCTCCACCATTCTGTAATTCTTGCTTACTACTATTGTCCGCTGACTGCCAGAGAGTCGCACTTCCTTCACCGATAACTCGGAAAATGTATTAGGGTGTCATATTTCCTCGTCACAATATATATATATATATATATATATATATGTGTGTGTGTGTGTGTGTGTGTGTGGTTTGAGTATCGCCAATTACCCAGAAGACCTGGATTCAATCCCAGATCAAGTCATACCAAAGACTCAAAAAATGGTACTTAATGCCACCTTGCTTGAAACACAGCATTATAAAGTACGGATTAAAAGTAGGTGAAGCAATCTAGGAAAAGAAGTAGCGCCCTTGCATACACCTTGGTGTAGTAGCTATTGAAAAGGGAGCTTCCGAGTCGCCTTTGAAAACAGTCAGCCATCTTACTTATACATATATATATGGATTTGTCTAATAAAAGATTAACTGGGGATAAATTTGAAATATAGAAGTAAATTTATTTTTACTTTTTGTCCGGGGAATTCGAAATGTTATGAACACAATTTTTTTATTTATATTATAAATGTTAAGAACTAATTTTTTTAACTTAATAATTTTCCAACTTGAATCTAAATACGTCACACAGTTCTGAGTATAAACAGAAAACGGAAATATACATATTGGCAGAAGTTAGTTTAAGAAATAATGTCTCAAGAAGGGAAAACGCTCGTTGAGAAGTCTGTTTTAAAAATAAGAAACTCGAAATTTTATTTTTAAATTGGACTAAAACATTATCAACTACTAGCTCTGTTCAGAAGTAACTATTTATTTAAACCTCCAAAATATGAACTGATAAATAAACCGTGTATTAATAATGTATGTATTTTCGTACACCCTTCACACGAGAAAAATACAAAACAAGGTCAATCTTTAAACAGATGTTTGAATCCAGATTTTTCCTGCTCAAAAGTTAAAGAGAGCTTTACGAAAACAATTCAGTTAAAATGGTCTAACTTAATGACCTGTATTTGCTCTGTATGTGATTGCTTTTATCATCCAAATTGTCCATATAATTGAGACGAGATATCCAATTCTTTATAAAAGCGAAGAATCAACATAAGCATGAACCATTAATGAGTTTACAGATCATCTCGTTAATCCTCATTTGGAGATTAAAGGGTTGTTTTGTATTATGTTGGAGGACGCCTGCTGAGCGTCATCATCAGTTTTTGTCCAAATTTTCATCGAGCTGTATTAGTGACAATATTATTTTCATCATGATGGTGATGGCACAGGAAACATTGGATTCATGCCTTTGCCAAGAGCATTGAGACGAACGGGAAATGGTCTCTTGATTCAAAGATAAAATTTAGTGTTATGGTTAACAGGCTTAGTTCCAAGGGACCTGACAACCTATGCAGGCAGTATCTTCCTCCTCGTCTGAAAGGGATGAGGACTGAGTTTGCTGTCCCGCTGGGGAGAGATAAATATCGAATTTGATTCTCACAGTGTGCCCCATACTGCTGGGCTTGTGCTAAACTAAGCTAGGAATAGTGAATGACTATGACTTACGATCAGTTCAAGTTGACAGCATCAGTTCTCGGTAGATCGCTGAAGTAGCGGTGTACATATTTGTTATCCAGATGAATGATCACTAAAGTTCTTTTAGAAAGATGGCTTTGGCATTAAATAACCTACCGAGGTTGATATGCGATTAAACAAACAAACTAAACCAAATCGACTGATAGATGAAACCCTTGCAGGTAGTTCTACTCCGAGTCAGAGTGAACCTAACAATAATGGAAATAAAAGAGAACTCACATCTAGAGCCTCATTAATCAGATCCAGTTTAGTGTCATAACCAGGACAGCCTTCCCTTATCATCTTAATAAACAAAGGGATTTTTTATATAAGAGATTTCTTACATTCTAGATTTATTTGCTCCTTTCCTTCCTCGTGGTTATCGCAGCAACTTGGAATGGCTTTTTATAAAAGAAAGAGTTTTCATTATGAATGAAATTTGGTTATAACTTACTTATGAACACACAATAAAAATAGACGTTGAAGGGATAAGCTGTGGCTGAAGATATATGGTGCCATTTTGTTATAGGAAAACGAAAAAAAGAACTGAGGGAGATGAAGAGAGAAAGGCGGATTAAGACTGATGGTCAAAACAAGGCGGAAAAGATGAAAAAAGAAGAGAGGGAGATATAAAAAGAAGAGAAAATTATGCTGTTTTATACGGAGATATATTGAAATAAAGATGGAGAGAGAAAACAATGAACGTCAATCGACTGAAACAGCGAAGAAAAAAAATTGAGTCAATAGAGTGAGAGAGAGACAGACAAAGAGAGAGACAGAGAGAGAGAGAGAGAGAGCAAAAAAGGAGATTGATAAACTTATTTTTAATAGAGGAAAAGAACAAGATCTAAAAAGAGTAACAAGTATAGAGGTAAAATCATAGAGAGAGAGAGAGAGAGAGAGAGAGAGAGAGAGAGAAGAAGAAGAAGAAGAAGAAGAAGAAGAAGAAGAAGAAGAAGAAGAAATGTTGTTAAATTGAAACAGAGATAGGAAAAGAATGAGTGTAGAGAGAGAAAGAAAAGAAGGAATACAGCGACGGTACAGAGAGAGAGAGAGAGAGAGAGAGAGACGGAGATGTAAAGCAGAGAAATTTAAAAAGAGAGCGGTAAAGAACGAGAGTCAAGAGAGAAGGTACTATTTACCAACCCCTCCGCTCGGGCAGGATATGACACAAGGTCAATTTTTAAGCGGAGTTTATACAGGTTTGAATTCAGAGTTTTCCTTCTCCTAGACTAGTTGCCGAACCAAGGCTGAAGAACCTAGTCTGTCCTACTATTTACCCATAGCTGGAGGGAGAATAATTGGATTCATACCTTTCCCAAGGGTATTAGAGAGAAGGTAAGCAGAAGGAAACAGAGAGAGAGAGACAGACAGACAGACGGAAATGAAGAGAACGAGTGGAGAATGGGAGAAAGTGGGTAGATGACTGAAAGAGAAAAAAAAAACTAGTTCAGAGATTGAGAGAAACAGGGATGGGACAGAGGGAGAGAGTGTAGAAAAGTAGAATGAGAAAGACAGAGGGGGGGCGGATAGATTGCTGAAAGATTGAAATAAAGCGTAGAAAAGAAGGAATAGAGAAACAGAGAAAGATAGAGATGAAGATGTCAAGATATAGAGAACAGAGAGAGAGAGAGAGAGAGAGAGAGTGAGCGAGAGAGAGAGAGGGAGTGAGCAAGAGAGAGAGAGAGAGGGGAGCGTCTGTTCGGAATGTAAAATCTCGTGATTTTTTTTTATTCAAAGAAAAAATAGATAAGCCCAAATGTTTTTGCCTGATAAAATAACAACCAATGTCTATTAATCAATGACTGTAGTTTGCCAAGTTACAGCAAGAACGTTTAGCTTTTCTAAATCCCCAAAATAGTTACATCATTCAATAAGCAAATCTACAGAATGAAAGGAAAAACGAGTTAGAATATAAAACTTCCCAATCGATTGTGAACAAAATAACGTGAATATAACGTTGATACTTTATCAAGTGTTTCTACTATCCAACATTCGGTCTACATTATATTTGTTGATACGAAAACTTTTAGACTCGGCTGAAGCAACAAAACTGAAATGTCATATGTGATTCTTGAAGAACAAGATTGATACATGATATCGGTTATTATTATTCATTGGTATTTTTTATTCGTTTCTTTCTTTTTGCCTTTTCTTCGTTCACATTATTTTCCTTCTCCATACTCTCTCTCTCTCTCTCTCTCTCTCTCTCTCTCTCTCTCTCTCTTTTCTTTTTCTACTTCGTTAGTAATATCTCATCGACAAAAAGCGATGTCAACATTCCCATAAAAAGCATGAACTGCTAATGACCAGTTAACGATCATAAGGAAATCTGATTCTCTTCAATAGAATGAAACATAAAATACTTCCACGATAGAACCATACAGTACAACTGTATGGCTGCACCACCTGGACTCTTACGAAACACCGAGAAAAAGCAATATGGTGACAACACACGGTTACTCTGTGCTGTTTTGAACAAATCCTTAAAACAGCACCCTTCAAAACAACAATTGTACGGCCACTTATTTCCCATCTAACAAATCATCCAAGTTAAACGAACAAGAACTGCTGAACACTGCTAGAGAAGCGAGGATGAACTCATAAGTGACTTTCTTCTGAAGTATCGGATTCATGGATACACCAGTGTTGGCTGACCTGCAAAAACGTACATACATCACGTATGTATGGACACTGTAAGCAGTCTAGAGGACCGACAAAGACAGATGACTGATGGGGACGGTTGGTGAGAATGAGTCAAGGGAATCTAGACTACCAGCACGAATTTATGCTGATGAAATATTCCTGTCTAATACAAATAATTTGTGCACATTTGTATGGTTTCAAGTATTCCTATCTAATATTAATAATTATACAGTTTCAAGTAAGTATTTCTATTTAATAATTGTCATTTTTTGGCATAAAATTATAAGGTTAAAAGTAAATAATAGTAAATTATAACAGCTTAAAGAACTACTTTTAATACAAATAATTTACAATCATATAGAACCTTGTGTTCCCATCGACAATGAATACTTTTTTAAAAACGATCTATTTGACCCTATAAATGGGACCCAAAAGGGTGCTATCACTCCAAATCTGAGTGGACCTGGGAGTAATGGCAAGGAGTACTCCATATTCCCCTGATCTCCAGAAGTGAAGCCTTACCAATCAGATACAGTTTAGTGACATACACCGAACACTACTTTGGGAAAATAGGTCTTACTCTTTTATAGGGAGATACGGTCCGCGTATTCAAATCCCCACTGACAGGGGTGATATAAATGACGTTTTCAGTTAAGTCATGTTTAAACCAGAGCAACTTCTTTTAAAATAAATTTTGACTCGTTGAAAATATTTGTCGTCGATAATTTTAATTCTGAGGGTTTTTTTGTTTTGTTTTTTACCTAACTTGTTAAATGAATTGGCTTTTTTCCAAAGATTTTTACGCAAGAAAATGAAACTTTAACACAGTCTATCTGAAATCATTAACTGAACACTGAATATTATGAGTGAGACGATGTGTCAATTCAACGGTTAACTCTACTTTTATTACACACTCGTTTATAGAATATAAATATATTTACTCACTTCAGTATCGTTTGGAATAAAGCCAAATGGAAGATGATATGGTCAAGAAGATTTGGCTATATGAATTTTCCAAGTACATTGCGGCTGTCAACCAGCCTTGAAAATCAGCATTCAAAATTATCAGCATACATAGCTAAGCTTGTTATAAAGATAATACTGACTTTTACAGAAATACCTCTCACATCTCAAACAATCATCTGTGAGGTGCAAGAGAACTTAGGCAAGTGCTAGTTGTAGCTACAATCAGTTATGATCATGACTTCGACCAGAGTACACCACCTGTTTGTTGTTGAAACGTTTCCGGGTAGAATCTTTAACCATAGTAGTAACGATTTTCTATATTTTACAAGTTAAGAAAATTTTATCTTTTTCTTGATCCTAGATCAAAAGTGTTATTTTGTTTATGACTAAAATAAAATTGATAATACCGATTTTTCACTATAAATGTTGTGTCCTCGGTAATCAAATTTTCTATGCATAAAAGGAGACTATACTTGGGGATGGATATATGAAAATAATTCACATTACAATGACAAATATCGAACTTCTCACTTTAAAAAATACATGTAACCTTTGATTTATATATCGTTTAAAATACTTGTGAAACATAAGACACTTTCCCAAATTGAGTCCATCTAAAATCAAACAACTCAAACGAAGTCTTGAACGGATCAAAGACATAATAGGCAGACACGAAATGAATGTCCTATTTGATCAAACACACACACACACACACACACACACACACATATATATATATATATATATATATATATATATATATATATATATATGCAGTGTTAAGTAACTGGCGACCCAGAAATTGTTTATATGCTTATCTCACAGACCATTTCCTTGTATCTAGCAATGATTCATTATAGTGGCTTATTGCCAAAAGAATCTATGATATGCTGATTTATACTGAATACACACATTTCACACGTCTTTTCGGTCTGTCTTTTTCAAATTTGCAAGTCAATGTGTTGTCCAACACACACATTTATGAGTAAATGTGTAAGCGTGTGTGTGAGTAATTTTGAACCCGTCACTGGATTGACGTGGTGAATTAAGACAGCTTCCACATATTTATTTTAATTTTTAGAACATAAACTTATTTATTTGCATAGTGTCACCTATCCACAGGTTTTATTTGCAGGCTTTTCTACCCTAACAATAAACCATCTTTGCAACAGTGGCTGAGAGACATCATAATAGATATTGGTTTGGTTTGGTTTCTTTGTTCAGTGGCATATCAACCTTTGTAGATAATTTAATGCCAAAGCTATTCTCCGAGAAGAACAGTTGTGGTGCTATTTAACCCATTGCCAGGAGGACAAAGGTTATTTGTCCGAGAGTGAACGTAATAGCGCGACTGTAGTACGAACTCGCTTAACAATCGCACTCCGCAGTCCATCGCTTTAACCATAACACCACGGGGACACCCCCATAATAGATATTGATATCATTTGAATAAATATGCTTTCTAATATTGTGCTGGTGTCTGACTGAATTAAACGGTAAATATTAGCCTCTTTAGTGAGTTCCAAAATTATATTGGGTTAATATCGACAACCACTGCCACACAGTTAAAACCATTGCGTAAATGTAAAGTCAATCGATTTTTGATATGTGCCAGATTAAATTAATATTAGTTATCATTTACATGAGTACTTGTGGATATAGTTTCAGGTTGGTTGGTTGGTTGGTTGAGTTTTATGGCATATCAACCTTTGTAGGTTATTTAACGCCAAATCAATTTTTATGTAAATTATCAGTTCTATTTAAAACAATTCAGTTTAGCATGAGTACACAGTTTAATTGTCAAAAATATGTCTATTTCAAACTATTCAGTTTAGTCAAACAGTTATATATAACAATTCAGCTTAGTGGAAGTACATTTTCAGTGTGAAAAACAGTTCAATTTCAAACAATTCAGTTTAGCATAAGCACGCAGTTTAAATGTAAATACGGTTTAATTCTGAAAAACATTTCTATTTCTAGCTATTCAGTTTAGTCCAGTAGTTCAGCTAATTCAGTTTACTATCAGTACGGATTTTGTTTACACACAGTTAAATGTCAAAACAGTTCTATGTTAAACAATTCAATTTAGTGTAGATACAGTCTCAATGTCAAAAAACAGTACTATTTTAAATAATTCAGTTTAGCCTCAGCACGCAGTTTAAATGTAAGTAGGGTTTAATTGTCAAAAATATTTCTATTTCAAGCTATTCGGCTTAATCAAACAATTCAGTTTAGCATAAGTATGCAGTTAGTTCGATTTAACCCATAGTTAGGGCCTTATCAGGTGCTACCACGCCGGGCCAGAGTGGACCTGGGAGCAGTGGCAATAAAGGGGTACTCTGCATTCCTCAAAACTCCAGCATTACAGGGACCTCACCATCAGACTTTTTAGTGTCCTATCCAGGACACTCATTGGTGGGGTATTCTACAGCCCCAGTCGACTGGGCAATATAGTTTCAGTGGTCTTCACTGGTGAGTTCAATACTCATAGAGTACCCCACTGATATGTACTTGTGCCAAACTAAAGCTTCGTGAATGTTGACTTTTTTTTATCTATTCCAGTCTGTCCAAATCTATTTCTACCCTTTAATCTAAGTCAGTTTGTGGTTCTATCAGTCTGCTCAGGTAACTTTCTCAGCATTTTCAAATGTATGTATGTATGTATGTCTATGTCTCAGTCTCTTCCAATCTATCACTGTCCATACAAATACACAAATATATTTATCTCAATCTGTTTATATATATATATATATATATATATATATATATATATATATATATATATGTGTGTGTGTGTGTGTGTGTGTGTGTGTGTGTTTCATCAATTTGTTCATATATCTATCTATTTCTTAGTCTATTCATATATTCTTTGCATCGGAATTATGTTGTATTTCTGTTTAGATTAGAAAAACTGTGTTTTGTCAAAATAGAGCTGCACGACGAAATGTTTTCTTGAAAAAAATTAAACAGCGAATTTGCCATATGTGGGTATACACATGCTCAAATGGTGCATTTCGTTTTTCCCTTTCATTCGAGACATAATACCCATTGAAACCACGCTGTATTTCTCGGGAATAGTTTATTTTTGTAAATAGAATTATGTGATGATATATATAGCAGTGCTTGACTTTTGAGCAGGTGTACAAATCGAAACATATTTACTTCGTTTCGCGTGGGAAATTGTTGAAAGGAACGATAAATTGTCCGTTTCAGTTTCTTACTCCCATTAATTTTCAAGATAAAAATCATTGGGTAAGTGATTGGAATTGATCGTCTTATCCCAATGGAAAACATCTTTCTTTTTCTTCGTAGATTCTTAGCTTCTTTCTAATATTTCTATTTTCTTCTATATATTTACACACAGACACATGCACAAACTTATATAGAGACCCCATCCGGCTGGGGAGAGAGGTGCTGTAGAATGTACCTAGTGCACTGAAGAGTAAGAACCAGCCCCTAACGACTGTCCTGATATGACATTAAACAATCTCATAGTGAGGCTCCAGCTCTGGAAAATCGGGGAATAAGGAGTACCCTTTCATTGCCATTGCTCCCAGGTCCAGGTAGGACTTTATAGGGTCCAATTTATAGACCAAATAGACATTTGGCATTTAAACTGTGTGCAAAAAAAATGAGATATGTTAGATAGAAATAGAACTGTTTGACCATTTGACTGAATGTAAGCAATTGACTGAAATTAATTGAATTGAAATGTTAGTTACGCATAGCAATACTTGGAATAATTTAACTGTGTGCTAACAAAAGAGTGAAAAATATTAGTGTAGATTAACAATACTTGAAACTCTTTAACTCTGTATCTAAACTGTATTATCAATATTAGATAGGGATGCTTGAAACCATTTAACTGTGTGCAAATAAAACTATGTATATTAGATAGCAATAGTGGAAACCATTTATGTGAGGGAAAACAAAGGATTGATACTAAATTTAACTATTCGTGTTAAAATACTTGCAACCATTTAACTGTGTGCAAACAATAGTAATACTTGTGTGCAAACAAATTTACTCCGACTTATCTAAAAATAAGTTTACCTGCTTTTTATTGACTTATAAATAATAGGTATAATCATTTAACTATGTGCAAACAAATGATCTTTTTCTCGTTTAAAAATGTTATCGACAAACTATGCGTTTACAAATCATATGTATAAAGAGAATTTAACATTGAATAACCTACAAGGTTTGTTATGCCATAGAACCCTACTAAATTAACTGAACATATGTGTGTATGTGTGTAGGTGTTAACCCTTTTACTTTTTGGGCGAGCTCCATTTACCTCCCGGTGTTTCCTGTGATACATTTGAGTGTCATGTGTGGCTCTAAAGCCGCATTTAAAAGAAAGAATAAAATTTTCATCCTTAAGGGTTTTCGGACTATTGTCTTCATCTTTATTGTTATTTCCATAACGTTTCAATCAAGCTTCGTCTCAGAAATTTAGACAACTAAAGAATAAAATCTTGTGAAAACAGAAGAAGCTTCTTATTTGCCTTTCACTATTTAAGAAAATTTAGTTTAAAGCGACCTACAAATTTATTTTTAACAAATATTATTGATGTTTTATCACCGACTCAATGTTATTCTTAAATTTAGTTCATTTGTACACAAAGTCGTCCGACATTTTAGGCAATTATAATATAAAACATCGCAAAATTTCAAAATCTTGCAAAATGAAAAGAAATTGAAAAAAATAAAATTGTTGAAATAAAGATCTTTGTTTTAAACAATACATGCTTAAGCATAAGATTTGAGCAATAGACACACACACACACACACACACATATATATATATATATATATATATATATATAAGAAGTCGACATATGCTTCTTGTAAAACATTTCAAAAGTAGTTTTAAGATAGTGAGAAAATGTTCTCAACATATACATTTTATTATTATATGTTGACAAAAGTATTTATTACAAATTAACCAAACGGGGGACATCTCCACTCTAGAAGGAACCCCTCTTAAACTAGTAGACAAATTCACGTACCTAGGAAGCAGCGTCGAATCAACCGAAAAGGACATCGAAACGAGGTTGACGAAAGCATGGACAGCTATCAATACGCTATCGACTATATGGAAATCAGACCTAACCGATAAAATGAAACGCAGTTTCTTCCAGGCAGCGGTCACATCGATACTGCTATATGGATGCACTACATGGACGCTAACAAAACGGCTGGAGAAGAAACTAGATGGCAATTACACAAGAATGCTGCGTGCAATCCTGAACAAGTCCTGGCAGCAACACCCCACAAGACACCAACTGTACAGCCACCTGCCCCCTATCACGAAAACTATTCAAGTTAGACGAACCAGACATGCAGGACATTGCTGGAGAAGCAGAGATGAACTCATAAGAGATGTACTCTTATGGATCCCCACACATGGCCGCGCAAAAGCAGGACGACCAGCTCGAACGTACATTCAGCAGCTATGTGAGGATACAGGTTGTTGTCCTGAAGACCTACCTAGGGTGATGAACGATAGGGAGGAGTGGCGAGAGAGGGTCGGGGATATCCGTGCTGCCAGCACGATATGATGATGATGATATTTCTATATTGTGGGCCAGTTTTATGCATGGAAACAAAATGTAATACGATATATAAGAAAATGTCTAAGCAATTTTCGAATGCTCCCATGTCCTTTATCACCGTAAACTGTAAGGTATTTGAAAATGAATAAAAACATGTAATGAAAATAGACGTTATATTTGGATATAAGCTTTAAAAAAAGAAAAAAACTTAAAAATTTAGTTTATGTATAATCACAAGAAAAACAACCGGGTTTAATTGGTTCAGATTCTTTAATTAATGACTTATCAACCTTTGTGGATTATTTAATGCCACAGCCAACCTTGGAGAAGATCAAGAGTGATACTATTCATCCTATTTCTTGGTGGTGATAAGACGATTAGCCTAAAAGTGAACGTAATAGCACGACTGGAGTGCGAACTCGTTTCCTGCGTGGCTACTGGACAACACTTTAGCAATTGCCACAGGGACTTCTCGGTTGTGGTAGTATTTTAATGAAAACTATATTCGTTAACAATGTTTAAATCTGTATTTAATCTTGAACTGTGTGTATTTAATTTAAGGATACATTTGCTTTTAACATTTCGATGATTATATTAAAAACTCAATTTAAAAAAATCGATGGATGCATTTGACACTATCTTAACTCGATTCGGTAGATTAAAATCTTTAGCTGTAGTGAAATTATTGGAAATATCCCTAACATGGTGATTAAAGCAGATACAAAATTCAGAACCAATTTCTCAAACATAATTACCTTTGTAGGAATACAAGACAATTGTCTTTCCTTGGATTTTGGATGTGACTTCTCACGTCACATGTTCGTTGGTCACGTGTGAATTCGGCCCCAACAGACGTTATCATTTTTCAACCGCTTGTTGAAGAGATAAGACCAATATTTTCAGCTGTCGCTCATGGAACGAAATGGATATGTTTTTCATTTCTGTTTCTTGAACGGAATAAAGGGGGGTGTCTTCGTGGGGTAATGGTTAAAGCGATGGACTGCGGAATCGTAGTACGCGAGTTCGTACTCCAGCCGCGCTATTACGTTTACTTTCAGACAAATACACTTGGGAAAGGTATGAACCCCCTTATCCTCCCAGCTATGGGTTAAATAGTACCACTACTGTTCTTCTAGGAGAATAGATTTGGTATTAAATAACCTAAAAAGAGTTGATATGCCATTAAACGAAGAAACCAAACCAAACGGAATAAAGACCTTTGACTCGAAATCGGACGGTGTACTTTATTTCAATTTGTCATGAAAATTATCGAAGAAAAGTTAATTATTTTTATGCATTTCTCCTTGCTTTCTGTTCGGAGAAAAATATATTTAATTCATTTGTTTGCGGATTCGTGGAAAAATGTTGCAACATATGTTATATTATCATATGCACTTATTAAGAGTTTTTACTGTGTATATAAGTATACCTCGTCTTTCTGTTCTGTTTATTCAATATTCATGTATCACTAGATAGACATGCAAATATTGGAATCTGGTTGAGAGAAAACGATTGCACATCCCTCTTAGCATCAAAGGAGGTTAAATTCTAACTGGCACAAACAATTTCTATGAATTTATCACATTTATTGCTAAAAGTAAGATATACAGTATTTGAAGTACGAGATGCACACGATAAGTTTCCAGTCTTTTTTCGTATGGGCACTTTTATTGATAGTACACACATGAAACTCTAGTCCCCCTTCGAAGTAATCTCCTCCGGCTGCAATGCAGTTGTTGTACCGTTCCAACAACGTATGGAAGGCCCCATGGAAGTCCTCTTGTGTGAGCATGTCAATGACCTTTGTCACAGCCTCTTTTATCTCCTCAATGGTCTCATAACGACAGCCTCTGAGCCTAGGGAATAACTAAAAGTCACAGGGAGCAAGGACTGGACTATAGGGAGGCTGAGGAACTGTCTTGATGCCCATCTTGGTCAAATAGTCTGTGACAAGGATGGAGTTGTGGACTGGTGCGTTGTCCTGCTGGAAATGCCACTGGCCCGATTTGAAGAGTGCTTACCTCTTCCCTAGGAATCTCTTCCTGAACTCCCTTAAAATATCAATATAGTAACCCTA
The DNA here is from genome assembly GCA_963585895.1 of Sepioteuthis lessoniana. Taxonomy (NCBI): domain Eukaryota; kingdom Metazoa; phylum Mollusca; class Cephalopoda; order Myopsida; family Loliginidae; genus Sepioteuthis; species Sepioteuthis lessoniana. The sequence goes on from OY757930.1 coordinate 6,083,656, forward strand.
ACCTTAACCCTTTGGCTAATCAACTCTGGTGTATTGACTTCCTTACTCCTCCCACGCCTCTCATCATCCCTCACATACTCCCTGTCTTCCTTGAATCTCTTATGCCACTCAAAAACTGATGCTCGATTCATGCAAGATGGTCAAAAAGCAGTTTGAAGCATTCCATACGTTTCTGTGACATTTTTTGCAAGTTTAAAACAGAATTTTATTGAATATCCCTCTTCTAAAGTGTCAGATTGCATTTTTGAAATTTACCAGTTGTGACAATCAGGCTTTAGTAGCTGTTCATTTAAAACTGAAATCATAAAAATTGGTCAGTCATCTTATAAGATGTATAGCAATAACATACTGAATTTTCAAGAATCTACGACAATTTTAAATGCCCATACGAAAAAGGTCTGGAAACTTATTGAATTCACCTAGTATTACAAGTAGGAATGGAAAGCTGAATTGTGAGCTGCTTGCCGCTTAAAGTAGAGATGATTACTGCCTCTTTAAAGCACACGAACCCTGATTTATTTGCGTTTAGAAATAGTTCAATATATTCTTGTAGGTCTTTGTGGTATATTTTATATAATTCACACTAGGCTTTAGCTTTCTGCACGTTTGCAATTGTGGAGTTTCTTTTGTCAATAAGGAAGATTGTTCTAGTTATCTCTTTATTCCCTAACTGCTATTGACCTGAAAGAATGCGCATTTGGTTCTTTATTTGGTTGCTATGCATTCAGGTGCTACTTCTGCGGTGACAAAATTTTCAATATCTATCTATATATATAGATACACATATGTATACAAGTATATCTATGGATATATAAATATATATGTCTACATATACATATATATTTTTATATAGGCATATATGTAGGGAAGTAGGGACGAGCTCTTAAGTGATGTACTCCTATAGACACCTTCACAGGGACGAGCAAAGGCAGGACGTCCAGCTCAAACATACATACAGCAGTTCTGTGCCGATACTGGATGTACCTCGGAAGACCTGCCAAAAGCAATGGACGATAGGGAGGAGTGGCGAGAGAGGGTCAGGGAGATCTGTACTGATGGCGCGACATGATGATGATGATGATGATGATCTCTTCAAACAAACTGTAACAGCTATAATGATGCACTATAGTGACACAAAAGTCAAGGTTGGCTCACCGAATGGAGGAACAGACTTCTTCGACATTGTAGCAAATACATTGACCCCATATCTGTTTATAATCTGATCAGACTATATACTTAGAACGTCAATAGATCTATTAACAGAAAATGGCTTTACACTAAAACAGGCAAGAAAACGATATCTCGCAGAATTTCAAACGGATTCAGATTATGCAGATGACATAACGCTTCTGGCAAATACACCAACCCAAGTCGAATCCCTGCTGCATAGCCTGGAGCAGTTAGCAGGACGCATTGGTCTCCACGTGAATGAAGACAAAGCGGAGTATATGTACTTTGATTGGGAAGAAAGAGACATCTCCATTCTAAATAGCGAATCTCTGAAATTTGTGGGCAAGTTCACGTACCCTGGCAGCAGCGTTTCATCTACTGAAAGTGGTATAAATATGTGCCTAACTCAGGTGTGAACTGCAAACGATCGGTTATCAATTATATGGAAGTTTGATCTATCGAATAAATCAAAACGGAATTTATTCCAAGCTGTGGTTGATTCAATACTACTGTACAGATCCACGACATGGACACTGCCAAAATGTATTAAAAAAATCTAGACGGCAACTGCACAAGAATGCTATGAGCTATATCTAAAAATCCAACAGCCAATGAAAGAACAGCTCCACGACCACTTACCTCCTATCTCTAAGACCATCTGACTAAGACGAACAAGACATGCGTGACACGACTGGAGATGCAAGAACAAACTCACAAAAGTGACATTCTCCTATGGATCCCTTCACATGGTCGTGCCAGTGTTTGCCGACCAACAAGAACTTACCTACAACTACTCTGTGCGGACATAAAATGTAGTCTAGAAGACCTGGTAGGAAAGATAGCTGATCGGTACGAATGGAGAGAGTCAGCGAAATCCATGCTAGCAGCGCGATTTGATAATGACGACACATCTATGCTTATGCATATTCATGCATATCTACATGTATGCATATACATATATATAGAGAGAGAGACAGAGAGAGAGAGAGAGAGTGAGAGAGAGATTTATAATCACATATGTATATATATATACATATATATATATATATATTTATAATCACACATATATATAGACATATATATTATAATCACATATGTACATATATATCTATACATGTATATATATGTACATATATATTCATACGTACATACACAAATATATACATATCATCGATAACAGTAATTATTCTATGTTATATAAATCGTGTTTAACTTGGCAGAGTTAAATGGTTTAATGATTTACTACATAATTTTAGTAGTTCTTCTTAACATTTATTCTTATCTAATACGAGCGACTTGCAGACAGTAGTATGTCTCAAATATCAAATAATAATGCTCCCAAGAAAAATAATTGAACGGTTCTATTTGACCCATAAAAGGGGCCTTAATCGATTGGGTCTGAATGAATTTGGGTGCAGTAGTAATGAAAGGGCACTCCACATTTCAAAAGCTTAAGAACTGGAGCCACAAAATTTGATTATTTTGTATCATACCAAGGACCCTCGTTGTATAGTCATACCCCACTGCAGAGGAGCAGTTAACATATTCTACAGCAAGTGCCTAAAATGTAAATCTCCTGAAAAGTACATAACTTGTTTCTTACAGTAATTTTATATTGATTACTTACACTAATATTGGAAAATGAAAACCAGCCTTACCTATATATATATATATATATATATATATATATATATATATATATATATATGAGGAGGGAATTCAAAGTAAATCCAACAGTATCCAAACGTACAAATACGGAAAAAAAATGGTCTTCAGAGGATGATTTTATAGCATATTTTTAATAAGTTAAACGAAAAAAATTAAAAAATTAAATATACTTTTTTCCGTTAGTGGTGTTCTGTTTCAAGGGATTTAATTAGTTTCGAATTTTAAATTAAAATACATAAAGTATTTCCTTAAACAGAAAAAACATACATCAATCTATCTGTCAATCTAAGTTCACATTTATCTTATTGTGTTCATATCTACTAAATTCAAAATATTCCATAACAGACCTATATCTCGATATCAGTGTAAGTCAGCTTTTTTTATCCCTCTCAATATATATATATATATATATATATATATATATATATATATAATAAAAGAAAACTTAAATCAAGGATTGTTTAACTTTTTACCACTAATTTAACTAAATAAGATCAATTTCAAAAGCTGGACTTTAGTTTTTTTTTTATATTTCCACATTTTCAGGTATATATAATTTGTAAACATATATGCACAGTTAAATGTATATATATATATATATATGTGTGTGTGTGTGTGTGTGTGTGTGTGTGTGTATATATATATATGTGTGTGTGTGTGTGCACGCGCGCGCGCACACACACACACACACACACATATATTCATAAGTTTATATATATATATATATATATATATCCTACATGTATGCAAGTATATTCATATATAGTTGCATATATACAGAGATGAAAAAAGCTTACAAATATATATACAAACATATCATATATGTATATAAACGTACATATACATGTATATGCACATATATGTATATAAGCATATATTTATACGTGAACATATATATATATATACATTATCATAATGTCGTGCCGCTATCACGGATATCCCTGACCCTCTCTCGCCACTTCTCCCTATCGTTCATCGCCTCTGGCTGGTCTTCAGAGCTACATCCCGTATCCTCACATAGCTGCTGAATGTATGTTCGAGCTGGTCATCCTACTTTTGCTCGGCCATATGTGGGGGTCCATAGGAGTGCATCACTTATGAGCTATTCCCTGCTTCTCCAGCATGTCTGGTTCGTCTAACTTGGATAGTTTTCGTGATGGGAGGCAGGTGGCCGTATAGTTGGTGTCTTGTGGGGTGTTGCCGCCAGGACTTGTTCAATATCGCTCGCAGCATTCTCGTGAAATTGCCGTCTAGCTTCTTCTCCAGCCGTTTTGTTAGCGTCCATGTAGTGCATCCATATAGCAGTATTGATACGACAGCTGCCTGGAAGAAACTGCGTTTCATTTTATCGATTAGGTCTGATTTCCATAAGATTGATAGCCTATTGATAGTCGTCCATGCCTTCGTTAGCCGTGTGTTGATGTCGTTTTCGATTGATGAGACGCTGCTTCCTAGGTAGGTGAATTTGTCAACTAGTTTAAGAGGGGTTCCGTCTAGTGTGGAGATGTCACCTGTTTGATTATAGCACATATATTCCGTTTTGTGTGCATTGACATGGAGGCCAATGCTTGCAGCTGCTCGTTCCAAACTATGCAGTAGTGTTTGGGCTTGGTTGGGTGTATTTGCCAGTATCGCTATGTCATCGGCGTAGTCGGCGTCGGTCATTGTTTTTGCGGGGTATCTTCTGCTTCTTTTCTTTGTCAGTTCGAAGCCGTTTTCTCTGATTTTATCAATCGATGTTCTAAGCACGTATACCTATATTTAAACAAAGGGATATACATTTATGTATATATATATATATATATATATACATGTATATATATATATATATATTTCTTCATACATATATACATATATATGCAGATATATTTATAAATTTATATAATACATACAATGTATACATCATCATCATGTCACGCTAGCAGTACGGATCTCCTTGACCCTCTCTCGTCACCCATCCCTATCGTCCATTGCTCCCGACAGGTCTTCAGGGTTACATCCCGTATCGGCACAGAGCTGCTTCTATGTAGGTTCGAGTTGGTCGTCCTGCCTATGCTTAGCCATGTGAAGGGGTCCACAGGAGTATGTCACTTATGAGCTCGTCCCTACTTCTCCAGGAGTGTCCTGCATGTCTGTTTCGTCTAATTTTGATAGTTTTCGTGATTGGGGATAGGTGGCCGTACAGTTGCTGCTTTGTTGAGTGCTGCCTCCAGGATTTGTTCAGTATTGCTCGCAGCTTTCTCATGTAGTTGCCGTCCAGTTTGTTTTTTTCCATACGTTTAGTTAGCTTCCATGTTGTGCATTATATCGACACGACCGCTGCTTGGAAGAAACTGCGTTTTATTTTATTGGTCAGGTATGACTTCCATATGACCGATAATCTATCAGTAGCTGTTCATGCCTTTGCTAGTCACCTGTTGATGTCTGTCACGGTTAATGAGACACTGATTCCTGGGTAGGTGAACTTGTCAACTAGTTTCAGAGAGCTATCGTTTAGTGTGGAGATGTCGCCTGTTTGATTAAAGCATATATTTTCTATCTTGTGTGCATTGACATGGAGACCAATGCCTACAGCGGCTCGTTCCAGACTATGTAGCAGGCTTTCGGCTTGGGCGGGTGCATTTGCCAGAAGCGCTTTGTCATCGGCGTAGTCATTGTCGGTAATTGTTTTTGCAGGGTACCTTCTGATTCTTTCCTTTGTTAGCTTGAAACCGTTTATTTTTTTATTTTATCGATAAATGTTCTAAGCACGTAGTCTAGTCAGCTGATAAAGGGGTATGGGGCTAATGTGTCTCCTTGCAGTACACCTGCTACAATGTCGAAGAATTATGTGTCTCCATCTGGGGAACGGACTTTTACACACACCAATACACACACATATATACATACTGAAATACATGCGTAAACTTATCTATATATACAAATGTATATATATATATATATATATATATATATACACATATTTCCAGAAATACATGTGTGTGTGTGTAAAGTTTATTCTAAAATTGATAAGTTTCTAATTGATATATCAACTCGATTATCTTCCAAATTAACGACAAATATCATGAACGAAAATTAAAATTATTTGGTTTCTAAAATTTTATACTTAATTATTTAGTTCATTATGAAGTCACAATATTTCTTGAAATAGACATGAATATTGAGTTTTTAGCAAAATTCTTTACAGCACTGTTAGATGATTTTGAAACGCAGAAGAAATTTCTTAGATTAATGTAAGTAATCCACTGTTATGGATTAAAACGTGTGGTGCCTTTACTTTACACATTAGATGAATGACGTCATTATCATAAAAGGACATAATTTTTCCCGAATATTTCATAAGAAAATGCAATAAAGTCCTCATTAATCAATGTAATATTCATGCAGCTACAATTGGCTCGATAGCACCTGTCAACAGATCTTAGAATATGTTGACTCCATCTTCTAAGGAGGGATAAGACCCCCCACCTTCTCAAATAAAAGTCGTTTTTCGGGTACGATGTGGCGAATTTTCATTTACACATCAGAAGAACGACGTCGTTATCATAAAAAATAAGATTGTTCCTGACTATTTCAAGCGAAAATGCAATAAAGTCCTCATGAATCAATGTAATATTCATGCAGCTACAATTGGCTCGATATTACTTTGTCGATGAAGTTTAAAATACACTGACTGCATCCCCCACCAAAAAATAAATGTCCTGGATGAGTTCTGAAGATGTGGCGAGTATGTAGTCCCTCTTCGTTGCCATTACTCCCAGATCCATTCGAGGTGATATTAGCTGTTATGGCCCAATTAGTGGGTCAAATGAATCTATTAAAAGTTTATTTGTACTTTTAAAAAATACTTGAGGTGCCCGTGGTATAATGGTTATCGTCGCAGGAAATGGACAAAGTGACACGAGTTCAAATCCTGGACGAGTCTAATTGCATTTCACATAGCACTAACACCCTTTGGAAAAAAAAGTATGAATCCAATTATTCTTCCTCCAGCTATGGGTAAACAGTTGGACAGACTAGATTCTTCAGCCTTAGTTAGGCAACCAGTCTTGGAGAAGGAAAACCCTGAAATCAAATCCTGTTTAACTCCACTTAAAAATTGACCTTGTGTCACATCCTGCTCTTGAGGAGGGGTTGCCAAATACATACTTGATGCCTATAATTCTTTTGTAATCAGAATTGTTATGATTGTTTACTAAAGACAATCATAAGTTATTTTAGATAATATAACTGGAGGGTAGTCCCTGTTAGGTAGTTGCTAAGGTTCAGGACTGTGACATCGTAGTAAACGAGTTCGAACTCCAGTCGCGCTATTACGTTCACTTTCTGACTCTAAGAAAGGAATGGACTCCTTTATCCCTCCAACTATGTGTTAAATAGTGCCACTACTGTTCTTCTATAAAAATGGCTTTGAGCATAAAAAGTCTTAAAAATATAATTATACAAAAATGTACATTTGAAGGTACAATGAACGTTATTTCATAACCCCTAGATACAATATAACCCCTGGTGGGTTGATATGCCGTTAGATTCACTCAAACAATTGCATTGATAATTTCCAAGGGGAAACAACATGACGCTGTTGCAAAGGCACTGAATACACGAGTTTCTCATAAAATCTCTGTTCGCAGCTTCGGGTATCGTCAGGAAGGAATAGAGAAAAGCTTCACAAGGAAGAAATTGGTTTAATATTTAAAGGTAATAGAACTAATTGTTATTCGCTTGATAGCAAAGTAATTCAGCGACATGAAATGAGGTTCTGAATATTTTCCAAAATTCTGCTCTTAGCGAAATACCATGTCATGGCCCGACTGAATTTTGCTGATTAATATTTAGATAAGGACGAGCAATATATCAACAATATCCTTATCATCAAGTCGTGCTAATGGCATGGATTCTCTCTCTCTCTCTCTCTCTCTCTCTCTCTCTCTCTCTCTCTCTCTCTCTCTCTCTCTCAGCCATAGCTCTTGGCGAATCTGATAGACTGTATCCAGGGTCTGCACAGTGCTGATATATGTCAATCTTTACTAGTCAGTCAATTTTGGTGTGTCCATGTGTAGGATTCCATAAAAGAACATCGCTTATAAGTTCGCCCTTCCATCTTCAGTTGTGCCCAGCATGAATTGTTCGTCTTACTTGGATGGTTTGTGAGATCGGAGGTAAATGGATTTATAGCAACTATTTTGATCAAATGAGACAAAATCTGAATAATTTTGTTTCAATTTCACCCTTGATTATTGGAAAAAGCCTAATGCAGTAGACATATTGCTCCTTAGTGACCATGTGCCAGACGAAGCGTTATAAACACAGTATCCTCCATAAATAATTACACCGCTGCTCTCCGCTTAAAACTGATTTTGTAACGCATCCTGTTGTAAAATAATTTTTAAAAGTGAACATAGCGTAACGGTTATCGTTGTAAGAAATTGAATCCATAAACAAGTTCAAATCCTAGTTGGGCAGACTGTATTGTCAGGCAACCAGTCAGAGAAGAAAAACTCTGAATTCAAACCAGCTTTACTCCGCTTAAAAATTGATCTTGTATATCATCATGATCATAGCAGAGAGGCTGGATAAATACATACGTTTCTACTTCTTCTTTGAAAACTAAATTAATCATTTTTACCAAATGATATGGTGGAATGAATAACTGGTAAACCAGTCATAAAGGCCAGACTTGTTGATTTGTAATAATCAACACTGGAATATAAGAAACGAAAAATTAAGGAATTTCTTCAATGAACGGGTGAAGAATTGAGGAGGATGCTAGTAAAAAGATTGTTTTCTAAAATTTCAATCACAAAGAAAATGCCCCAATGAACGCTGAGAAAAATTGAATTCTGTCCCAAAATTTGAGTGGACGGTTCATTATCATTCATAAATGAGTGACCAAGTGCCAGATTAGGATTTGTAAATAGGTACTATTTACCCAACCCCTCCGCTCGGGCAGGATATGACACAAGGTCAATTTTTAAGCGGAGTTTAACAGGTTTGAATTCAGAGTTTTCCTTCTCCTAGACTAGTTGCCTCAACAAGGCTGAAGAACCTAGTCCGTCCTACTATTTACCCATAGCTGGAGGGAGAATAAGGGGGTTCATACCTTTCCCAAGGGTATTTGCCCGAAAGTGAACATAATAGCGCGACTGGAGTACGAACTCGCGTACTACGATTCCGCAGTTCATCGCTTTAACCATTACACCACGAGGACACCCCAAAATTTGTAAATAGGTACACATAAATAGGTACACATAAATAGGTACACCAACGGATATCATTAGATAATATTTAATACCATACTCATTAAAATTGAAAGACTCTAATCAAGATTAAGATTGGCATACCTTTAGACCAAAAATAAAATTTCATCGACACATATATATATATATATATATATATATATATATATATATATAGGGGTATATTATTTTTGAACATCTTCATACATTTGATTACACAAATAGACGTGAACACCTCCGCCCAAGCATGATATTATTGAAATGCAATCAAAATTGATATTCTAAGGGATTATTTATGACCAAACTCTAGTGTATTCAAACATTGTTTATAAAAATAAAAGGACATCTTTGTGTCACATCCTGCAGGCTGTGTCAAGGGTAGGAAGGGATACAAGGTCAATTTGTACGCGGAATACAACTGGTTTAAATTCAAAGTTTTCTTTTCCCTAGACTGGTTGCCAAACCAGGGCTGAATAACCCAGTATATCAAAAAATCTACCCATATCTAGCCGATAATATATGGATTCAAGCCTTAATTTTCCGTTACTTTTTTCTAAAACTCCCATAGTGTTGATCAACAATTTCTAATAAATAGCAACAAATAATACTCAAACGAGATTCAAAATTGCATTTCATATTCATTTAACCTGACATTCGGCGGCAGTTGCTTTACTGATTAGGATACAAAGATTCTTGCAGCAGTCATTTAAATCCAAACATACAAATTTTATTCCCTAATTTCACCGAAAGCCAAATGCGTCACAATCTTATTTTCTATTTACAGCGTATTACACATGATATGATTGAAACTTTCTTGATTAAGCATTGTAAATTATTTTAAATATTTGGCGAGTATCTCTTTCAGTTTAAAATCGAGTTATTTTTTCTTTTTCTTTTTTACCTTTGTTTTTTTTTTGGGGGTGGTTGCAGATGTAAGCTGCTTATTAACGGTAGAAGGAAGAAATCTGGGAGTTGTGTAAAAAAACTGAAAAAATAAAAAAATGTAGGAAATACTTGTCAGATATTAATAATGGCATCACCTGTTCTTTGAATTGTAATAGGAAAAGTAATCTAAAAAATGGAAATATATTTTTCATAAAACGGATTAATGTTTTATCTGAAGCGATATATAAGAAAAATGGAAAGGAACAAAAATAAAAACATAAATTATCATAAATAAACAGATTTAAAAAAAAAAAAAAAAAAAAGAAAACAGGCGCTTTAAAATACGACGAAAAAGAAGTAAAAAAAAGAATCAAGTGAAAAAATCTCAATAAAAAAAAACTTAAAATTAAATTAATTGAAAATATTTCCCATAAAAACTTTAAAGGTATATATTTAAAGTACATTCGATTAATGTTATAAAAAGAAACAGATATACAATTTTAAGAAATGACAGGCTAAATAAATGAAAATATTTCATATGACAAATTAAAGATATTACAAAACCAAGTCATACTTTGAGTATGTACTTTTTCTTGCCTTTCAAAGTATTTTAGATATGTATGCTTATAAGTTATCATCAAAATATAATCTAATACACATACGATTTAAGGATAAAACGGATAAAAATGCGTAGTATATAAAGAACAGGAAGATAAATAGAATGAGACATAGGTCAAATTATTTATCGTGCGTATTATCCTTGAACCCTCCGGTTAAATCTACATTGGCAATCTCACTTGAGATATCTGTTTGCATTGGTTATCAAACAAAGGAGTTGCAGGGATTCAATTACAAAGATACAAGGAGGACAGACTCGTTTAAGAAGTTGTCAATCGATCATTGCTAAGAGCTCTACAAACTTGGCCTTTTGTCAGAAGCACAATCCAATAAAATGCCTGGGAAAGAGCAATCACGGCGAAATAGTAGGAAAAGTATTGTTATTTGCTAAAGTTTGCTTAGTTTTGCACGCAAGTCTCAGGTTGTTTCAGTATTGTAAGGTAGCATGTTTGCTCCGCAAGCCTTTGAGCATGAAATCGATTCTCGCTCGATGTTCTTAGAAATCGGCCTTAAGCAAGGCTATACGAAGAAAAGGCCTGGCAGCCATGCAACAAGCGAGCAGGTGATAGCTTAAATTAGTATAAACCTACAATTATTGAGAAAATTTTTGCTGGGGACTTGTTAGTAAAATCCAATAATTAGCTAATTAGCAATGTTAACTACTGCTAGGAATCAATTATTTCTTATTGAATCGAAGGCAGACAAGATCTACATGTATAAATCAACCAGAAGATAATTTTATCTTTTACAAAATAATACCCAACAATGAAGCGATGAAAATAATTTTTTGAGAAAATAACAATTATTGCCACTGGAAGTGGAAATAATTTGGATATTTGAAAAAAAATTTACTCAATTTTTAATTATATCTATATTCTTAACTTTCACACATTATTTGCCTTTATTTTACGAAATGGGAAGAAAGCAGCATTATAAAATTCTAAGAAAACTATTATGTTGCCGAAACTTGATAGTTGTCAGTTGGTCCTAAGCAATGAAAGAATTAGACAAACAAGCATATAGTTTGGTTACTCTATTTATTTATGTTCAAACGATTCAGACGGACCATCTCAGTGAGTTTCCAAACTGTCCTTCATAGAGAAAAGAAAAGTATTTACATTTTTTATATTCTCTATCGAAGTTGATTGGTTGGTTGTTTGGATTTTATGGCATATCAATCTTTGAAGGTTATTAACTCCAAATCCATTTTTATACAAATAGTTGTATTTCAAATAATTCAATCTAGCATGAGTATAGAGTTTAATTGTCAAAAACATTTCTTTTTCAAACTATTCAGTTTAATGAAACTTCTAATTCAGAACAGATATATATATATATATATATATATATATATATATATATATATATATATATAACAATTCAGTTTAGTGTAAGTACAGTTTCAATGTCAAAAACAGATCTATTCTAAACAATTCAGTTTAGCATAAATACGCAGTTTAAATGCAAAAATCAGTATAGTGAGGGAAGCACGGTTTAGTTCTATTTAACCAATAGATAGGGCCCTTATCAGGTGCAACCACTCCGGGCAATTGTGGACCTGGGAGTGATGGCAATAAAGGGGTACTCTGCATTCCCCAAAGCTCCAGCATTACTGGAACCTCACCATCAGATTGTTTAGTGTCATATTTAGGACACTCATTGGGGAGTCTTACCTCTCTGCAGAGAAGCAGTCCGTTCTCTGTCGAAGTCTTACGAATAAAATATAATAATACTACAAAAAGACTTATGATATGGTTGTACAAACTTGGATAACCGATTGTCTGAAGATGTAGAAAATATTCTACAAAGTTATAAACTTCCTTACGAAAGCCATGGAAAACTGGAAAATGGAATGAGGAACAGAAGTATAAATCCAAGGAAAAGTTAAAATTTAAAGAGATATTTTCCAGGGAGACTCCCTCTCTCACCACAACAAATTGTTAAAGGCATGATGTTACTCAATAATATCTTGAAGAAATGCACTGAGTAGGGTTGCTAATTTCTAAAATCATAGGAAATATTAACCACCTAATGTATATGGACGAAATGAAGATATTTGCTTAGAATGAAAATGAACCGAAAATCCTAATATAAACAATGAGAATATGCAGCCAGGATATAGTGGTGGAATTTGGTATTGAAAAATGTCCCATCATTATAATAAAAAGAGTGACAAGAGAAACAAAGAAAGGAATAGAAGTGCCAAACCAGGAAAGATTCAGAACCCTCAGAGAGAAGGAAAATTAAAAGTATTTGAGAATATTGAGAATAGACTCTATCAAATAAGAGGTGAAAGAAAAAGTAAGACAAGAGTACCTCAGAGCCAGGAAACTTCTCAAAACCAAATTCTGCTGTAGAAATCTCATCAAAGAAAAAAACACTTTGGCAATTCCTCTTGTAATTTTCTTAGGACGATTCTTAAAATGGAGAAGGGAAGAACTCAAACAAATGGACCGAAGGTCAAAGAAATTGATGGCAATGCAAAAGGCCTTATACCCAAGATATGACATAGAAGGACTATATATATCAAGAAAAGAAGGAAGAGGATTAGCCAGCATTGAGGAGAGCGTAGATGCATCAATACAGTGACTGGAGGAATACATTGAAAAGAGCAAAGAAAGACTAATCACAGCAGCAAGTAATAGTAATGACAACATAAGAACAAATAGAGAAACAACAAAAACTAGAACGCAAAAATGAGAGGAAAATCAACTGAAGGTATATTTCAAGCGACTAATCAAAGAAATTGTACACGGGAAGAACCGAATCTCTTCTAATAGCAACACAAAATAATGCCATAAAGACCAACTATATAAAAGCAAAAATTGATTATACGAACAAGTGTAAGTTATGTGGAGAAATAGATGAAACGATAAATCACGTGATAATTAATGCAGCAAACTAGCACAAAAGGAGTACAAGACTAGACATGACTGGGTAGGAAAAGAGATTCCCTGAGAATTGTGCAAGAGACTAGAATTTCCCTGCAGTACGAAATGGTATATGCACTAACCAGAATCAATCCTAGAAAATGAAACACATAAAATTCTCTGGGACTTTGAAATATAAACGGAGAGAAGATTAGTTTTGATTAAAAAGAAAAACAGAATTTGACACCTAAAGAATTTTGCTGCCCCAGCGGACAACAAAATAAAAATATCTGAAACCGAAAAGATTGACAAATACTTAAACAGAGAATTTAATACATTATCAGAAAATTAAACAAAATAGTGGAACATGAGGGTGATTAGGAGACTAATTGTGGTTGGTGCACTTGGAACAGTTCACAAAGACTTGGAAAAGATAATGGGGGAATTGGGTATCAGAGGAAGAATTGATACTATCCAGACCACACTATTGCTTAGATCGACCAAAATCCTTAGGATAGTCCTGGAGACCTGAGGAGACTTCCTGTTATTCAGACGCCAGTGAAAGACCACAAGCTAACGTTGGTATGACAAACTCACAAATAATAGATAATTAAACATAATAGTGTAGATGAATTAACACATCACAAAATTTATATGGTATATCCACGTAAATAATCTAGACCTTTTTTCCCAGAATGTATTTGATATTTCATATAGGCTGAGACTGTCATGTATCTAGTTAATGTGTTTATATGTCTGTTTCTTGATCATACCCAAGACTCCTACAATTACAGCCACTATGGTAATTTTAAGAAGATACATTTTTTCAATCTTTTTCTTTTCATTCGTCTTCTTCTTGGTAATGTTAAGAGTGAAGTAGAGACGTCATGAGCTGTATTGCCGTCATTTACAAAATTTTGTCTAGGTTGTCACAAAGCCACAAAAACCATGAATTATATTTAAATCGTAGACTTTATGCATTGTCAGTTATTTGTTAATTCTTTGCTGCGATTTTTTCTTTATGGTCAGCCCAGTTTAAATTCACTGTAATATATATATATATATATATATATATATATATATATATATATATATATATTGTATTTTGTTTCTTTTATTACATGATATAGGTGATGGTAAGAAAATTTTTAATCTTATTATTTTTGTTATTACATATTTAAATGTCTGTCTCGAAAATAATATTTTTGATTTGTTAGAAAATTAGTGTCCACTGTCGTTGTTTATTCGATTTAACTGTGATAAAATCTCACTTTTTCTTGTACTAGAGTGATAGTTCATTTGACAAAACAATATTTGTAAGTCCTAATCTCCCGTTCACCACCCACTAAAATGAATGTTTCAGTGGCTGCATCTACCATTAATGATTTTTTCATGATAGTCTAGGATAAAGATAATCAGTCTTATATAAATCATAAGAGACAATTATACTCAAATCAGATATAATCGTCAATAACTTCAAGCGATTCAATTTTAATAACATCGTGACTCTTTGGTCCGATGACAAATTAGGGGTTTACAGTGCAAGCCATACACGATGATGCTAATAAAATATCAACAAATAACTTCGACAGGAAGAATTGTAATAGAACAAGCATTAATTATGAAGAAAACAGAGGAAAATTCAGCTTTGTTAGAATTTACAGTCGTTTGATATCCTAAAAAACAATCAAATATTACTGGTATGGACATTCATATAAAATTTAAATTCCCGCAGTATTCAGTGTTAGGACCACAAGTAAAAGAGTTGTATTAAGACCTTAATCCACCAAGGGTTGTATGCCCTGAATGCCAACAATAAGAAGATTATTTTTTCTTGTCTAAAAATTACTTAAGGGACGGTTCAAAAATGGATACACCAAATAAAGTGAGAGATTAAAATATTAAAAAGTGTTTGAGAACTTCAGCGGCTTAATCAATTGACAAATGTCCCACTCTCACAATATAAGATTGTTTTATAAATAAATAAAAACAACAATAACAGCAATTCAAGGAAGATTTAAGACTTTCAGACCACTACTGAAAAAGTCGGCCAAAATATTGAGAAGAGCCCTGGAGAGCAGATGACACTTACCATCACTCAGACTTCAATGAAAACCACTAGTTACAACAAATAGGAAATATTGGGAAGCGGTATAATAATAATAATAATAATAATAATAATAATAATAATAAGAAGAAGAAGAAGAAGAAGAAGAAGAAGACTCGCATGAACTCGCATGAACTCCTATGGGACTTTAACATACAAACGGATCCCCTAATCGCGCCCAGAAGACCAGACCTCATAATAATGAACAAAAAAAAAGAGAGAATCTGCAAAATGTAGACTTTGCTGTCCCGGCAGACCACAGAATAAATCTGAAGGAAAGTGAAAAGGATAAGTACCTCGACCTTGCTAGAGAATTGAAAAAGCTGTGGAACATGAAAGTAACGATTGTGCCAATTGTGATTGTGATTGGTGCGTATCAAAAGGCCTGGAGGACTTGGAAGTTGGCGGACGGGTAGAGACTATCCAAACGACAGCATTGCTAAGAACGGCCAGAATCCTGAGACGAGTCCTGGAGACTTGAGGTCACTCAAACTCCAGGGAAAAACCATCAGCTAACACTGATGTGAAAAACTCTAAAGGAGTAAATAATAATAATAATAATAATAATAATAATAATAATAATAATAATAATAATAATAATAATAATAATAATAGCTACGATTCCATTCAATCATGTACTTAGGAAATTCATTGGCGGGTAAAAACTTCATAAATCGCAAATTTACAAAGTCGAAAGAAAAGATTACCCCCCTCACGTAGTTTAAGCCCTTCTACAAACAATTAGAATCTACAGCCAAGATAAAAGAATGGAATTTTGGATGGAAAATTGCACTGTGTTTATAATGGTGGGGTAAGAAACAATAGAAGGAATAGAACTTCCCAATCAGAAAAGCATCAGAACATTTGGAGAAAGAGAAAAGTACAGATATTTAGGAATATTAACAACAGACACCTACAAGAAAACAGAAATGAAAGAGAAAGTTAGAAAGATTACTTTAAAAGAAAACTTTCCGAAACTAAACCCTGCGGCAGAAATATCATCAACGGAATAAATACCTAAGTAATTCCACTTCTAAGTTCCAACGGATAATTCTTAAAATAAACAAGGGAGGAACTCAGACACAAGAACAAAACAACAATTGGTAAAGAGACTGGAAGACTTAGAAATCAGAGGACAAGTGATGACCATCCAGACCACTGCATCATTAAGATCAGCCAGAATACTGTGAAGAATCCTGGAGACATGAGGAGACATTTTGTCACTCAAACTCCAGTGAAAGACAATCAGCTAATGCCGGCGTTGAAAATTCGCAAGGAATCATAGTCATAATAATAAAAATCGCTGCATGTCTTAACAAATTCCTCCAGCAGAAAAACACAGATCTTTACTAAAGGATATCTAGCATTTTTCAGTATTTTTTCTGCCTGCATAGAAAGCCTTATTTTTAAAATATGTGAAAGGATTTTTTGTATATTTGAATGAAATCTGCTGACAGATATTATGTTGAGTTACATGAAAAGGCATGAAAAGTACAAAAGAAACAAAACTCCAAGATACTATTTGAGGCATTAAATATCAACTGAACTGAAAGAAAATCTGCTTTTTAAACAGAAAAAAAATCCGGGTCATTTGAAAAGGAAAGGAAAGAAATCAAAACAAAAAAAAAACGGTTTTCACAAGGAAAAAAAAGAAAAAAAAGAAGAATAGATTCAGTGAGACAGTTCAAAAGCAGTGTAAAATAGCGACAGAATTGAGCCTGTTAGAAAAATACATATATACACGTACACATATACATACACACACGCACACACACACACATATATATATATATATATATATATATATGAAGATAATTCCTACATGGCCACGAGCGAGTATACATAGATTTCACCAAATGGCTCTCCAGGATTGCTCTGTCGAATAGGGTTAGGATAAAATATATTTTATTGGTTAAAAATAGCTCTCACCAATACAAAAATTAGCATATTTAAAAAATAACCTTAACCGAGAAACCGAAAAAGAAATAATGATTAATATATATATATATATATATATATATATATATATATGAAAGACAGAGACAGAGAAAAAGAACATGTTGTAGAAATTAAGAATAGACACCGGCAAAAAAATCGGTGATATATATATATAAATATATGAGAGTGAGAGAGAAAGAGAGAGGAGGAGGAGAGATAGGAATTAGGAACAACGGAGTGTACAACAATGAGGGACAAATACCTTCAGCAAGAGTCATAAGAAGCCTTAAAGAGAGATTGTAAATGAAAACTTGATGTAGAAAGTATTACGAATGGAAAGAGGTGAAGATTAAGTAATTTAGAAATTAATAATTATATATATATATATATATACACACACACACACACACACATATATATATATATAATAACTAAATATATATTAGTTTTTATATATAAGTAATTGCATGTAGCTTGATTGCGACCTCAGATTTCATGACGTCTTATGAACGACAATCATCAGGCAGAGAACGAAAGATAATGATGAAATCGAAAAAATCGAAAAAGGATATCCAACGCACTAAAATTGCTGGAGTTTAAATTACCATATACACAAATCTAAATATAGTAAATTTCTTAGATGTAACACTAAACTTAAAGCAAGGTACATTCGAACCTCATAAAAAAGAGAACAATACATCCATCTACATACACACTTCTTCAAAACACCCATCCTCAATTATGAAATAAATACCAAAATCAGTTAGCCGCAGTCTATCCGATAATTCTTCCAACATCGGCATTTTCAATAAATATAAACACATATACGACAACGCACTAAAAGGCAACAGTTATAAACAAACACTAGAATAAACACCTCCAAAAAGCAAACCAAAACACAGAAATAGAAATATAATTTCGTTCAACCCACCTTACAACAAATGCGTAACATCAAACATCGGACGGGACTTCTTATATCTAAATAGCAAGCACTTTTCCATAATCATAGCTCTCTTGCTAAAATCTTCAACAGAAGCAATATAAAAGTCAGCTACAGCTGCACAAGTAACATATCTCAAATCATAAAAGGCCACAACAAAAAGATCGAATCCATCCACAGCACAACACACTACAACAAACAATGCAACTGTAGGGATAAAGAAACATGCCCCTAAATAGAAAACAGCCTACAGAAAAACGTAGTGTACAGAGCCACTGTAAAAACCAACAGCTCAGTCAAGTAATGCATAGGTGCAACGGCGGGTAGCAAAAAACAAAGAATATATAACCACAAACTTTTCTTCACCAACAGAAATTACTCAACTAAAACTTCTTCATACACAAACACACTGCACCTAAAAGACATGAAAATCTCACCCACCATCACATGGGAAATATTTAAACTAGCATCTGCCAACAGAAACACATCAAAAATGCCTTCTTTGCCTCCATGAAAAACTAGCAATTATCACCCACCCGTCACAAAACACCCTGCTAAACAAAACCTCAGAAATTCTATCCAAATGCAGACATGAGAACAAACATCTTCGCTCACTTTTCGAACCATACATATAACCCATCTATCTTACCTATAGCACGTCCACTACAAAAAATTCCACTCGGATGACCCCACAACACACTCGACGCACTGTAAGTATCACTTCCCTCCATCAAATAACACACCCGATGCACTATCTTCCTCCATTAAATATTTATATCCATCTTCATGCACTTTCACAACCTGCTGACATTATGTTAGCCATGTTTTCATGAGTGTTAGAAAAAGGTCTCCACACAGTTTATTTAACATATCCCCCACGCACACACCATCATATATTACAATAACGTACACGGAACGTAACATTAACACAACGTAGATAGCTAATAAAAGATTATTTTAATCCAACACAACTCCCCACCAATTATTCTTACGTCCCAGACCTATCATGTTTACACGTCAGATCATATATTCATTTCCTTAATCATGCAATGATGATAATTTGCTCGTTAGTTAAAATTATCAACATACACACTCACACATAAAGAAATGACATAGCTAATACAAACAATTATTGCAACCTTTTAACTCAATATATTCACCATATTCCTTACTTACATATAATCATGGATTACAATGATGTATACGCAATATATCCTTAACACATCATAGCTAATACAAATTATTGCAATCTAACACAAATCATATTCCAACATAAAATACAAATATTGCATAATACTCTATAGTGTATTACAATATAACATATCTCATCACCATGATATTTATTGCGATTCTGGCCCACCATACTCTTTCATCTATTATGCTTACAAATCAAAACTTTATTTTCTTCGTAATGCAATGATGGTATTTTGTTCTTTAGTTAAAATCATCACCGCGCACACACACACACACACACACACACACACACACGAATATATAAAGAAACAAATAATTTTTTTCGGTCAATCTGTCGAAACTTCGGCTACATATCGCGTTTCATACATCCAGGACAAAACCTCAAATTTATTGCGCGGTGCATCTATGTATCGTCATGCATACACATACTAAATATCACTTATACGTCCACATACAAAAATACGCAAATATAACCGACACACAGACACACGCACACATAAAGAGTTGTATACAACTCTAACGCTTTTTTTTTTTTACTGAATTTTTCGATTTTTTTTCGATTTCATCATTATCTTTCGTTCTCTGCCTGATGATTGTCGTCTATGAAACGTCATGAAACCTGAGGTCGCAGACAAGCTTCTATGCTATTAAATGTATGTAAACAATAATATATATTTACTTATTATAATCATTATATAATAGCTCTATTACAGCTATTGAGCACTGTCCAAATTATATTGCATTTGGTTTGCTACAAACAAACGAAGTGAGATAGAGACAACCAACAGTTATAATATATATATATATATATATATATATATATATAACAAAGAGAGAGGGGGGAAAGAATTAGAGACGAATGAAGAGAGAATGCTAAAAAGAGAGACAAATAATAATAGATACCAAGAAACATGGTAAAGAGAGAACTTGAAAAAAAATGATTTACAATAAAGGCCGGCAAAGATTTGATGAAAGAGAGAGACAGAAATTAAGCGACAAATTTTGCTATTCTCTCTCTCTCTCTCTCTCTCTCTCTCTCTCTCTCTCTCTCTCTCTCTCTCTCTCTCTCATTAGAGATACTCAAAACAGGTGAACAAAGAGAAAAATCATTAAACTGCTACAAACGAGAAAAATTAAAATCTTTTCATTTTTAGCAAAAACTTAAAGTATCAATTATATCAAAATTACATATGCTAAGACACTTAAAGACACTTTGTGAAAATCATTAATCTAAAATAACTGGTTTTCCTACAGAAATACAAAATTACTTCTGGCAACCAGAATGTAAATTAATTATCACAAGAACGAATATTCAAATTTAATTAAATTTACCTGTATGGCATAAGGCTACAAGTGTGGGGCGCTAAGTAACGATCTAATTAACTATAGTAACACTATTCTGAAATTTGCTTGATAATGCTTTATTAACGGCTCGTGTTTTGTTTAGTAAAAGTCTACTCACTAGTGCACCCAGTGAGACTCAAACCCACTGTAGCATTAATAGTTTCCTTTTATTTCGCTCATTTCTACAATTACTGACCGTTGTTAGAGGTTAGGAGCTGTTCGGCCTTGTGGGTAGAGCTGTTCGCTAATGGCCCGATGGGATCGGAGTTCAATCCCAGGTCAAGTCATACCAGACACTCAAAAAATGGTACTAGATGAATTTTTGCTGAACACTCAACATTATCAGGTACGTATCAAGGGTAAAGTTATCCAATCCAACGAATGGAGTAGCACCCCACCCCTACTCCTCGATGTAGTAGCTATTGAAAAGGGAGACTTAGGGTTGCCCTCGACTACGGTCGCCATATTTACTTTATTTTACTTTTACATATATATATATATATATATATATATATATATATATATCAGTCCGTTCATATTTATATATATATATATAAATATATCTTTCTAGCTAGCTAGCTCTGTTCCTATCTATTTATCTATCTATCAATCAGAATTAACAGAAAATGATATGTCGCTTTTGGATGAGTTTGGTTTAATCATTTACTAATCTTTGCTGTCGGTGGCACAAGGTTACAAGTCTGGGAAATCCAGTGAATATCGAACTCTTTAACAATGTTCTGCTAGACTTTCTAACAATTACACAATGCGAAGTGTCCTCATTACAGCTTAACATTTTTTTAACTCAAGGACGCAAATAACTCGCTAATAACTGCGTACTTATGCTAAACTGAATTATCTGAAATAAAACTGTTTTTACATTTAACTGTGTATCGCCCAGTCGGTTGGTGCTGTAGAATATACCGACTGCATCTTTGCTGATGAGTAAAAGACCCCCAAACGAGTGTCCTGCATATGACACTAAACAATCTGATGGTGAGGTTCCAGTGATGCTGGAGCTTTGGGGAATGTGGAGCATCCCTTCATTGCCATCGTTACCAAGGCCACTCTGACTCGGAGTGGTAGTATCAGAGAGGATCCTATCTATGGTTTAAATAGAACTAATCTGCGTACTTATGCTAAACTGAATTTTTTTAAATCGAGCTGTTTTGACATAAAAACGGTACTGTTTGAATTAGAACTTTTTGACTAAACTAAACACCTTGAAATAAAAAGGTTTCTGACAAACTGTGTATTTACATTTGAACTGCGTACGGATGCTTAATTGTATTTTTCGAAATGGGACTGCTGTTGACATTGAAACTGTACTTACCTTAAACTGATTTTTTTTAAATAGAACTGTTTTGACATTTTACTGTGCGTAAACAAAATCTCTACTAATACTAAACTTAATTGTTTGAATCAGAACTGTTTGACAAAACTGTTTAGCTTGAAATAGAAATGTTTTTGACTATTAAACTGTGTACTCACGCTAAACTGATTTCTTTGAAATAGAACAATGTTTTATATGCCATGATATCCCAAAAACCGAACTAATCAAAATTTTCCCTCGCCTTTTGATATCGACTATGAAGACGTATCATTAACCCGACTTCCATGAGAACTACGTGCTTCCATCTGAAAGATTCCTCCAAACTTATCACCCACATGATGCTATGATTATTTTTGAATTGAACTGCTTTTTCCGTCCTTTTAAGATAGTGACTCCGGGCCTTCCTGAACAAAGTTTTGTGGCCCTCAGACTTAAAAGGTTCGTGTATCTTTGGTCTATAATAGTCATTTGTTTGCGCACTATTATATGGTTTCAAGCATTCCTATCCAACACAAATTATTTTCAAAAGGGCCTATCGAAGACAAACAGTACAACAACCACTCTGAGTCAGCAAGGACCTTGCAACAAAGGAGTATTTTATACTCCCTATACCTCCAGAAGAGAAACTACACACAGGGGTGATATTGTGAGACTTTTTGTTAAGCCATGTAATTGACATATAGATAATGATCAATTTTAATAAAATTCAATGTTTAATTCAAAATAGTGAAGTCACAGATGAATTATATGTCGATAAAAGTGATCGTTAAAACACAGGTGGTTTTAGCGTTTGGACATTTGCTGCTTTATTCTCTCCGTTCAGTTCTCGGGACTGTGGAAGCAAGAAGTGAATTACAGACACAGTATGTTGGATAACTTCCTTATGCCTTTAGTAACCGTCTCTCCAAGTTTTTTTATTCGTTCCTATTTCTCTGTTCACGCAAACTTTTGTCTCCTAACACCCCAACCACCAAAAATGAAAAAAGGGTAGAATTTCGAAATCCATGGGATATATATATATATATATATATATATATATAGTTTTGTTTGTTTTCTTTGTTTAATATCAACCTTTGTGGGTCAATTAATGTCAAAGCTATACTTGAAGAATAACAGTAATAGTACTATTTAACCCATTGCTGGAGGGGGCACAAAGGCTTCATGCCTTTCCGAAAGAGAACGTAATATCTCGACTGGAATTCCAATTCGCTTCCTATGATGTCAGAGTTCAGCATGATGGTGACCCCATATATATATGTATATATTATCAAGTCGTACTGACAGCACAGAGTTCCCTTATTCTCTCTTGCTATTGATTCATATCATTCATAGATTGTATCCTGTGTCCACACAGAGCTAATGTAAGTCTTTGCTTGTTGGCTACCACTGACATGTCAATGTGCAAAGGTCCATTAGATAAAGTCGCCAATGAGTTGGTCCTTGCTTCTTCGAAAGTGCCCAACATGTCTTGTTCGTCTCACTTGAATAGTTTGTGACATAAGGAGCAAGTGGTCGTACAGCTGTTGTTTTGTAAAGTGTTGCTTCCAGGATTTGTTCCAGACAGCACACACTATTTTGTGTTGTTCTCGTCAAGTTTTTTCTCAGTGTTTTGTTAGCATTCATGTTTTTGCATGCATCTAGCAGTATAGACATAGTTACAGCTTCGAAGAAATCTTATTTTATTTTATTGAATAGTTCAGACTTCCTTATGTTCGTAAACCTGTCAATAGCATTCCATGTCTTCGCTTGGCGTATCCTGACATTACTTTCAATAGAAGAGATATTGCTGCGGAGGCGTATGAATTGTTTTACTAAATTTAAAATCTTGCCACTTAGAGTGTAGATTGCCGCTTTTTGTTTAATGCATCCTGCTGCTAGCTTCAGGCTCTGCAGTGTGGATTTTGTTTGTGCTGGCATATTTGCGAAAAGTGCTAACTCATCTGCATAGTCTGCGTCTGTCATCGATTTTAAGGGATATCTTCTGCTTCTTGCCTTTTTCAGTGAGAAACAATTTTCTTTTACAAGATCTATTGATGTTCGAAGTACGTAATATCTGCTGAGAATTAAAAATTATGGTGGTAATGTTTCTCTTTGCAAAACGCTAACGTCACTATATAGAAGTCTGTGTCTCAATCAAGAGAGAGAATCATTGCTTTCGTGTTTTGTAAAATATCATAATAGCGGCAACAACTTCCTTTGGAAGACAATATAGAAGTAATATTTGCTTTATCTTTCCTCTGTGTATGAAATTGAATGTCTTGCAGAAATTTGCGAACAGTAGAGTTGCATCGAGATTCTTAGCTCTTCTTCCTTGGATGGATTGTCAGAATATGTGAGGGGGTTGAGCAATTTCTTCGAAAGTCGTTCTGATGTTTTCAAAGAATTTCTTCAATTTTCGGTCAGATACTATTAAGATGCATGGCATTATAAATCTTAGCTGCTATTGCAGTTAGAGCCATGCCTCTGTAGTTTGTAGTCATTCCGAGGTTACCTTTCTTGGGGAAGGATACAATCTTTCGTCCATTTCTCTATTGTGCTTAGTTTATTTTCTGCGTTGCACAATCAGAGAAGTATGTTGTCAAATTTTCTTGTCTTCCAAACTTCAGCGCGTATTTCGTCGAGACCTGCAGGTTTTCTGTTTTGAATTTTTTCAATACAGCGTCAAGAGTGCACTTCCTTTTGCTCATTTCATTTACTGTCTTTTAAGCTATTCGTGGCTGTGTTTATTTAACTGGATTTCTAACTTTGTGGATTTGGCCTTGAATGACTTCTAATGGCTCTTTTAAGTATGTGCTGGTTAGTTTTTTCTGGGTTTTCTTAAGTTTCTACGCTTTGATATTCGCTATTTTTTTTTTTTTTTGTTAAGTATGCTTTTTTTTTAAGTTATCTCGTTCCTTACTAAGGGCTTGTGACTCCTATGAAACTCCTCTTTTGGTTCTTAGTTTGGTTAGTATGCAGTCTACTACTTCTTCCATGATAGCAGTAATAAAGTTTTCATAGTCGTCATTCGGAGTATGTGTTTCAGATGTCTACTAATGAGTGTTAAATTTATTTCTTACTAGTATCGGTCTATTTATTGTTTATATCTTTATTGATAAGTAAGGACCAGTCATAACGTGTAGTTTTGAATGTTTCATATTTTTACGTAAACTCAGACGAATCTTTTTAGGAATTTAGTATTTAGACGTGAAATTCTGTTCTCTAATGAAAAATCTGTTTGATATTCACCATTTCTGTTTGGCAAGTTGAGTAAGCTGAATCTGTTATTTTCATTATTATTTGAGCATTCATGTCTCTATCGATGATAAAACGTTGTGTTTGGGAATGTGCTGAGCAAGGGAAGATAGCTTGTCTTGATTTCCGACTCATCACTGGCATTGATGACACTGTAACAAGAGAGGTTCGTTATGCAGGGGTTACCATTAAACGTGCTAACTCGTTTGGTACATGAAACTCTTTTCTAAAAGTTTAAAATTCCTACAGACACCCAAAGTAGTTTAGAATATACAGCCTAAGTAAAGAAAGTCCCCCATGCCAAAAAAAAAAACGAAACAAATAATGAAATGACGATTCTCCCCCTCCCATAGCAAGTAGTATACCTACCAAAATTCTATTTAAATCCATGAATGACAAAACAGTAGACGACAAAGCAAGCTATGAAAGAATATCCATGTGCCCACTGGAATTCACTGTTGGACCGTGATATTCTATTTTAGTAAAAAAGTAGAACTAAAACACATGTTAGAGCCAATTTCAGAAGACAGGGGAAAACAAACAAACAAGCAAACACACGAAAGGTAGTAACTAAAATAGAACATGAAGAGAAGAAGAAAATTCTTTTATCAATATATTAGTCTTGGACTTTAAAAAAGTCAAAACTTACTGGAAAAGAAAGGACTTTTTTTACGCACCCATGGGAAGCAGCAAGATGGACGTAAATGTATGCGAATAAACCCTCTGTCGGCCTAAACCAATGCCTAACCTGGTCCTGGACGTATGAGTCTCGGGGCTCAACGCTCAGGATCGACAGTTCGATTGGGGAACTACTGCTGCTCATCTATAAGGTTGGCATCGAAAGATAGCCATGATCCACACTCAAACCACATATATAAACCGCATCGCTCTTGGCGCGGGTAAAAAAGGGGCGCGCCCTGGCCTCAGTGTTCGAAAAATCAGCTACAGAGCTCAAACAACAAAAACTACTAAAACGCAAACAATGTTCAACGAGCGAGATCGGAGATGCGCCGCTGTACAACTCATGCTCTCTACCTATCCAAGTTATGACAATAAGACCATTGCCAACACCCTCAAAATGCAAATATGGATTGCCACAAATAACAGGGACGTGCCCAGAGTGATAAAAATCAAGTTTCCGGCTACGGTTATGGTCTTTGGTGTGGTTTCAAGTGAGGGCCACATCATGCTACCTCACATCTTCGAAGTCGGCTTGAAAGTAAACACCAAAGTGTACCTAGATGTGCTGAAGAGTGTGGTAATCCCCTGGAGCAATCAGGTGGCCGGTGGCAGACCCTGGGTGAGGCAGCAGGACTCGGCGCCGGCCCACAAGTCCATAGGCTTGGCTTCAGAAGGAGTACTACGACTTTGTACCCTTCTCTCACTGGCCCCCTCCTCCCCCGACCTGAACTCGCTTGACTACTTCGTTTGGTCATACGTCGAGAACATCATCAACATGACCTCCCACAACACCAAAGCCAGCCTGATCGCCGCCATCTACCGAGTATTCGCCGAGCTCCCGCCGGCACTTGTGGAAAAGGCAAAAAAGGCAAAAATATAAAATATTTTTTTCAGAATTTTTCATCCATAAATCTTAACTTTACATTTTTAGATTCGCTTATTGCAAAAATTATTCTAATCTCAAAAAATATTTGTTTCGAGGCTATTCAAAATGGCGTTAAATCAAAGAGACCCGTCAAGACTTCAATAGAGATTTGTAATCAAGTATTTACTGGCGGAGATCATTTACCACACAATGTGTGATGTGTACAAATAATCATGTTTTAGTAAAAAAATGTTTACACTTGATTACACATTACACTATTCCACTATTCGAAAAGACAGTCGATGGAGTGGAAACACACTGGATCTCTGGTAAGTAAAAATTTCCTGGCGCAGGGGTCTGTAAAGAATGTCTTACTGACAGTCTTCCGGAACATAAAAAGAACTTCATCAGAATTAATTTCCTTTAAAATGTTGGGACTGTAAAGAGTGCTTCCTATTGCCAACTCACAAGATAAAATTTATTTTATTTATTGAATCACTTTTGTATTTACCTGAGTGTCTTTTGAAACGTGCAGTCGTGCAAGGTCACGTTTTGTGTTTTTTGCGTTTGATCAATAAAATTTCATTTATTTACCCTCCACTGGAGTCGTGCTTCGAGTCGGCGATAATATCCTTTAGAACTGATTGTTGCATCACCATTCAACACTTCATCATAGAGACAACATTTCATGTCTCACGAAACATAAATCATTGCTTTAGGGTCTTTCTTAGAGCCTAAATTGTATCTGTCACTGAATATGATTATAAATGATCATCGCTTTTTTTAACTGTGGTAATACACCAGTTGAGAGAATATTTGATTGCCGAGCAAAAACATGTTGATTCTTTAATCGGAAAATGTAGAACACATTGTCTAATTGTAACAATTTTTGGAGTAAATAATCTTTGTTGTAATAGTTATATTGAAATATTTTACTATTTCTTGCACTGTCAGTTAAGAATTGTCTTCAGTTACGGTGAAGAAAGAGATTCATTGTCAGTTATTGTTATTATTTCACACCTTGCGATTTTTTCACACCAGGGTTAGTTGGTGGTGTTTCACTGAAGGTTGAGCGACAGCAAGTCTCATCAAGTCTCCTGGACTCTTTTCAGTATTCTAGTTGTTCTCAACAATGATGTGGTCTCTATGGTCTCGATTCTTGTTCTGAATTTCAATTCATTCAATTTATTTTCGAAACCGTTGGGTTTTTCTTTCCTAACGTACGATTATTGATATAACCGTGTCACCTTGATGATCCACTGCTGTCTCGGTTCTCTAGCAAGGTATTAATATTTGTCTATCTTTTTGCTTTCTTTTATATTCAATCCGTGGTTCTCTGGAACAGCAAAATCCACTTGATAGCACTAGGGCTGGCTATCTGTCTGAAATTAAATGCTTCATTTATATATAAAGGTCTGTGAATTTTCTAAGACAGATTCTAGTTCGTGAATATACTATTTGGTAGTATGGGTAAATTTTAATCTCCAGAAAAACTCCTAATGGATCACCTTTCCCATCCAGTCTTGCTTAGTCTTGCTCTCCTTTGCACAAGTTTGTCGCGCTTACTTATTATATGTGATTAACCGTTTCATCTCTATATCCACATAATCTATACTTGCTATTGACTTGCGTATTATCAATTTTCGTTTTAGATGTAATTCTCTTATGGAATTATGTTGTGTTACGATTAAAAGAGGTTTAGTTTCCCCTCTTGAGATTTCCGCTCGTTAACCTTATCCGGGACATCTCGTGTGAAATCTCTACAGTTTGTCCATACAGTTTTTTTTCTTCCCACTTTGGTTTTCTTGATTCTCTTTTTACTATTTGTCTTAAGGTTTACATTGCTGTTACTTCATTTAATCTTTCTTTGCTCTTGTTTTTTTTTTGTATCTTCGAACTGTTGCATCTACGTCGTCCTCAAAGCTGCAATTTCTCTTATCATTTAGTTTTTAGCTTTACTTTCATTTTCTGACAATCCTTCACCAAATCGTTACCCAGAACATAGAGCCAGGTAAGGTAGTTATTTTAGTTATTCTAAGTATTATATTTCTTGCTGCTTCTTTTGGGTGATATTTTTCTAACACATCAATTGTACTCTTCTACGGAAATGAGCAGTTTATGGGATACACATTTTTTCTAGTCTTAAAATAAGCAATAAAAACATACTTAAGAACATTCTAGAAATTTAGGATCAAAGCGGTATTAGCATTTAAGTTATATTTTTATATTTTTCAACCAATCAGCAAAAAACATAGAATAGAACATTCTAGAAAAATAGGATCGGAAGTCAACTAACAGAAAATATTTAGGCTCGAAAATAAAATAGTAAAATACGAATCTGATTGGTCAATAAATGTCTACGCGTCAAAATTTTAGGACGATTCTTTGATCCACCTGTAGGATATAAATAACACAGAGTTAGGGAGACTTACACGAAGACTAAGAACACCACAAGCCACTAAGCCAGTAAAGCAGTAGCCGATACTGAGTCCGGCAAATTCCTTTCCTTCATCATCTAAAGTTCATAACCTAGCTTCAGATGGCTGCAAATCACATTCAAAAGAAAAACCCGAAAAAATTTCTTTCATCAACGCGACACGCTGTCACCACAATCATAAAACAAGACATGAACTTAATGTAAGTAAGAATGACTTATTTACGGACTCCGTTAACATACACATACCTTTAAACAAATTTATTTTCTCTTGCCAAACTTTATTTTCCAAAAGGCCATTTACACATCATGTATTTTATTTGTTTTCATATTCTGTTATATGCATATTAAATTGTTTGTTGTTTAATGTTCGTTGTGTTCTATTCCATTTCTTTCGTGCGATTGTAAAGTTTTGTGTTGTATTTGTGGTGGAAATAATTTAGAGAGCAATACCCGTAAAGTACGGACGCACATCTACTGAAATAACTAAATACTCATATAACCCCCACAAGTTCCTCAAAGCAACACCAGTCTTCTGAACCATAAAAAACGGCCGAAAATCACGAAAGTGATAGGGTGGGAAAATATACTCCATACTTTCAAGGCAACACCATCTTGCCTATCCAGGACCTGGTCGCGGCCGTGGAGCCAAAGACCCTGTCCCTTATAGTTACCCACCTGAGAACAAGGAGACTGGCTGGTGTAAAAAAAAGAATATTTCGGGGAGCTGTTGAGAACTGCCGGCATCCCATGCCGATATTTTTGCCGGTGAAGCTACGCCACCAGGGATACCCTGCTGCCCTCGGAAAATCAAGCATCAAAACTTACCGGAAACAACATAACAACAAAATATTTCCGATTCTAACCCACTTACAGGGGAAAACTGACGATAAGGGTAACCGTGTATAACTTCCCAATTCAGATAAATGGGGATGTTCTCGCTACCTATCTCAGTAAATACGGCAGCGTAGAGGCGGTGACGCCACATAAAGTATCTGATAGGACGGCACACGGTGACTACTTCCTTACCGTCTGTCTGGATACGTTGGGCTTCCAGGCCATAACTTGCATCATTTCTTATGAGCAACAACAAATGATGGTCGTCGTCGAGAACAGAAGGCCTCTTTGCTGGGCCGGTAAACAGCCAGGCCACATAGCAAGAACCTGCCCTCAAAAGACGGCTTCCATGAAAACAACCGGCACAACCACCCGAACCACAACCAGCACTAGAACAACAACCAGCATAACCCCAACCACGAAACTAGAACCTGAGGTCCAGCCAGAAAACCAAGAAAAAGGATGGACCCAGGTTACCAGAAAAAAAAAAACAGATCTCCAGTCACATCTCCCTCAAGAAAATCATGTCTTTTTGCTGGGGCAGGTCCCCATTAATGTGAACCCCTCTTTTTGCAGGTTGCAAAAGTTGGGGATACCCCCAAGACATCGGAGGCTTGTCCAGAGACGGCCGAGTTACAGCTGAACTCGACACT
Source organism: Sepioteuthis lessoniana (assembly GCA_963585895.1). Taxonomy (NCBI): domain Eukaryota; kingdom Metazoa; phylum Mollusca; class Cephalopoda; order Myopsida; family Loliginidae; genus Sepioteuthis; species Sepioteuthis lessoniana. Next base: position 6,114,663 of record OY757930.1, read on the forward strand.
GAATCTCTGAGGTATGCAGTCGACGTCCTCACTGGGCTGTAGTTAACAGGGAATAAGGTAAGTGGTTTTGATGGCTCAAAACCTTTCCACTTTGAATGCGAGGAGACTGGGGCATCCAAGTAAGTGTGCGCGCTTGCTTAGTGAACTCTCGAATCTCTGTGGGGAATGTTGCTGCAGTGCAAAAGACTCACTTCACTTGCGCTGCGATCTGTTGTCCTTTCAGCATACGGCAGCAGTAGTAGCATTGGGGTCTCTTTGCTAATTGAGCGCAGCCTTAATGCTGGTGTAAATCTTGTTCTTGCAGATGATGCGGACTGACTTGTTATGATCGATTTTTCAGTTAAAAGTTTCGAGTTCCGGGTGGCAGCGATTTATTCGCCCAATATCGCTGTAAAGAGGGTTTCCTTTTCCCGGCGGTTAACGCCGTTCCTCGACGATCCGAAACAGATAGTTTTATTGGGTAATTGGAATGCGATCCTCGATTCCTAGATAGATCGGGTAGGAAGGGGAGCTAAAGGATCGGGAAGGTTTGAAAGCAACCTGCTCGGTTTTATGGCTCGCCATGACTTGGTCGACAGGGTTCGTCTGGAAGGGAGAAGTGGGCGTGGCTAGATAGTTCGCCATCTGTCCGTGCTAAATCCTATTAAGATAGAATGTTAGAAGAGCTGGCACGGATTCTGTTAAGTGTCCCACGTTCCACTATGTAGGGCAGACCGACCATAGGCTTGTTAGGGTCAGTCTGCGGTTAGCTGATAAGCCTAGTCAAGCCGGCTACTGGAAGTTCAATATCTCCTTACTGGAGATACGGGACTTCCGGGAACGGCTGGAATCCCTAGTTCAACGGGCATTAGTGGGGCGGTTACCGAGGCTACTAGGGATACGTAGATCTTGGCTAAAAAAAAGGTCGTAACGAAGCCAAGAAATGCAACACGTTCGCGCGTTGGGAAGAAGTACGAAGGTTTCCCTTTTGGTATATCGAATCAGTCAAGTCCCCAGACGGGCGCGTGCTCGGCTTGAATCTTGAGATGCATGATCACTTTGCTCGCTGTCCTGACCTCTCAATTCAGGAGTTTCGTAGCTATTTAGCCGACTTCTCTCGCCTTCAGGAGGCTGAAGCCGCTAGCTGCGACGGTTTGATTACTGAATGCGAAGTCTGTGATGCGTTGAAGCAGGTCGGCCTCAACAAATCACCCGGACTTGATAGTCTACCTTACGAAGTGTACTTGAGGCTGCTGCACATGTTTGTGCCTATTCTGACGGATATGTTCAACCATTGGTTCACGCAGGGAGCCATCCCTCGTAGCTTTACTAAGGGCGTGATCACATTGCTGAAGAAAGGTGACAGCATGTTTGGGAGGAGCTAGATTATTACATTGGCTTATACAAATCTCCCACACCACACCCTATTCAGCGTTTCTTCTGTCCCTTTAGCTTAGTTTTCCTTCACCACTAGGGAAGATCCGGCTTGTTTTCAGTCCCCTCGTTGACTGGGAAACAATTGGCTTTCATTTTATAGATGGGGGGATGGGAGGGAAACCAATCGAGTGTTTATTTTGTTCCTTTTTAGGTTTTCTTTCGCAGTTTTTCTTCCATTCCCATCATTCTCATAAATTGTTCATAAATCATTCATTGTTAATTAAAATACATTTTTCATTCACAGAGTAAATGCGGTATTTTGGTAATTTGCGGCATGCATGGTGAAGAACGAATGACCAATTGTATTGTTGAATGGGTCGGCGAATGTGGCAAACAACGAACCCCTTAGATACATAGTTAAGCAAGACCACTCCCCTTCTCCTCCCCCACAAAACCTAGGGCCTTGTGCCCCTTCCAAAATTGTGAATTCACAATATCGGAAAATAAAGCTGACAACAATAAAATTACCCCCCCAAACAATCCAATAACAACCAAAGACAAAGGGTTCAATTAATTAATTTCTTCTTTTTTTTTTGTTTTGCTTTTTTGTTTGTTTGTTTCTTTACTTTTTGTTGTCACTGTGTGTGTGAGTTCTTTTTATTTGTTTTGTTTTGTTTTGTTTTTTTGGTGGAGGGGTTCACAATCTACATAGTGAGTTTAGTCTCTTTTTATATTGGCCTCATAGTTTATAGTTGGTAGGTTCTGGTCCTGGGCTGCTATTATTAACCCATCTAACTCCGCCGTCAGTCAAGAATTTTTCAGTCATCGATTAGAGTTTATTATATCGATATCAACATTTCTAATTCTTTGAGAATATCGTCTATGTAGGGTTTTTTTTTTTTTGTTGTTGTTGTTTCCAGGCGTTTTTAAATTAGATATCTTTAGATATCTCCCCTTTTTACTATCTTCTCATATCAATCAGTAGAAAAAAATAAATTTTGCTCAAAACATATACGATATTAATACAATATCTATGTACAGAACAAATTCTGTTAAGTAATTCATATGATAATTCCCAAAATGCCTCTTTAAATTCTTTTTCTTACCATTATTTCAGAAATCATTTAATTCAATTGTAAAATGTTTAACACCACTGCTGTTTTTGATCTGATTAGGTAATTTTTTTCCAAAAATATATTACAATATTAGCAAAGAAATACAACGGTGTAATTGACTCAGTTTAAGAAATCTGCCAAGATAGTAAATTTCCAGTGTGGAGTGGAGTATTACAAAAATGTTTACCATAATTAAAAATCCCATTAAATATTTTGAAAGTTTCAATTAGATCACCCCCTCATTCTTCAGTCTAGAAAAAGGGAAGTAAAGTTGGTAACCTTAGTCGGGGGTGACTCGAAGGCTCCCTTTTCAATAGCTGCTACACCGAGGTGTTGGGTAAGGCGCTACTCCAGTAATCTTTCTCTATAACAGTAATTTCTTTGCTCTTTTTACGAATTTTGTCACTCTTTCTACGCACCCACTAATCTCAATATTAGGTCAGTCGCCCAAAACTAGGGATTTGGGGGGATTGGAGCGATTATCTTAGCAAAGCAGAATAAAAATTCTATGGCATTTCCTGATACTCAAGAGTGTTCACCGTTTCTGATACTAATAAATCCTTGAAAAAGCAGTTGAATTTACCATTTATAGTCGAGTACGCCTTCAAAGATTCTACAGACGACATTTACACACTTGGCGGTAGCTCTCTGAAACTAGTTAACAAGTTCACCTACCTAGGAAGCAGTGTCTCATCAACCTAAAATGACATCGACACGCGACTAACAAAGGCATGGACAGCTATCGATAAGCTATCGATCATATGGAAGTCAGACCTGACCGATAAAATAAAAACCAATTACTTCCAAGCAGCGTCGTCTCGGTACTGCTATATGGATGCACTACATGGACGCCAAGTAAACGGATGCTTGACGGCAACTACACAAGAATGCTGCGAGCAATTTTGAACACGTCCTGGAGGTAACACCCCACAAAGCACCACCTGTACGGCCACCTACCTCCTTTCACGAAAACTATCCAAGTTAGACGAACCAGACATGCAGGACACTGCTGGAGAAGCAGGGACGAGCTCATAAGTGGTGTTTTCCTATGGACCCCCTCACATGGCCGAGCAAAAACAGGGCGACCTACTCGAACCTACATACAGCAGCTCTGTGAGGATACGGGACCCTGAGGACCTGTCAGAAGCGATGAACGATAGGGAGGAGTCAGGGATATCCGAGAGAGGGTCAGGGATATCCGTGTTGACAGCACGAGATGATGATGATGATGATAGTTGAATAATGATTGACGGTAAGCTTTGGCATGTTTAGAAATATATCTCGTGTGATGAACGACTCCTTGTTTATGAGGTGAAAAGTTGACCTTAAAAGTCATTTATTACACGAGTATATACGGTAATTATGAATCAAATTGCATTAAATATTTCTTAAATGAAAAATGAAAGATCAGAGAAAACTGTTTTATATAATCGAACACTTTTAAAGTTCTCGTAGAAGAACCAACGATAGTATTTTCCTATTTTATATTAGAATAGACGATGAAAAACTCTTTTAAATCTTCAAAAAGAAAAATTGCCTTTGAGGTATAAACGAGGAAGCGTGGCTTGTGTCTGGTGAAAAGAAAAATAACAGATTTCTTACCTCAAAATACACGATACGCAGCAGAGGAATTTTTTTATCCAAAGCAAAATCATGACATATTTATTAAGTAATATATATATATATATATATATATACATATATATATATATATATATATATATATATATATATATATATGACACAAGGTCGCAGAAAGAGAAGGGAAAGACTGGCCATCACTATCCAAACTTCAATTTTATTTGTTTCATTCACTGGGTACCTCTGGTGGTGTAATGTTTAGCAAACTAGACGAGCAAACCTTCACAAGTGAGTTCTAGTCTCACTGTGTGCCCCATTCATACGGTCTTGTGCAACATCTAAGGCAAAAGCATAGTAAATTTCTACTTGTTCCATTCATTGACTCAAAACATACTATAATAATCCTTTTATGTCACATTTGATCTGAAAAATCGTTCTTTCCATTGACACTGAAACATGTCAATCACTCCACAAAGCTTAAACCGAATATCTTATTTACATAAATTGTGAGTGCGGTAGGGTTGAATTTTTTATTTACAAGTAAACCCCAACGAAATGCAGTTGAATAAAAATAAATATACGATTTAATAAAAATAAAATGATCATAAGTAGTGGGCCCTTCACTCACTCTATAATATGGCAGAAAAATCTTGTTAATCGGTTGAAATAGTTCTGCGGGGGAAAACCCGTTTTCCTACGCACCTACAGAGAACTCGAATCTCTGTCATGTAATAGGGATGAAAAGTGGAAACAAGCTAAAAAAAAAAAGAAGGTACTAAAAAATAAAAAGGCGGGTAGCCATGAGCTTACATACATTAGCTAAGTTATATCGATATAAAAAAGGAAAATAATGAGTTTTACTTACCTGGAATGGGTTGTCAATAAAATCCTTACAGTACTAGCTTCCAGGATAAAGAAATTTCCATGAAGAATGCGAAATACGAAGCATTTAAGAAGCTTTCTCAACTATCCAACGACTGGGCAGTGAACGGTGTGCGAGATCGATTCCTACACATCATCGCACAGGACGCATTTTGGTGAAGTTCCCAGTGGCGCACCTTGAGTGCATTCTGAATCACTCGTTAGGTGAGCGATGCCTCTTCGTTATTGAGGTACTCACGGTAATAATGAGTTACCCTCCCAATTCATCATACTGAGCTCCTCAATTAAGTCACCTCGGACGACCCCCTCACAAACATTCGATAAGAGCCAGCTGTCAGAGAGGTCCGTCATTAACCGAGAGAAAACGCTTAGAGCATGTTGACATTGCCTATAGAAGGAGCACTCGTTTCTGGGCATTCAGTCAGTATCATAGTCGAGAAGGCCTTCATAGCATCTTCCTTCCAGAATTCGCTGCTCTCAACATGTGCGCACATCCGACCAAATAGACTGTGGCGCAATGTATGCTGTCGTGTTTCCACATTCAGTACACCCTGATCGCTTTCAAAAGAGTAAACGGAGTTAATCTGGCGACGCACCAACGAAGCCAGTTTGCCCCAAACGAACCGAAACTAGCTTAACTAGAACGGTACAAAAGAGCGGAAGCATAAACAGTCAGCAAAGGATGAGTGGGTTGATATTTGAGCCACACATTTTGGCCCTACCCTTTAAGGAGAACTTCCTCCGTGACCTAATACTAGCAGTAATACCTACTAACTTTTATTTAGCTGGAGATCGGGAAAGAACCAAACCGGTACCTTGCATGGACCTTTTGTCAAACTGAAGGAACAAGGATGGGAGCTTCACTTCCACAAACCCAGCCGCAAACCCACTGACTTCACAGTTGATTTTGACCCCTGACATACTCTCATACCTTCCAATTTTTTTTGCTGACCTCCTCATAAAACTTAAACAGGATACATTCACTGAAGTCAAAGTATACCGCTTGTATAAGACATCCATCAACCCCGCAAAGCTGGAGGTGTAAAAGATGTTGACTCCTCTTTGAGTCAGGCCTAAGTCCTTAGGAATTTACACTGAATAAACTTACATACATGTGTGCTCTAACTGATATTGTTGCTGTTGAGGCTAACGACGAAGCAATGCCGGTCTAAGAACTGTAAGTTGAAGGGAGAGCATCTTCCGGCCAAGTGGTGTTAGGGGTGGCCTGAGTGTTGTTCGCTTTCGGAGTAGAGCAGGAACAACCTGTAGAAGTGACCGATGTTCTGGCCTTATCCAGCCACTTTTTCCATATAAGAATTTTCTCAATTTTTTTCCTAGACTAGCACATTATTTTGGTTGTTTAAGTATACGAGTATGGGGTCTCTCCTATTTTGTTTGCGCCTGTCTGGGGAACTTTACGGGACTGAGATTCCACAAGTTGGATCTTTCTTCCACCTTTACTTACTGTCAGTCACTCTTTCTTCGACCTTTCCGTAGTTTCCAACACCTTTGTGACTTGCAACTGAGAAGTCTTAGATGATGTTGGGGTTGAATTTTTCCCGACAGAAATGGGAACACTTGTTCCGACAGCAGGCCAGACTACAGAAGCTTCCTTTTTATCCTTTTTATCCATGTGACCGGGCATTTTTTCAGGAGCATTTTTCCTCGGACAATTTACCTAGAAATGACCAACTCCCCACAAAGCCAAAAGGTTGATTTCCTACCTTATACGATAATAGCCAGCGTCCTTGCAAATCCAACCAGTTGGGAATGAAGTGGAACATCTTAATAACTATCTTGAGATCAAACCTTCCTTCCACATGTATACCGTCATGTGAAGCACCATTTCTCCATATTGAAGTATATAATCAGAAATATTCTCATCAATGAGGTAGCTAGGGATCTCATACACTGTCACCGTGGTTTTTCGTCGTCCTAGGTAATATATATGCAAATATGGTCTCTAGATTTCAGAGTTGTCCGGGCAAGGGCGAGAGCATCTTCTTCAGTGGGCAATGGTATATCCCACAAAGCGTAAGAAGTACCAGCAATGATAGCTCCAACCTTTTCTCCAAGACTGACTAAATATTTCGAAACCAAAATTTTTGATGATTTAATAATTTGCTTCATGCGTTTATCAACTACAAAGATATAATTTTTTCATCTTTTGATCTTGCCGAAGCTGTTCCAAATTGAACGAAACACCTTTCTCTTTTACGGGTTAGGATTTTACCCGCTGGACCAGCTCCTCGACATTAACCGCTACATTAGGTGGTGTACTCCATACATTAAGAGAGCTTCCACTGGTTAATTCAGATTTATCGTCAGTTTCCTTTTCTGAACACTTTTCTGAACTTTTTCTTTGCCATTTTGAACCTCTTTCTAGGGGATCCTAAAAAGAGTCTTAATGACCTGACTGTTATTCCGGACGGTCATAAAGAGGAGAAAAAGTAGTGCCCTACCTTTTTTTATCACAAAAATCAAATGCTTTAGTCCAGTCCGGTCGATGGTAACCCTATGTAAAAAAAAAAATGTATATCCTGTAAATCTGATCTGACAAGACACCTCCAAAAACTCTCTCGCCAATTTGAAAGATAAAATCCAAAAGCAAATTTACAGAAAAAAAAATAATCTGCCTTTCATTTAAAGAAAAAACGACGTGCGCTGATTGGCCAGTGGGTCGTGGCTTAGCATAATAAAATGCGGGAGAAAATATTGAACGGCGTCTTTTTTGGTTCCTCACTTAGTGAGTTAGCCAAACGGGCACACATACGAGAAACAGAGGATTAGAAAAGAATATTCGGCACTGGACGAGATTTTGTCCACTATGGACTGGTGTTCTGATTTTTCAGTGTTGGACAAGCGAGGAGGGACTCATATGGCTATAGTCTTTCAAACTAAAATATTTTTGTAAAGACTTAAAGAAACTTGAGAAAATATCTACCAAATATCTTGAAATACGGGATAAATATTTAGAATAACATGTAAGTTTCATGGCTCTTGATAATTTTCCTTATGGTCAGGCTGAGAACTTTTGAGTTCCCACTCATATATTTATTGGTGTTGGAGAATTGGTTTCCTACCTTCTGACTTTTAACGATACAGAAGTCGATCTCATTCAACCTTAGTATTATCCAGTGAAAGTATTTATCAATGTAAACATAGTATAGTCTAAAATTGTAAGTAATACCGGGGTTTGAGTAGATAAGTTATTTTTAAAAGACAGCAAATGGAAGAAAAACAAGTTGATAAAGTTCAGTATCTCGTCCAGTAGGCTTATTGTAATAAAATATGGTTGATCTAGTATACCGGGCTAAAAATAACAGTAAACCAGAACTTTCCGAGATCATCAGACGCGATCAATCAACTAAGAGGTGACGAGGTGGATGACACTTCTTGCGCAAGGCAGAACTGGTAATTCAGTTGACTGTAAACCCAGTAAAATAATCTAGGTTTTCCCAATTTTTTCGGTGACTGAGGACACGGGTAGAAAAGTGGTTGAGTGGACAGAAAGCGATTCAATAATTCAAAGATACAAGAAGAGTCCTGTTCCTTCTAGAATGAAGAAGCCAACTCGCACATTGTCTGTTATCCATTTCAATACACTACCTCAGTATCAGAAATTAAGCGGTGGGAATAAAATGGCTGAGATCCTAACACTTGAAAAGGCGACTTGTGTTTTTTTTATTTCCATTTTCTCATTTGACGATCAGCCATCACCAGCATAGTAATCGTCGGTGACTACGTAACGATAGAGGTATGTTGTCTCTTGTGTAACATATATGGAGTTGATGAATGAACAAGATACGTACAAGGTTTGTGATTTATACTAGTATAATATTGTGAGCGTTCAGAATGAATGCCAAATCAAGCAATTTAGTGTTCTGATACGTAACGACTTGAAATAACACACATAAGTATTAATGTCAAATAAATACATGTTTGGAAAACATTTAAACCTACAAGCAAATTTGGCTCCAATGAATTTCTTCTCAAAATGTACATAATATTGTTCGTTATAAAACCCTAGTAAGGGAAGATGATCTTTGTCTGGTGATTAATTATCTCCTCGTGGTTTGAAAGAAACAGTGGGGCGAGTTTTTCTAAAAGACTGTAGGATTTTGATTATTTCCAGAGGTTGTTTAGGAGTACGGATCACAGATATTCGGGCTGATTATCTGAACAAAAGAAAATTTCTATAAACTGGAAATTCTAACCCCCGGGTAGAATGGTTACGTAATGACATTCTCCAACCTATTGAATGTAGCGAATATACACGTAAGAGTGATTGACAGATGGTTCAAAATCCTAAGCCGTGGGAAAACGACAAATGTCAAGGTTGAAAGTCACGTGATAATTAAAAGAAAGTTAGATTCAAAAGTGTCAGGAAATGAATTTTAAACGCCAAGGGAAACAGGCGTATATTTTGGCTTTTAAGTGAGACCACCAACCAATTGGGGATGGTTTACGATTTATATGAGAATTAACGTTTCTTCCATCGACTAAACGAAGACCATATCACATCTATCTGATAGTATAACCGGTCCAAGATAAGAACTTCTAGCATCCAGGATAAATACCTGGGGTTTTTCTTTTTGGAACACTGGGATCAAGTGACAACTCAGTTCGTTTCTTCATCTTCGTTTGACCTTTCTTTATTTCAACAACTATGTGAGAGAACCAACAACGTAATAGAACCAATCTTTTCCCTTACTCCCGATTTCTTTTTTAAATAATCCAGTCAAGCATAAGCACGCAGTTTAAATGTAAGTAGTTTAATTGTCAAAAACATTTCTAATTCAAGCTATTCAGTTTACTCAAACAATCCAGTTTAGCATAAGTATGCTGTTAGTTCTATTTAACCCATAGATAGGGCCCTATCGGGTGCTACCACTCCGGGCGAATATGGACCGGGGAGCGATGGCAATGAAGGGGTACTCCGCATTCCCCAAAGCTCCAGCAGTGCTGGGACCTCACCATCAGATTGTTTAGTGTCATATCCAGAACACGCATTGGGGGTGGGGTGTTACCCCTCTGCAGAGAAGCAGTCGGTGTATTCTACAACCCCAGCCGACTGGGCAATCCTTAAGTAGGAAGCAGTTGCTTCATGAGATACCTTACTATTTGCCTTACTACATTAAACTTTTAAAATATCAATTTGTCGTTTAACAAGACTGCATCAACTTGCTTTGGTTTGGTTAATTTGCTTGACTGTATATCAACTCCTTATGGGTTATGTAATGCTAAATTTTGATTGATTTGTAAGCATGTCATTGTAATTACTATATTTTCGATGTTCCATTGTTTTATTTTTTATGGCACTTTCCTTTTGTCGATTGTCATATGTCTGCCACATTGGTTTAGCTTCACGTATTCCTATCTACGCGGTGCCTTCAATAAGTTTCCAGACTTTTCTAAGTCCGGAAACTTATTGAAGGCACGTCGTAATACTATGCACAACTATATGATTTAAACTATCTATGCCTATTTATCAATACCATTTATTATTATATAGGTATATCGTTTAACTTATTCCTATTCAATAACAATAATCTTCAAATAGATCAGTGGGGGAGATCAAGATATACATTGCTGATGATACCTAATAAGGTCAAAACAGCTGTCCAGTGGTTCCGTATGTCGTGTGCAGTACTTGTCGGATTTTCTGATCATGGTAATTCAATTTATAATAAAATCTTTTTGATTTATATATGGAACGCTAAAAGGTAATACTACTCCGGTTTCAAGTATTCCAATCTAACGCCAATAATTTGCAAGTAATTATATGTTTTCAAGAAATAAATTATAATCTTCAGTAAATGATTATTGATTAATATAATTCGCTTTAATACAATCCATTTGTTTGTACACAGTTATATGGTTTCATGTATTCCAATCCAATACTAATAATTTTCAAACAAATCTGACCCATAGATGGAAACTTAACAGGTACGAGGTGCATACGATAAGTTTCCAGACTGTTTTTGGTATGGACACTTTTATTGATAGTACACACATGAAACTCTAGTCCTATTCTAAGTAATTTCCCTCGGCTGCAATGCACTTGTTCTACCGTTCCAACAACTTCTGGAAGGCCCCATGGAAGTCCTCTTGTGTGAGCATGCCAATGACCTTCGTCACAGCCTCTTTCATCTCCTCAATTGTCTCATAACGACAGCCTGTGAGCTTAGGGAATAACCAAAAGTCACAGGGACCAAGGTCTTGACTATAGGGAGGGTGAGGAACTGTCTTGATGCCCATATTGATCAAATAGTCTGTAACAAGGATGGAGTTGTGGACTGGTGCATTGTCCTGCTGTAAATGCCACTGACCCGATTTGAAGAGTGCTGGCCTCTTCCCAAGGAATCTATTCCTGAACTCCCTTAAAATCTCAACATAGTAACCCTAACCCTAAGCCTTTGGCCAATCAACTCTGGTCTATTGACTTCCTTACTCCTCCCACACCTCTCATCATCCCTCACAGACTCCCTGTCTTCCTTGACTCTCTTATGCCACTCAAAAACTGATGCTCGATTCATGCAAGATGGTCCAAAAGCAGTCTGAAGCATTCCATGCATTTCTGTGGCATTTTTTTTTTTCAAGTTTAAAACACAATTTTACTGCATATCGTTCTTCTAAAGTGTCAGATTGCATTTTTGAAATTCACCATCTGTGACAATCAGGCTTTAGTAGGATGTATTCCAATTGCTGCTGTAGCTGTTCTTATGAATCTGAAATCATAAAAATAGGTCAGTCATCTCATAAGATGCATAGCAATAATATAGTGGATTTTCAAGTGTCTACGACAATTTTAAATGCTCATATGAAAAAAGTCTGCAAACGTATCGTATTCTCCTCGTATCACTACTACCCTGTGCATTCAATTCGATCCACTTTGAATATCTCACTAAGATGTCCTTCTACCCGACAAGGTTTACATATTTACAAGATGCCTGTAGTTGGACGATATTAAGCCAGATGTTCTCACTAACCGATTTCAATGTTTATCCAATCCCACCGCAACTAGTGACAAGATGTAACACAAGATCAACTTTTTAAATGAACTAAAGCTGGTTTGAAATCAAAGTTTTCCTTCTTCTTGTCAGTTTGACTAACCCAGGCCATAGAAATCAGCTTGTCCAACAATTTAATCATATCTGGGGTGGTGAAGAACAGATGGGTTCAGGGTTTTCAAAAGCCCATTATTGCAAAGGGAATCGCAAACAATCTTGTTCAGGATTTCAACTCGTGTTGCCGATTGATTTTCCTACGACGATAACCGTTACACTTAGTGTACCTCCATTTATAATGTAGTCAGTAAAATTCTACTACGATCCTCTCCTTTTAATGTCTTGTGCCAGGCTTTGCATTTATGTAATTATATCTTGATTTACTGCAATCAGTGATTTTCATTTGGTGTCAATAAGGTAAAAATTTCGTTTAGTTTTAACAAGTCTATTTTGCTTATTCGTTTAAAATCGTGGTAAATTAACTTTTTGGTGTATATCATTCATGAAATATCTGATCTTTTGTTTCTTTAAAAAAAAAACAAAGAAAAAATGGTTTCTAATTATCCTTGTTTGTGAACGTTAGCAAAAACAGAAAAGATCAATAAAAATGGATAACCTGTGAATTAAAAAAGGCAAATTGCATCAAACGAATACAGGCGTCTCGAAGGACGCTGGAAATAATCTAGTTTGAAGAGATAAGCAAAAGATTTCATTTGTTTCTTCAAAACTGGCGTATTTCTTACAAATTTGCGTACTGAAAGGTTTAGATTTTTTTCTGTGAAGATTTTCTCTAGAATTTCTGATTTCTGTAAAAGAAAATATCATAACAATATCTTAAGCCTTTTTATCCTACTGAAAAGATTCACCCATTTATTTATTATCCTACCGAAAAAAATCACCTATTCATTATATTGTTAATCGACAGCAAACTTCAGTAAAATTTGGATTTAAAGAAACTGTTTTTCCCAAAATCTATACCTATAAAAAAGGAAGTTCTTTTGTTTTGTTTTTTTGTTTTCTTTTGGTGTTTTTTTTTATGTCCGCTATAGAAATGAAATTGGTAGCTAAAAGACCATCTCTATCAGTACCAATAAGAGTAAGTTTTCACTAAAAAAATTCATTTTCTTATTAATATTCCCCTTCGAGGTCATCTGGGGTCACTAAAATTAATTCATCAGACTTTGTATGAGAATCATGTCAAAACTAAATTTCCATTTCGTTTCAGAAATCCAAAGCTAAATATTACTTGTCACACTGTGACTGGAGTGAATGATGTTGCTTAGTTTAAATAAAAGTAAAGTCAGCGACTGAAGTCGAGGGTGACCAAAAGGCTCCCTTTTCAATAGCTACTACACTGAGGTATAGGGGAGGGCGCTACTCCTTTCCCTGGATTACTCCACTTTACCCTTGATACATACCTTATATTGCTAAGTGTTAAGCAAGAAGGTATCAAGTACCATTTTGAAAGTCTTTGGTATGACGCAACCTGGGATTGAAACCAGGTCTCCCGGACCATTAGGCGAACACTCTACCCACTCGGTCAATTAACAAAATACCGGTCGGATAAGTTCCTGCCAATTTAGTGATCATCTTTGAAGTTCATTCTCGAACGTCTAAAAATTTCGGCGAAACTTCTTTTTGAAAGTAGTTGGGAGATACCTTTTTGGATTGCAGCTCAGGGTGTATTCAAGGTTAATCAATATTCTACAGTGAAAAAAGGTGGATAGCCAGCAGAGTGTGTCTTTGAGTGAGAGAGAATGTATCTGAATATCATCCCGGACAGTCAAGAAAGTAGTACCAGAAGCGAGCCACGAGAAATATCTGATTTTCAACCTCTCTCTTTCTTTATCCAAACTTCTTTAAAACTTAATCATATTTAATTAATTACCAACGGACAAATGATAAGAATAAAACTCAAATTCCTTGCGGGTTATCGGTAAGTGATAGTATGACAAGATAAATGTCTTGCTCCTAGAAAGAAATCGGGAACCTACAAGATTTTCGGGAAACCGAAGGACGACGAAAATTCGACCACTTTTCGAAGAAAAGACAGATAAAAAGCCCCTCTTCAAAAAACTTCATCCAACATAATAGTCTGAGGCGGTAATATATCACACACTCTTCGGACCACAAGGCATATAGACACTAAGTAAAGTAAAGTTGGCGACCGTAGTCGAGGGTGACCAGAAGGCTCCCTTTTCAATAGCTACTACACCAAGGTGTAGAGAAGGGCGCTACTCATTTCCTGGGATTACAACACTTTACCCTTGATACGTACCTTATATAGTCTGAGTATTAAGCAAGAAGATATCAAGTACCATTTTGAAAGTCTTTGGTATGACACGACCTGAGGTTGAACCCAGGTCTCCCGGACCATTAATGAACACTTTACCCGTTAATACGGTACCCACACAAAATACGTTGTATTAGAGTTGCGGTGATCAAATAAATTTTTCTCAGTTTGGAACATAACAAATAAAGGTCAAACCAGTACAGAACGCACTGACACAGTTGCCAATGAAGGCACCGGCGAATCATATATTGTTCAAACTTATTTTCCGTGCAATCAAGTTCATGCCAACCGATTTTTTATGACATCGCTCTGTCGGAGTCGGCTTTTGGTGTCATTGTGGCCGATGTATTCCCCGACTCATTACTTGTATAAATACTGTCATCAATATCTAAATGGCAAATCGAGATTTGGCATTCAACAGCCGAGAGCCTAGAATCTACGATACTACTACCTCATAAACTAGGGACATATTTTATAGGTTGACCAGAAGCAGAGAGTTAACACATTATTTCCAGTTGCCAAGAATTACAGTACACTCAACAGTTATCAGTAAGATAACATTCGAAAACAGTCGAGTCACCCACAGCAAATGAAGGCAACAAAAAGAGAATAGAAACTACGACAATGTAGACTCTCTCTCTCTCTCTCTCTCTCTCTCTCTCTCTCTCTCTCTCTCTCTCTCTCTCTCTCTCTCTCTCAAAACATGACACAGAGAACGGTCAATTACATATTATAGTGTTTTAAGAATAAAACATTCAAAATAAGATTAATATTTTTTTTAATTGATAAAGACGACTTTTTTATTTGATTTAATTACCCAAATATTCTTTGTAGGAGGAATATCTATTCTACTAAATGCTCGCATTTCGGCTTAATCGTGTTTTTAAATATACATTTACTATAATGTTGATTACTTTTCTTGAATCACAAAAAACATTCTTCATAATAGATTATTTGTGTCTATGCGTGCATGGTAGGGGAGCAGGGTGTGTGTTTACCAGGCCCTCTGCAAAAACAGGATGTGACACAAGGTCATTTCAGGCCGAATTTAACAGGTTTGAATTAAGAATTGTCCTTCTAAACTCGTTGCCACACCTAAGGTGCCACCTAAGGAGCCCAGTCTTCCTTATTGTTCACCCATAGTTGCATATATACCCTTCTCAAGGCTATTAAAGCTATACACATACATATATATATATATATATATATATATATATATATATATATATATATGCAAATTTCATTAAACATAATAGACATTTTATGCCTACATATTCTCTTTTGGATCCGTTCGAATTCCCGTATTACTTTTATCGTATTCGGGGGGGAATTGATTTAGGTATTGTCCACAGTTGTATGTATCCCTAGTACTTTCTGCCCGACTTTGGGCCATCATCAGGGGAGAATCTGTTACAAAAGTGATGTAACTTTTGTTTTAGCAAATTACTACTGTGTAAGGACGTCTTTGCTGTTGGAGATTATGGCGCTTGCTTTTAAATGTAATTCTGTAAATAGTGCCAGTAGCTAAAGACATTTAAGTACGTTAGCACTGGTTTGAAAATTAATTCTATTAAGTGCTGGTTGCAGGTTTCTAATATATAGTGCTTCGAGAATCTGAAGTTTTTGTTTATTATTTTGATGTTCGAGTATTGTTGTGTTGTCGGTGAGAATTTTTCGTAGTTGTGTTGTTGGGCATGAATTTTTTTTTAAATGATGAGCTATTGAACTTGTGTCAGAAAGGTGCATTGTAAGTCTCCTCGACAGGGTAGTTGAGGTTAAACCAACATATATATTATTATTATCAGAGATACAATCTCCTAGGGGACATTTAAATTTATATATAACGTTGGTTTTTTGCAACACCCCAATCGAGGAAGAGGAGTTATTACTAATGACCAAATTCGAGGTTTTAAACTTATTATAATATATAATAAGTTTTATTTTTTTATTAGGATCAGTGGGGAGTATGTTTTTGTGAATCAATGTTTTCATTATTTTTTCATCGGATTTATAATTGTAGTGCATTTGGTTACGATAAAAAAGTTTGATATATGTTTGTTGACAGGATGGAGTAGTACACTGTTTATTTTGTTGGTTGACATTTTTGATCATACGTTTAATTTGTTCATCAACAATATAGTTAGGAAACCTATTACCAACATCAACAAAAATACGGAAATTGAAATTTTATACCAAAATATTTTAAAACTCCGGGACAATAAGGTAATTTCAATCAAACCTGAATTCCGTGATCTTCTTAAGGCTGAAGCCATCAAGAATAGATACAATAAAAAACAACCTACATTATTAACACATCAACTAAAAACTGCCGCTAAAGAATTACGCAACCACCCCAACATCACCATAAAAAAAGCTGATAAAACAAACATTTTTGTAGTACTCAATAAAATAGATTACCATTCAAAACTACAAAATATCCTCGATGACCATACGAAATTCAAAAAACTAAATAAGAATCGCACCAACCAACTAAAATCAAAAATTAATAAACTAATCACTGCTAATAATGCCGAACTTAATAGCACAAAACTACCCAAAATAATTGGGGATTATAAACCCGGCTATCTTTACGGGACCGTAAAAATACATAAACCTAATCATCCTCTTCGCCCTATTATATCGCAAATACCTACACCAATTTATCAACTCACAAAAACAATAAAACAGCTTATTTCACCATACTTACCTAGCAAATACAACATAAAATCTACACATGAATTAATTCAAGTTCTTCATACAATTAAACCCAATAATGGTATATTAGCCTCACTCGATGTAGAAAATTTATTTACTAATGTACCTGTTAATGAAACAATTGATATTATTATAAATAATATTTATAATAACCCATCTCTCCCTCCTCTTAAAATCAACCCGAATATACTTCGAAAACTACTCCTAACATGTACTACTGAAGTTCCATTTTATGATCATCTTGAAAATATTTACGTTCAGACAGATGGTGTCTCTATGGGGTCTGTCCTGGGCCCCATTTTCAGTGATTTCTACATGTCAGATCTCGAAAATAGAATTTTCAATAGCATAAAAAAACTTCCAATATACCTAAGATATGTTGATGATATTCTTATTCTTACTAATAATATTAACGAAATCAACATACTACAAGATACCTTCCAAAACAATTCAGTTCTTAACTTTACTCATGAACTAAACAAAAACAATAAAATTTCCTTTTTAGATGTTCTCATTGATACTAACAACAATAATAACTTCACTACCTCCACCTACAAAAAACCCTCTAGTAATAACTCCTGTACCCTCAACTTTAAAAGTGAATGCCCCTTCAGATATAAAAAAAGCAATTATTCGTAATGTAATATCCCGTGCCAAACTAATCTCCTCCTCCAAAACAATATTTTATAAAGAGGTAAAAAACATAAAACAGGCTCTCATCGATAATGGGTTTCCTAACTATATTGTTGATGAACAAATTAAACGTATGATCAAAAATGTTAACCAACAAAATAAACAGTGTACTACTCCATCCAGTCAACAAACATATATCAAACTTTTTTATCGTAACCAAATGCACTACAATTATAAATCCGATGAAAAAATAATGAAAGCATTGATTCACAAAAACATACTCCCCACTGATCCTAATAAAAAAAAATAAAACTTATTATATATTATAATAAGTTTAAAACCTCGAATTTGGTCATTAGTAATAACTCCTCTCCCTCGATTGGGGTGTTGCAAAAAACCAACGTTATATATAAATTTAAATGTCCCCTAGGAGATTGTATCTCTGATAATAATAATATATATGTTGGTTTAACCTCAACTACCCTGTCGAGGAGACTTACAATGCACCTTTCTGACACAAGTTCAATAGCTCATCATTTAAAAAAAAATTCATGCCCAACAACACAACTACGAAAAATTCTCACCGACAACACAACAATACTCGAACATCAAAATAATAAACAAAAACTTCAGATTCTCGAAGCACTATATATTAGAAACCTGCAACCAGCACTTAATAGAATTAATTTTCAAACCAGTGCTAACGTACTTAAATGTCTTTAGCTACTGGCACTATTTACAGAATTACATTTAAAAGCAAGCGCCATAATCTCCAACAGCAAAGACGTCCTTACACAGTAGTAATTTGCTAAAACAAAAGTTACATCACTTTTGTAACAGATTCTCCCCTGATGATGGCCCAAAGTCGGGCAGAAAGTACTAGGGATACATACAACTGTGGACAATACCTAAATCAATTCCCCCCCGAATACGATAAAAGTAATACGGGAATTCGAACGGATCCAAAAGAGAATATGTAGGCATAAAATGTCTATTATGTTTAATGAAATTTGCATTAACGAAGAAATGCTGCCTAAATATACATATTTCATATATATATATATATATATGTGTGTGTGTGTGTGTGTGTGTGTGTGTGTGTGTGTGTGTGTGTATTAATATTTATATCCTTTAGTTCATATCAAGCAATTATAAACATCCCATAACATATTTATTCGCCTTTATCAATGTTAGCCTTCTTCTATCTAATATATATATGTATATATATGAAAAGAAAAACAAATCGTTATAAAAAACATTCTTTCATTGTCTACTCACTTCGTCATAGGCTAGTTGGTTGGGGCTGTAGAACACGCCGGCTGCAAGTCTGCAGAAGTGTCAGACGTTCTAACGAGTGTTCTGGAAATGACTCAAAGCCATCTGATGGTAAGCTTTGAAGAAATTGGAGAACTCCTTCATTACTATAACTCTCATGTTCCCTCTGACTTGTGTCTGTTAGGGTCCCAACTATGGGTTAAATATAACTGTTTAAGCATTTAAATGTGACCAAACAAAAGACTGGTGTTAAATTGAATTATTGGTGTTACATAGCAAGAATTTAAGTGTGGGCAAAAAGATGAATAATGTTGAATTGAATTAATAATGTTAGATAACAGTACTTCAAACCATGGGGTACTCAGCATTCCCCAAAGCTCCGGCATTACTAGAACATCACCATCAGATTGTTTAATGTCATATCCAGGACACTGTTTGGAGAGGTCTTACCCCTCTGTAGAGTAGCAGTCAGTGTATTTTACAGCCCCAGCCGACTGGACCACCAAGACACCCGTTGAGATCTTGCCCCTTTGCAGAGTAGCTGTCAGTGTATTTTACAGCCCGAGCCGACTGGACCACCAAGACACCCGTTGGGGAGGTCTTACCCCTCTGCAGAGAAGCAGTCAGTGTATTTTACAGCCCGAGCCGACTGGACCACCAAGACACCCGTTGAGGAGGTCTTGCCCCTTTGCAGAGTAGCAGTCAGTGTATTTTACAGCCCGAGCCGACTGGACCACCAAGACACCCGTTGGGGAGGTCTTACCCCTCTGCAGAGAAGCAGTCAGTATATTTTACAGCCCCAGCCGACTGGACCACCAAGACACCCGTTGGGGAGGTCTTACCCCTCTGCAGAGAAGCAGTCCGTGTATTTTAAAAGTGAAAATAAAGTTTTGTTTTCTTTTGGAAGAAATTGTAACTAAAACTGATAAACTAAAACTTATGAGAATATTTTATGACGGTGTTCGAACAGCGTTTTTGTTTGTAACATTAATAAAAACTACTTGAAGGCCAACCACAATTTGATCGGCACTCAGCAGGAGGAAATGGCGATAATCTTGAGAAAAGATTTGCTCTGCCATCAATACCTGTGGTGATTGCTTTGTCTCTAGTTCATGCCAGAAAATACTAATGAAAGATTTTTTTAAAGAAATTAGTTTCTTCAAAATTTATGCCTCAGAGGATGGGATTAATTTAAATGAGTCCAACAGTTAGGATAGAGAAATTTAAAAGTATTCAAGTTGGTATTACTGGGGAAAAATCTTCATCGTCTTGTTGACACACAGAAATGAAACAAGCATAAATCCAATGAAAAATTTCAAATTTACCAAGACGCAAAAAGATGCAGCTGGTGTGATCAAATGTAAAAATGTAAAAATAATCGATTTAATGGAGTGAATGGGATCATGCACAAGGTATGTATTTGTTTTTTGTTAACAAAATAAAATCATAAAACACCGCCACACATACAAAAATCTCAGTGAAGCGTAGAATATATTTTCTACAGCTGAAATGTCAGACCCTCCGACCACTACCAAAAAAAAAGAACTTCTGTACTGGATATGACATGACACTATAACAGAGAGAACACCACCCCCCAACCCAGGTGGATTAATTAATCAACGATTCTAAGGGATTAGAATGAATTTATTAATTAAACGTATAGAAGGATCGATTTAGAAATAAGTTTGTTATTCCATAATACAGAGAATAAGTAAAGAAAATTCCTATTATATTTTATAATTTTATTTTCTATCTTATTTATTTATTTTGGAATGACGTTCCTAGAATTGATGGTTCGGGGAGTGGAGAGATGAATTCGTTGATCGAATCCTGTGATAAAAGGGTTAATAAAATCTTGTGCAGCCAAAAGAATTGAGTCCAGGCATACAAGAAAGAAACAGGATAAGTCGATTTTTTTTCGATTTAATATCTATCTGAACAGGTTACAGCGGGGTGTTCAGAATTTGTTTTTAGTACCTATTAAATACAGCCATCTGGAGTTTGTTTTGTTTTGTTTTTTTAATATACGAAATATCGGTGCTCCAGGCAATTTACATATCATTATTCATGGGCGTAACAAAAAATTGTCGATACCCCGCCCCAATTCATATAAGCAGTGCGAAGAGTCCATTCGGCAGTTGAGGGCGAAGTCAGGAATTAGTTCAGAGCTCAGAGTTGAGAATTCGAAGCGAGAGTTCGATAAGTGAATTGTGCTGGCCCGATCAGAACCAATAGTTGAACGTAGGAACTTTGCGAATCCCGATCGTTATGTCAACAAAAACCGAGATAAACAAACTTTTAAAAGTAACCAAGAATTAATAGTTGTCTCCCTTACACCTTCTCTTGACCTCTCTGTCACCTCCTAAAACGAACGAATGAGTTTCATGTGATCTTTTTCTTTTGTACTCTACGTATTTGTGTAAATTCTTCCATGGCGAGATAAAGACAATAGCTTTGAGAAAGTTGTCTTATACAAAAATCGAAAGTGTTGCTTTTCTTTTTTTTTTTTTTTTGTTTGTTCTTGTGAATCACAACAGGAACTGTTTTCTCCATAAACAGCATTTTTTCTTCGGCGTAGATTCCAGCCAAAATTAGATCGACTCCCACAGTTAAAACGATCTGAGGTAACTAAAACACCGCTATTCGGATCAAAAATTCACAACGTAGCGAATGGTGGCAGATATGTCAATTCAATAAGGAAAGCCGTGGGATTTGATTTCGGTGAAAATTCCCGGGCTAAGCTCGACATACCGGCCAGCGCTGGATCCTACGTCAGATACTGCTCTTCAGGGAAGTGTGGAATCACTACTTCATCAATCCCAAATTTACCCGTTATGGATCATTTATGAATCAAATAGAAATAATCTTTAAAATAATTGTGAACTTCGTTAATATAGTGGCTCTTTAAACATTGATATTACAACTAAGTCTGTTGTGTTTCTCAGTTTGAAAGGATTTTGAATATATTGCTCTTAATTCCTTTTACAATCAGTCCCTTGTATTATGCTGTAAGTCATTTTTAATTTATTTCCATATTCTTTTCAGAATACGGAGGACTATATTGGAACAAGAGGGAAACAATTAGTTTATATCTGTCAATAAAATCGTCAGCGGTTACCAACGAGAAAATAAAGGTCCTGGGTATAACACAAACCGTATTTAGTGGTAAGGTTTCAATTCTAGAGCTCTGGGGGATGAGGAATCCCTTCTTCTTTGCCATTACTCCAAGCTTCACTCAGGCCCCAAGTGTTAGTATTTGTCATGATCCCATTTATGACTTAAATAGATCTATTTAAGATTATGTTTGAAATAATTGTCAAGTACATTAATGCATTGGCTCTAAAAGCATTGACATTGCGACGATATATAAAATTTTTACTCATTTAAAATCAGGGGTATGGTTTATTTTAAAAATTGTTTTTAAAATAGAATATATATATATATATATATATATATATATATATATATATATATATATATATATATATCATTCTTAAGGTTTTTCTTGTTTTAAAAAAATTATCTTTATAAACTTTTTTTCAAATCCTTGTATCTTTGCCTTGAAAGAAAATTAACTTTCCTTTTAAAAACTTGGTATGGGGTATTTGAAAATCCGCTTTTAAAATAGAGTCTATATTTTTCTTAATTATTCTGAAGTTTTTCCAGAGTTTTTTATGAAAAAAAGAAACTAGATCAAATTTTTGTTTTAATACAATGGTAATAATTCTTGCAATATTTTGCTAACATGACGAAGCACACTTGATTGTGAGAGGCCGTGCTCTGCTCACACTCTCCTGGTTCTTCTTGCCTGATTAGCCAATATGGCTTGCGGCACATCCTCAGAATCCGAGATTTTATGTCTACTTGAGTTTGTCTTATGGTCGAGGTTCTTTTTATATGAGAGAATTTTTTGAAACATCTGTTTATTGTACTGTGATGTTTCTGATTTTGTTCGGCGGCGTTATGGTCCTATTTGAACTCATGCTCCTAAATTGAACTAAGTCACACATTCATCTGCGCGGCTTTCAAATCAAATATGGAGTGAAGCAATGCACAACATGTCAGTGTACCAATTACCACAATACAATCAAACACAATTGGTACTTCACGGCTTGAACAGGTTCGATCACGTGATATACGCTTCACAAACTAGCAAGTACAAATCTATTGCTAAACTTTTGATTCATACTTGCAAGTCAAGGTTTTTTAATCATTTTCCAGTTCATATCATCAGGAACCTAAAATCATTTTAAAAATTCGAGGAAAACACTCTTATATTTGAAAATTATATTGAAGCTGAATCAATCATTGAAAATTAATTATTTATTTACTGATTTTATTTGTGAAAAGATTACGTCATAAGAAATGTTTTTCTTTGTTAAATGGCATATCAACTTTCGTGGGTTATTTAATGCTAAAACCATCATTGTAGGGAAACAACAGCAATACTAATTAACTCACCTTTACCGAGGGTATTAGTTCGAAAATGGGAGGTGCCCGTGGTGTAATGGTTATCGTCGCAGGATATGGACACGGCGACACGAGTTCAAATCCTGGACCTGACTGATTGCATTCACATACCACTAATACCCTTGGGAAAGGTATGAATCCAATTATTCTCCCTCCATCTACGGGTAAATAGTAGGTCAGACTAGGTTCTTCAGCCTTGGTGAGGCAACTAGTCTAGGAGAACGAAAACTCTGAATTCAAACCTGTTAAACTCCTCTTAAAAATTGACCTTGTGTCATATCCTGCCCGAGTGGAGGGGTTGGGTAAATATGATTAGTTCGAAAATGAACTCAATCGCGTGACTAGAATTCGAAGTCTCTTACTTCGAGACGGTAGTCCAGCATTTTAGGAAATGGTGGAAATATTATTGAAGTATATATCACGTATTTCATTTTATGGCGTATCGATAAAATATCTTGAGACCGAAAATATGTTCATATATAAAAACAAATGAATCCCTAGGGAATTTAAATCGATTTAGTTCCAGCCAAACATGTTTAATTTGCTGGTATGTGTTTATACAGAAGTATTGACATAACTACCAACGTTGTCGAGCATTTGGCAAGGTGCTAGTGAGCTAGCCTAGCAGACGCTTGCTTATAGGTTCGATTCTTCGTCGATGCTCCATATACCTGGCTTTGTCCAAAATAAACTAAGATTAGCAAATGACTACGAGTGTAAAGCTTGAATTACGCTAAAAAGAAAGACTGATATATATATATGTTACATATATATATATATATAGAGAGAGAGAGAGAGAGAGGGAGAGAGAAAGAAAGAGAGAGAGAGAGAATGGGAAAAATACTCCTTAGTTTCAAGTTGTCATAACATCGAAATTTATTGGAATGTGGCTCATTGGTCCCGTGGGTAGAGCGTTCGCTAATGGTCTGTGAGGCCTGGGTTCAATTCCAGGTCACGTCATACCAAAAACTTTAACAATGGTACTTGATACCCCCTTGCTTGACACTTAGCATCAAAAGGTACGTATCAAGGGTAAAGTGGAGCAACCCAGGAAAAGGAGTACCGCCCTCCCCTTCACCTCGGTGTTGTAGCTATTGAAAAGAGAGCCTTCTGGTCGCCCTCGACTACGGTCGACAACTTTACTTTACTTACATTTACTCAAAATAATCATTTTCTTACCAGCAGAATCTCTGTGCACTACTCCCACAGCTAAAGAGCAGTGAAATCCATGATATTGCTCACTCAAAAGTAACATGTTTTTGTTCTCTGCGCCCTCTCTCTCTCTCTCTCTATATATATATATATATATATATATATATATATAAGAATTAAGAAAAAAGTACAGAAAGGCTGACAACACACCTGCTTTCCGACCATCCCAACCCGACATCTACTCCTACCCAGTTAAACATCATGTGTGATGGAGTGTACTGATATCAATGTCTTGTGTATCCGGTACATTTTTCATTGTTGAGGAATAAAAAAGTCAGATTAATTTCCCCAGACGTATATTGTCAAAGAGTATTCCCTGTATAACAATTGAACTCGGTATAGATTGTGTAAGGCATATTAAGTTCAGATTTTTGACAAAAATCAATAAGTATCATCAGACATGAACTGTCATATGCAACAGAGGAAACAAAAAGCAGACAAAATATAATGACAAAGACAATAGAGGTGAGGGAATTGGTACAAACTGAGTTGATAAAATATTTTCGCTTCAAAGTAGAAATAATAAATATAAAATCAAACAAATTAATTACGATTATATTTCACTGCTTCAAACACTTTTACCACTATTCTTCACTCACGCACATTCGTTAACACACAGATATATATATATATATATATATTGAGAGAGAGAAATAGAGAGAAAGTGTGTGTGAGAGAGAGAGAGAGAGAAAGTATGTGTGTGTGTGTGTGTGTGTGTGTGTGTGTGTGTGACCATGGATAAAATCTCTTTGGAAAAACATTTAAAATCAAGCGATCATCAAAAGATTGTTTTTGCATTCCAGTCAGTTTCATGATGGTAAATTGGTCGATAAATGTGTCAAGAAAATAATGTGGGAGAGGACTCACCATCATGGACGATTGCGTAGATGCATCGATACAAGAACTCGAAGAATACATTAAAAAGATCAAAGAAAGACTAATTACAGTTGCCAGGTACAGAAATGGCAATATAAAGCCAAGCAGTAAAATGACAAAAACTAGAAAACAAATATTAGAGAAAAAAACAACGATAATAGAAGTTTTCAGTAACGCCAAACTTGAATGCCAAAAAGCCCTTGAAAACTGGGGAATAAATACCTGTTTAGAAAGTTGCGGAACGGTCGCTCTTACAGTTGTGAATAATAAATGTAATGAACAGGGAGGTGTCCTCGTGTTGTAGTGGTTAAATCGATGGACTGCGGAATCGTAGTAAGCGGGTTCGTACTCCAGTCGCGCTATTACATTCACATTCGGGCAAATACCCTTGGTAAAGGTATGAACCCCCTTATCCTCCCAGATATGGGTTAAATAGTACCACTATTGGTCTTTTAGGAGAATATATTTGGCATTAAATAACCTACAAAGGTTGATATGCCATTAAATAAAGAAACCAACCAAGCAACCTGTAGTGAACAGAATTGAAAATGTTAATAGAATTTATTTATAGAAATGTTGACGACTAAAGAGAGGGGACAAATATATATAAATGCAATAAAAGGGAGGACGTTCTTATATGAAGTTCTCTGTCACATGTATAAAATCTAAAGAAAAATACATTAGTCAATAAAAAAAGTCTTTTGATAACAATCTTCTAGTGTGTGTATGTGTGTGTTGGTTTGTTATAAAAAGTACTTTAAGTCCCTCCCTATTCTCTTCCTTATATTTACCATATTCTTTTTTTTTGGGAGGTACGATTAGTGAAACAGTTATCGTCGGAAATGGAATCGGAGACTCGAATTCAAAACCTGGACGAGGCTGTTTGCTTTTCACTCGATTATAATGCTCTTCTCATTCCAGTTATGCGTAAACAGTAAAGCAAAATGGGTTCTTTAGCTTTAGTAAGACAACCTGTCTAGTTAAAAGAAAACTGTATTCAAACCACCTTTGCCGAAAATATGACTTTTGTCACGTCCTGCCCATGGTAGAGGGGTTGGGTAAATGCATACATTTGCTCTTTATTTAGATTTCCGACCTGGCATCGTGCAATCAATAAGTTTCCAGAATTTTTTGTAGACTCTTCAAAATTCACTATGTTATTGCTATACATCTTATGAGATGACTGACCAATTTTTATGATTTCAGCTTCAAATGAACAGCTACAGCAGAAATTGGAATACACCCTACTAAAGCCTGGTTGTCACAGCTGGTGAATTTCAAAAACGCAATCTGGACGTAAGGACTTTTTAGAAGAACAATATGCAATAAAATTCTGCTTTAAACTTGGAAAAAATGCCACAGAAACGTATGGAATGCTTCAGACTGCTTTTGGAGCATCTTGCATGAATCGAGCATCAGTTTTTGAGTGGTATAAGTGATACAAAGAAGTTAGGGAGTCTGTGAGGGATGATGAGAGGTGTGGGAGGAGTAAGGAAGTCAACAGACCACAGTTGATTGGCCAAAGGGTTAAGGTTAGGGTTACTATGTTGAGGTTTTAAGGGAGTTCAGGAAGAGATTCCTAGGAAAGAGGCCAGCACTCTTCAAATCGGGTCAGTGGCATTTCCAGCAGGACAATGCACCAGTCCACAACTCCATCCCTGTCAGAGACTATTTGACCAAGATAGACATTCAGACAGTTTCTCAGCCTCCCTATAGTCCAGACCTTGCGCCCTATGACTTTTGTTTATTCCCTAAGCTCAGAGGCTGTCGTTATGAGACAAATGAGGAGATGAAAGAGACTGTAACGAAGGTCATTGACATGCTCACACATGAGGACTTCGATGGGGCCTTCCAGAAGTTGTTGGAACGGTACAACAACTGCATTGCAGCCGGAGGAGATTACTTCGAAGGGGACTAGAGTTTCATGTGTGTACTATCAATAAAAGTGCCCATACGAAAAAAGTCTGGAAACTTATTTAATGATCCTCGTACATTCAGGTTTCAAGCTTTTTACATTTCTACATCTTCCATCAACATTCTCCTCAAAACCTCCAGCCTAACACATAGACAAACTTTGGGATTATCTTTCGACTTTGCACTCCGACACTTCTCTTTGGTCTTCCGGTTACCTGCAAACCTCTTGATATTTTCCTGAAAAATTTGTCCCCACGCTACAATAGTTTTCCATCTTAATGTTATATAGTCATCTACAGCATCACAACGACACAATAATTAAGACGCAATGACAAAGACAGACGCAGGAATAAACGACGCAGGAAGGAAGACGCAGGAAGACTTCTTTAACAATATTTTACCTCTCATTTTATTGCAAGGGTTCGAAAGAGTTGTTCAAGGGTTGCATGTGAGAGGGAGCTGGAGGCCGAACGTAAACTGTAATATCTTGACCCCCACTGTTATGACCGTCACGTTGTGTCTTTCTTGTTCTTTAGTGCTGTTCAACCGGAGGCCTAGGACCCACTGCTTGATGCTAGCTTTCTTTATTGCATCTTATCAGCATCTTCTCTGGACCCCAAACTCCATCGGGGTTTCTGAGGGTCTCCTCGGTCGGGTGTGGCTTCCCCTACCACATCTGGTCTCTAGCCTTCTGGACTCTCCTGGTAACTGCTTCTTGGACTCGAACTCAACTGAGTTAAATAATAATTCAACGCCCACACGATCGCCCACTGGATCTTTGAAATCGAATGTTTAATCGTCATCAAGCGGAAATAACTGTCATGCAGTTCAGAGGTCACTCTCTTCCGGTGCATCAGTCTGTATTGGCACTGTGGGACCTTCACCTTGTCCCATATTATAAGCCTTAATCCGCCCACGCGATATCTTTCGATTACTGGCCATTGGAATGTGTCACTTCCTTCCGGTGCATCACCTTGGAATAGCATTTTGGTGGGGCCGGGTCGAAGGTCAAAACATAACACTAACATTTTATAAACCCCTTCGACTCAAATCTTAGCCATGAAGATACTTATTTTATTGTTTTGTTTTGTTTTTAGTTCTGGAACATCACTGCATACTCATTTAGCCTTCCAGTCAATTACAAGATGACACCATTTTGTCAAACATTTTCGGACACTTGTTTAGTTTTTAGGCTTAATGCTTTACAACTTTTTTCCAGTCCTCTGATTCAAAGCGTTGCCATAAATCTTTTTGCATTTCCGCTTTCGTACATCGTCACACTTTCTTAGATTTCCAACCCACCCTTAGAAATAAGCGATCTTCTCGATTGTCTCCAAGGGCACACGAAACGTTTAGTCACCGGAAAAAGCAATTAGTCAGTAATTTTTTATGAGGAGTTCCCGTTACATAGTGATTAACGTGTATGACTGCATCTTCATAATATTTGCATCGGATGTATTGATGGGACCCAAACAGGCATAACCACTCCAAGTTGAAGTGGACCTGGGAGTAATGGCAATAAATGTGTACCCCACACTCCCCCAGAACTCCAGAGCAATAGCCTCACCGTTAGATTCAACTATATATATACAGAATTCGATAAAGAAGACCGGATTGTATCGATTGTTGGAGCATTGTCCAACAACCGCGAGACTCGAGCAGATGAACCTTTTAAAGATAGACATTGTTCGTTTGTTTTTGCTTTTGTTTTGGTTTGGTTTGCTTTTTCGGGGAGGGGGTTCTTTTCTGCATAGAAAATGAAGTTTTCATTTTCAACCTGTGTAGCTGCTTTTATGAAGGAGAATAAAGAAGAAAGAAAAAAAATTCTTACGCATATTTAAGATATTTTTGATTTATGAAATATATCGCAATATTAAAAGAAAAGAAAAGAGTTTGTTTTCTTTAAAAAGTCTTAGGCATGATTCTTTTTGCACAATTTGACGCTAAGAAAAATTGTTTCCTCTACTTATTACCGAATGAACGCTTTTTAAAAGATGGAAGAACACTTACGTATATATGTTGTTTATTGGAAAAGAAAATGATCATTTTATTCAAATAAGATTTTACGATGTTCTTTTCACTTCTGCTGATGGGGCATAGAATATGCAGTATTCTTTGCAGGTGGGGGTAATCAGCCCAAAAGCAATGTCCTAATTTTGATAGTGATATTACGATGTTCTCTTCACTTCTGTTGACGGGGCTTATAATATGCTGTATTCTTTACAGGTTGGGATAATCTCCACAAAAGCAATGTCCTAATTTTGATAGTGATATTACGATGTTCTCTTCACTTCTGTTGACGGGGCTTATAATATGCTGTATTCTTTACAGGTTGGGATAATCTCCCCAAAAGCAATGTCCTAATTTTGATAGTGATATTACGATGTTCTCTTCACTTCTGTTGACGGGGCTTATAATATGCTGTATTCTTTACAGGTTGGGATAATCTCCCCAAAAGCAATGTCCTAATTTTGATAGTGATATTACGATGTTCTCTTCACTTCTGTTGACGGGGCTTATAATATGCTGTATTCTTTACAGGTTGGGATAATCTCCCCAAAAGAAATGTCCTAATTTTGATAGTGATATTACGATGTTCTCTTCACTTCTGTTGACGGGGCTTATAATATGCTGTATTCTTTACAGGTTGGGATAATCTCCCCAAAAGCAATGTCCTAATTTTGATAGTGAATAAAGGAGTGTGGAATATACTTAACTGCTATTACCCCCATCTTCGCTATAGCCTGGAGTGGTAGTATCTCTTAGGGTTCTATATATGGGTTAAATAGAACCATTTCAAGAATGTCAATACCGGACTATTGGCCAAATGTGTAGAGTGTTTGCCAATAGTCCAAGAGACTGCGTTTCAATCCCAGGTTGAGACACACCAAAGACTCAAAAATGATACTTGATGCCACCTTTACTTGACACTCATCATTATAAGGCATGGAGCAAGGGGAAAGTAGAGCAATCCAGGAAATGGAGTAGTGCTCTCCCCTACACCTCGGTGTTGTAACTATTGAAAAGGAACCTTCGAGTCACTCTCCGCTACGGTCACCAACCCAATATTTAATAGCAATACTTGAAATCATATAATTGTATATTATTTTTACTAAGAATATTTATTTGAAGCAATGCATTTTTACAAAGATTTAGTTTTACTTAACAAGAAATAAATAATGTGTCATCAAGTAGATCATAGCGTTCCAATGAACCGTAGATGAAAATAAAAGAAATCGAAAATATTGAAAAATATCTGTATCATATCAGGGAACTGATAAAACCCTGGAACATGAACTTGATGGTGATAATTGTTGTCGGCGTCCTGCGAACGGTCCCTAAAGACTTGTAAAGAGACTGAGTAGACAGGAGGTCAGAGAAAGAATGGATACCTTCCTGACCACAGCACTATTAAAATCAGCTAGAATACCTAGGAGAGTCATGAACAGCTGAGGAGACTTGCTTTCACTCAGACAATACAAATATAAATGTACAATGAACATGATTCTTTAAACTCTAGTAAAAGAATAATCTTAGACAGCTTTACATGCCATTAAAATAAAACAAGTTGTTGTATTGTAAGTAAATTACGTACGCGTATAAAAGCAATACCCTAATATGATCCAGAGTCTAGCTAATACTATTAGCCAGTCAACATCAACTTCGCAAGATGAACACATCATAACAATGGCGTCGCTGGACGAATAGGAACTTACGGAAACGTAGATCTGATGTTTAGCAACATTGGCAAAGGTTAAGAAACTAAAAGACGAAAAAGTTAACGAAGAAGAGAACTAAATCAAAGGTATATTTCTGATACGGCAGGCATCTAAATATTTCGATTGATTTAATCCTTAACAAGAGGCATGCAGGACTTATCCCACAAACACAAAATACTTGAAAGGTTACGGCTAGGTAATATGAATTTAGAAACGAGCATAAAAGTTTTCATAACAACTAAAATTGATTAAAGAATTCGACCAGCAAAAGATTTAAGATACTTATAACAGAACCAAGTTCGTGATCATACCATATTGTGGCAAGAAACATAAGAAAAATAAGAATAAATGTCCAACCCTGAAAAAATTATGCTTAAACTGCAAAAAGAAAGATAATTTTCAGGTTGTATGCAAGTACTACAGAATAAAAGAAAGAGTAGAAGGCACAGATCCTCCAACAGAAAATGTCGAAATATATGCAATAATTACGCCTACCAATACCAGAGAAAAAATAATGTTGAATGGCATATTTTTTCACGTGCAAGTTGACACTGAGAGTAATGTCACTTTAATACTAAGAAACTTCTGCGAGAAAATGGGCAAACCGAAATTGAGTTGAAGCAATTTAACGGAACTGTAATTAAAGTAATGGGCAAATTTGAAGGGGCATTCAAAACAAAAAAAGCGCTTCGAAATGATTTCCTTTACGGTAATAGCATGCAATGAAGATCATGGCCTATTAGAAATCGATGCGTTGAAAGAGGATACCATAAAATTCATTAATTCTATAAAAGCAGTCAAAAATAACAGTGGATTATTAAGAGGTTACATGGCGAGCATTTCCTTAAAGGAAAAACATTACCAAAGCTATGTGAAATCTAAAGAGTAACCAATTCGTATCCTACCAATTATAGTGGCCCAATTTTTAAAAAATGTTACAGCAAAGAATACAAGAAATAGCTCCTCAAAGTGCTAGTAATGGGGCTTTACTGATTGCAGCCATAAGAAAGCACGGTGAGAATTAAGAATATGTGAAGATTACAAGATAGAAGGGAATATCCAAATAGGCTTAGAATCGTTTCTGTTGAAAAATATTGAAATAATCGAGAATAAAATATAAGATAAGCATACAAACAGGTTGAAATTGATGGGAAATTCAAGGAAATCACTATTATAAACATCCGATTGGCTTACTATGGTGGACTCGTCTGCTTTTTGGCATAAAGTCTTCAAGATACATTTTTTTAAAGAAATTGAAAACATTTGATTGATAAAGAAGAATTGAAATACAAAATGGAGCAAATTCTGAACAGGTTATACGAAACGGGCATTACCATAAACAAGAACTTATATCAAAAAACGAAATGTTACCTGATGTGAGACTAACCAAGAAAAGAGCAGAAATATCCACTCCAAGAAAAAAAAGGAATTGGAATCCTTTTTGTAAGAAGCAAATTTTATAGCAAATGTCTATCTACCCAGACAAATATCTAACCTGATAAAACCGTTTGCAAAGTTATGCAACAAGAACGTTGGGTTTAACAGGACAAAGACAAACTATGGCCTTTGAAACATTGAAAATTACAAAAAAAAAGTGATAAAAATCTGATTTAAAGAAAGAGGTAAGGCAACTACAAATGCGAGTGAACATGTTGTAGCAGGAATCATATCACAAGAAGGTCACCCAATAATATTCATGTCAAGAAAGTTAACGGCAGTGGAAACAAATTGCTCAAATATTGAAAACGAAGCACTAGCAATAATGTGAAGCATGAAAAGGGCACGAAACTTCTTATTAGGGCGAAAAATTTTAGTAAAGTCAAATCACAAACCATCAGAATTCAAATTCAATCCCAGAAAAGAATTGCCACGGGTAACAACATCGAGGATTTTAAAATAGGTAATTAAACTTATGGCATTCGATTTTGACATAATGTACGTAAACGGGAACACAATTTCGCTTGTAGACGTTCTATCAAGACTAATGTTTGGTAGTGAAAAGATAGAAAATCAAGAAAATGCAGAAGACAAAATGTTACATTGAGTGTAAATGGACGTTTTGTCGCTAAATTGACTCAAAATAGAAACAAGGCAAGACCTCGTATAATGCAAGATACTAGAGAGAGAATAAATAGAAATATATAGAGGAATTGCTCAATGGCAAAGTGATGATTCAAAGAAATGAGACACAAACTAACTATGGAAAAGTGCATAATATGCAATAAAGACATAATAGTAGCTCCAAAAACCCAACGAAAGAACATTAAAGAGGGTAAATGTTGATGTACGTTGTGACATGACGGTAACACAGAAAAAGTCAAAGTTGCCAGCCTGGTTGCTGGAATATTCAGAAGAAGTAAATTACATTAAAATATGGTCTAAATGTGTAGAAATTAAGAAATTTCAAAATACTAAAGTTCACTCATAGCAGAAAAATAACGATCTCTGGATTAAGGTCCACATAGATCATGCACACGTCAAAGTTTGAGGCTAATTCTTGATATTAGTGGACTGATTTTAGTGATGGTTTTAGTTAATCATATTTACCCAACCCCTCCGCTCGGGCAGGATATGACACAATGTCAATTTTTAAGCGGAGTTTAACAGGTTTCAATTCAGAGTTTTCCTTCTCCTAGACTAGTTGCCTCACCAAGGCTGAAGAACCTAGTCTGCCCTACTATTTACCCATAGCTAGAGGGAGAATAATTGGATTCATACCTTTCCCAAGAGTATTGGTGCTATGTGAAATGCAGTCAGTCTCGTCCAGGATTTGAACTCGTGTCGCCGTGTCCATTTCCTACGACGATAATTATTACACCGCGGGCACTTCCCACATGGTTTAAGTTAATCAAAGTAACCGCAACCCCAATGCAAGTACTCAGAAAAGTATTCTCAAGAAACGGACTACCCAAAACAATAATCGCAGACAATGCGCCAGAATTTTGCGACGAGAATTTATGTTCATGGCTAAAATGCATTGGGTGCATCCCATACAAGACACCATAATACGACTAGCAATCTAATGGGATTGCAGAAAGAATGTTGCAAAATGTGAAAAAGCATTTTCTTCATGTAATGGAAACACAGAAGCCTACCTACCCAAATTGCTTCTAAGTTACTGAACGATTCCCCATACAGAAAGAAAACAAAGTTTTTCTGCGTTAATGGGAAGACAAATCAGAACCTCCCTAATCATTTCATTTTCAAGAGAAAAAAAATGTTTGGCATAGAGGAGATAAAGAATAAAATCCTAAAAAAGTAAAATTCCAATAACAAAAAGAACATAGCGCAGCGATAATAGAGTAAAAATGGACAACCCTTATTAGCTCATGTGGATCAGTTGCGATGCAGAATCGAACCCGAAGACGTAGAAATGAAGGAAGAATTGGATATTGAAGAATTGGAGGAAACCTATGATTTCAACTGTGAAAAAGAGTAGAGTATGGAAGAAAGTAATAATGAACCGCTAGAAGAGACTGTCGAAGAAAAGGAATTTAGACTTGGATCACCCATATAAAGAAACCAAGAAAGACACGAAGAAAAACCAACTCCAGTTCCCGAGAATATTAAACACAAGGGCAAGCAAGGGCATACGACCTCCCAGGTTCAGGAAGTTGTAGTATCGTATGTTAATTAGATTCATCTATAAAAGCAGTAACCCAATATCAACTGGCGTCTAGCAAATGCAATTAACTAATCGACATCAACTCTGTGAGATTTACACTTAATTTACTAAGCTTTTTGCTTAGATGTAGCACGAGGCCGCATGAATGGGGCACCAAATGAGAATCGAACTCACTCGTGCTGGTTTGCTAGTCTAACATGCTTACCATTACACCACCCGAGGTGCCCTCTCTGTGAGATTTACACATCATAACACAAACATTTCTTTTTTTTTCTATTGAAATAACCACTTCATTAAACAGAAACAAAAAGCATATCAACTACTGTTGGGTTATATATGACTTTTTAGTTTGTTGGTAATGTTATTAAACGAGTCAGAGGTCATTTGTTTGCGCACACTTAAATTGTTTCATGTGTCGAAGAAGGTTTAATAGTTCTATTTACCCGATAGATGAGACCCTAACCGGTAGTATAATTCTAGGTCAAATTTGAGGAATGGCAAGGAAAGAAGTAATCCACATTCCCCAAATCTTTAGGACTGGTGCTCACCATCAGATGCAATCTTGTGTCATATCCAGGGCAGTCTTACCTATCTACAGAGATGCAGTCGGCGTATTCTACAGCCCCAGTGGACTGGGCCAGGTTTAGTTTGGTTTCTTTGTTTAATGGTATACCAAACTTCGTGAGTTATTTACTGCCAAAGTCATCCTTATAGAAAAAACTAGTGGTACTATTTAACCCATTGCTGAGAGGATAAGGGGGTTCACACATGGAGTGAAACAATGCACAACATGTCAGCGTTCCAAGTACGACAATGCTATCAACCACAATTGGCACTCCACGGCTTGAACTGCTTCAGTCACATACCAAATTATATATAAACTTTTGACTCACCCAAATAGGCAAACGTTTTGAACTTTTTTGTTTTTTAATCATTTTCAAGTTCCTATTTTTACTGATGAGAAACGTAAAATCATTTTTGAAATTCGTGCAAAATATTCTGAAAATTATGAATGAATTACTGAAAATTATTCACTTAATGAGTTTACGAAAAAATTACCAAGTAAAAATTTTTTGATTCTTTGTTGATTGGTAAATCAACCTTTGTGGGTTATTTTATGTCAAAATCCCTCTTGCAGAACAACCGAAGAGGAACTATCTAATCCATAGTGTTGTGGGCAGCGGAGAGTTCATTCTTTTTCCAAGAGCATTAGTTCGAAAATGAACGTAATCGCAGGACTAGATATTGAATTCACTAATTATGATGTCACTAACCATCACGTAACCACTATACCGCGTAAACTCCGCAACATATTAATTGACATGTAAATTACTTTACCTCTTTGATAGCTAACACCGTTAATATATAAAGCTTTCTTTGTGAAACTGTCTGTTGTCTTTATTATTTCAACAGTATTATTTGGTTGGTTGGTTGGTTGGTTGGTTGGTTGGTTGGATTTATGGCATATCAACCTTTGTAGGTTACTTAATGCCAAATCTATTTTAAAACAAATAATCAGTTCGATTTTAAACAATTCAGTTTAGCATGAGTACACAATTTAATTGTCAAAAACATTTCTATTTCAAGCTACTCAATTTACTCAAACAGTTCTAATTAAAATAATTCAGTTTACCATGAGTATAGATTTTGTTTATACAAAGTTAAACATCAAAACAGTTCTAACTCAAACAATTCAGTTTAGCATAAGATGCTACCACTCTGGACCAGAGTGGACCTGGAAGCAATGGTAATGAAAGGGTTCTTCGCATTCCCCAAAGCTCCAGCATTACTGGAACCTCACTATCAGATTGTTTAGTGTCATATCCAGGACACATGTTAGGGAGTTCTTACCCCTCAACAGAGAAGCAGTCGGTGTATTCTACAGTCCCAACTGACTGGACAACAGTATTATTTAATATCTGTGGAATTGTCATTGTTATCTCTTTGACCTTCACTGGATAAAGAAAAAACTATTGACCCTGAAATTAATTCCTTCATAGTGATCAATTTGCGTACTCACGGATGACCGGACTGCTATTTCTGCGATGGGTAAGTGTCATATTGAGAAGGAGATGCATAAAAAAAACCTCAATTCCTCTGAAGCGTTAGGACCACTGTTATTTTATACTCTCCGTTCTGTTTCTGAGGCCGTGGAAGCCAGAGTAAATGAATAAAAGGACTCAACGTGCGAGTTTGCTTCCTCGTTGGTAAATAGTAGAGGTCGGATCGGGAAAGAGCAACACAAAAGGCACAACCCGTCTTAAGCGTTAGGACCTCTGTTGCTTTATTCTCTCAGTTCAGTCTCTGAGGCCTTGGAAGCAGGTGGAAATGACACATGAGATAGTTTCTTCTCTCTTCCTGGAACTGACTCTTCTCGAATCTTTGATCCATTCCTGGTTCTCCGTTCATGCAAAAGTGCTCCTTGTTACCCAACAACCTAAAAGCAAGAGAATCAAGATATCGTCTAATTTTGGGGTTCACAAAATACCCCCAACAATTCCGCCTCGTCTGGATGACAACGTTCGGACGTCCCCCCTCCATCAGCATTTTACTGATGATCTCAGCAAGGCACAGTCCGGGGTGGTATTTCAAGCAAATATGCGAATTCAACTGATTTTTATACTAAGAAAAAAGTATTCATTTTTATTAAAAAACTCAGCTCTAGAAGATGTCATTTTTGTACCTTTATTTTTGCATTTATCAACCAATCGGCGTTTTTTTGGTAGTTTTGAAATATTGAAATACTTTACAGACGAGAATATTCGACTTGATGCGAAAAATTTAAAAGATCAAATCCCAAAATAATTCAAGAAATTTTTTTCTCCCTAAGAATATTTGAAATAATTTTTTTTTAAGCCAATTAGAATTATAGATAAATCATGAACTGTTTAATCTAATTCCAAGTTTACTTGCGCCCAGTCGGCTGGGGCTGTAGAATATACCGACTGCTTCTCTGCAGAGGGGTAACACCCCCACCTAACGAGTGGCCTGGATATGACACTAAACAATCTGGTTGTGAGGTTCCAGCAATGCTGGAGCTTTGGTAAAAGCAGAGCACCCCTTTATTGCCATTGCTCCCAGGTCCACTCGGGCCCAGAGTGGCAGCACCTGATAGCGCCCTATCTATGGGTTAAATAGAACTAACGGCATACTTATGCTAAACTGAATTGTTTGAGTAAAGTGAATAGCTTGAAATAGATATGTTTTTGACAATTAAACCATACTCACATTTAAACTGCGTGCTGATGGTATACTGAGTTATTTGAAATTGAACTGTTTTTTGACATTGAAACTGTATTTACTCTAAACTGAATTGTTTAACATAGAACTGTTTTGACATTTAACTGAGTGTAAACAAAATCTGTACTTATACTAAACTGAATTAGCTGAATTAGAACTGCTTGACTAAACTGAATAGCTAGAAATAGAAATGTTTTTCACAATTAAACTGTACTTACATTTAAACTGCGTGCTTATGCTAAACTGAATTGTTTGAAATTGAACTGTTTTTGACATTGAAACTGTACTTACACTAAACTGAATTGTAATATATACAATTTATCGTAACTTCTTGAATAGTTTGAAATAGAAATGTTTTTGACAATTAAACTGTGTACTCATGCTTAACGGAATTGTTTTAAATGGAACTGTTTATTTACATAAAAAATGGATTTGGCGTTAAATAACCTACAAAGGTCGATATGCCATAAAACCCAACAAATCAAACTAAAGCAAGTTTACTTAAAGATTATAAATAAGCGAAGAAATAAATATTTGTTCTGTAAGAATCTGTGGAATTATTATTTACCCAAATACTTTTTGGTTTATTTCTTTTGAGTGTAAATCTATATTCTTTTCTTTCAAGAATAAATTTCATTTCAGTTTGGTTTCATTTTTCTTAAATTGAACAAATGTTTGTTTAAATTTCTATGGTGTTAATATTCATGTCCACAGCTGTTTAAAAAAAATATCAGCTGTAGCCGAATATACATTAAGGCATAAATACACTTTTCTCTCTGCATAATGACGCTCTTATACAAGGATGTATTACACACACAAAATACGTTCCTGAAAATTACTGTTATACTTCATTCAAAAAATCTTAACTATAATCTATTCAAGAACATCTACGTTCTGACTTTTCCTTTTTTATTCAATCAGTTACACCTAACCTACTGAACGAGATGTTACACTTTGTCAACCTGTCTTTCTTCCGAGTGCTTTTTTTTTTTTTTTAATATAAATTATCTATTTGCAGCCCAGAAAATGTCGCTTCCAAAGTTACAATTATACTCAATAATCATCATCATCATGACATGCGGCTAGCACGGATATCCCTGACCCTCTCTCTTCACGTCTCCCTATCATTCATCGCCTTCGGCTGGTCTTCGGGGTTACATCCCATATCATCACATAGCTGCTGTATGAATGTTCGAGCTGGTCGTCTTGCTTTTGATTGGCCATATACGGGGGTCCACAGGAGCACATCACTTACGATCTCGTCTTTGCTTCTCCAGCAGTGTCCGGCATGTCTGGTTCGTCTAGCTTGTATAGTTTTCGTGATAGGTGGTAGGTGGCCGTACAGTTGGCGTCGTGTGGGGTGTTGCTACCGGGACCTGTTCAATATTGCTCGCAACATTCTTGTATAATTGCCGTCGAGCTTCTTCTCCAACCGCTTAGTCAGCGTCCAAGTAGTGCATCCATACAGCAGTATGGATACGACCGCTGCCTGGAAGAAACTACGTTTCATTTTATCGGTTAGGTCCGACTTCCATATGATCGAAAGCCTATCGATAGCTGTCCATGCCTTCGTTAGCTCTGTGTCGATGTGGTTTTCGGTTGATGAGACGCTGCTTCCTAGGTAGGTGAATTTGTCAACCAGTTTCAGGGAGGTTCCGTCTAGTGTGGAGATGTCGCCTTTCTGATTAAAATACATAAATTCAGTTTTCTGTGCATTGACATGGAGTCCAATGCCTGCAGCGGCTCGTTCCAAACTATGC
This sequence comes from Sepioteuthis lessoniana, assembly GCA_963585895.1. NCBI lineage: Eukaryota > Metazoa > Mollusca > Cephalopoda > Myopsida > Loliginidae > Sepioteuthis > Sepioteuthis lessoniana. The sequence goes on from OY757930.1 coordinate 6,154,339, forward strand.
AGTAGTGTTTCGGCTTGGTTGGGTGTATTGGCCAGTAGCGCTATGTCATCGGCGTAGTCGGCGTCGGTAATTGTTTTTGCGGGGTACCTTCTGCTTCTTTTCTTTGTCAGCTCAAAGCCGTTTTCCCTAATGTTATCGATCGATGTCCTAAGTACGTAGTCTAGACAGATGATAAAGAGGTATGGGGCAAGCGTGTCCCCTTGTAGTACACCTGCTACAATGTCGAAGTAATCTGTGTCTCCATCCGGTGAACGTACTTTCACTTTGGTGTTTCTGTAGAGAATCATTATTGCTGCTACGGTTTCTTCTGGTAGGCCGTATGCTAGTAGTATTTGTTCCATCTTCCCTCTGTGAATGGAATCGAAGGCCTTGGTAAAATCGACAAATAGTAATGTCGCCTGTAAGTTTTTTGCCCCCACGCCTTCTAGGATTCTACGAATGGTCAATATTTGTGAGGTCGTGGACCTGTTTCTTCTGAAGCCATTTTGGTTTTTCCAAAGGATTTTGTCGATTTGGGGTACTATGCGGTTTCGTAGTAGGGCATTGTAGGTTTTGGCTGCTATGGATGTGAGTGTTATACCTCTATAGTTCTTGGCTAATCCGAGGTCCCCCTTTTTAGGGAAGGGGAGGATGCATCCCTTCGTCCATCTGTCTATCGGATTTTGGTTATAAACTGCGTTGCAGTGTCGGAGCAGTATGTTGTCGAATTGTCTCGTCTTCCACACTTCTGGGGGAATCTCGTCAAGCCCTGCAGCTTTTCTATTTTTAATTTTTCTAAGAACCGAGTCGAGTTCTTCTTTAGTGAACGGCCCTAGTTTAATGTCTAATTGCTTACTGATAATTCTGGTGATCACTTCCTGCGTAATGTTTGGAGGGTTAGCTAGTAGATTTTCAAAATGTTGTTTCCACAGTTTAATTCTTTCTTGTTGGTTTGCCGCTTTCAGTTTTGCTTTGGCTGTGCTTTTCCTTCCACTCACTTCGTTTATTGTTTGCCAGGCTATCCTAGATTGCCTATCCTCCACCGATTCTCTAATCTTATCTATCTTATTTTGTATGAATTCCGTTTGTTCATTTAGATATATGCCTGCTAATTGCTTTTGTGCCTTCTTTAGTATTCGGGCATTTGCAATTGTTGGGTTCTTCCGGTAGCTTTCGGAGGCAGTTTTCACTAGTGCACGTTTTTCTCTAACCTCTTCCGTTTCCCATGGGGCTCTATATTTCGTTCTAGGTTTTGTTGGAATACACTTTGATGCTGCCTCGAGGTGTGCGTTAACGAAGTTCTCATATTCGCCGTTTGGGGTATTTTTTTTCTTCCTTCTCTTGTAGTGTCTCGAATCTGTTTCTTAGTTCTAATACATATTTATCTCTAATATCTCTGTTGTTAAGGAGGGCCCAGTCATAGTGTTTAGTGGTCGCTGTTCGTGTGGCGTTTTTTCGTAGGCTTAGTCGTATTTTTGCCGTGACTATTCGGTGATCGGATGACACGCCCTCGAAAGAGGAGTATGCCTCGCAATTCATCGCACTATTTTTCCATTTCTTATTTATAAAGACGTAGTCTATCTGAGCTTTACTGTTGTTCGCGTATGTGTAGGTCCATAATTTTCCCTCTCTTTTTTGATAGTTTGTATTGAGGCAAGTTAATCTATTTTCTATCATGAAATCTATTAGATGTTATCCGTTTCTATTTGATGTGTTGTGTAGGCTGTATTTGTTATGTCTGTTTTTCCCGATTTGGGCATTGCAGTCTAAACAAATGTTCATACTACTAAAAAAAAGTCTCTACCTTAATCAGCATAAGAAATAGAAATATTATTTCAAGCAAGTTAGTAAATGATTATTTATGAATTTGTTTTCATAAAATCCCTTCGACATTCTAAACATCAGAAGTCTAGTTACGCATGTGAAAACCACTTGATCGATGCTAATTAAATAAAGCACGTGACACATTGACCCTTGGCAGCATCAAGCACAAGCCAGTTTGATCAAAATATACAGAGACTATCGAACTCGCTGATAATGACTCGGAAAATTTAATAAAGACCACCGGCTTTCAGACGTCTAGGTAAACACGTGGAATCTCAGCAAAGATGGTTTATTTTCAAAGACGTTAATTAAACAAGGCACTTACTTACCTAAGAGTCATGACATATATATATATATATATATATATATATATATATATATATAAGAATCATTTTTTTAAAGTCGTTAAAAATCTAAATGCTATCCTATTGTATTGAAATTAGCTGTATTTCAATATTCTGGTTACGTAAAAAAATACTTTAAAAAACGTAGTGAAAAGTCATAAAACTTAAGGATGTGATTTTAAACCACATTTACATTTTTTTCAAAAAGTTATGACAAATCAATTACAGTATGGAGGTAACATAATCCGAAACTTTATTTGATTGTTTCTAACGGCATGTAAAATTGTTTGGGATTATTTTATACCTAAAGGTTAAGGAATCGCGTTCATTTTATGTTCATATTTACAGTTTTGTGTAGTTATTTCTTAAGTCTTTATACACCAAGTGCAATCGAATAGGATTTTTTTTTAAACAGATGAAT
>OY757930.1:6161906-6349406 GCA_963585895.1 Sepioteuthis lessoniana
AAAATATTTGAATAATCGGCTTGAGTTTTGAAAATATACTCAGGAATATTCTAAATAAAGAATTATTTTGAATATTTCAACACAAACAATAAGTTGTTTATAAATGGTATTCATAAAAGAAAGAGATGAAAATAATAAAGAAAATTAGAGAAACTAACCAAAATCATGGAAATTTCATGGTAGTTTAATTAAAAACGACCACTCAAAATTAAAGGTCAATGATGTTTTATTTTCATTTTTCCCCAATTGTCGGTCACAAGAAGAATTATGGTAAACATAGCATTCAGAATGCAAGTCTAAGATACTAAACAGAAACACTGAATTCTTCACTTCTATGTAAATGATAGAATTAACCTTGAGGTGATATGACATGATCACCGTTGCTTCATGATCACCAGTGAACTTGGTGTGCATCTTTCTTTATACGCCCAGCTTGTCCCTAGCGTTGAACGGGAAAGGGCTGGCTATATTCAACTATCTAGTAATTCCAGAGTCGCAATGGTTGGTGGCTATCATCATAAGCACGGCGTTCTTTACATTTATTGCCGTACCTCAGCTTGGTTTCTTTGGATTGTTTGTTTGAATGATATATCAACCTTTGTGGGTTATTTAATGCCAAAGCTGTCTTCGGGGAAAAGGATTAGTGGTACAATTGAACCCATAACTTGGGGATGATATGGTGGTTCATACCTTTCACTTGGTTATTAGTTCGAAAGTGAATGTAATAGTGCGCCTGGAGTTCGAACTCGCTTATTGTAAAGTGTGACGGTGCTTGTAATATTTATCCCAGGACGGGAGTTTATTTTTCACACGTGTGAAGTCGGGGCAGTCTGGCACTTGATCCCTCTCAAAATAAGTCCCAGTTAAGATTCCTTCTTCGGGCACATGGGAACTGGCAGATAATGTGGGGGTTAATTTGGGGCTAGACTGACCGCCGCTGGCAAGGGGTTTCCATATTTCACGTTACACACACAACCACCAGGCCACTTTCTCTTCCTACTCCCCCTAAGATTGTGGAAGATATGGGACTCTAGGTTGAGATAAGATATTATCATTTGTAGTCGGCAATTCGAATTTCCCGTGTAATATTTTTAAAGGCGAATAGGACATTTAGCGAGAATAAATTGAAGCGAATGAAGCTGAAAAGGAATACGCAAAAGAAGGCAACTCGATAGTCAAAGAACACAACGAATAAGTTTCGACACGAGGGGACATTTAAAATATACCAAGGTTTTTAATACGTGCGGACACAAGCAAATATTAAGGTGCTGGCTATATTACCAGCAGACAGCCTTAGACACAAATGTCTTTCTTCCTTTTTCTTTTCTCTCTTTTCTGTCTTTACTCTTGAATTGAGGGAGAGAGAGAGAGAGAACATACAATGGCAATACTTAGGAAGGGTGGAGGGCGAAAACGGTTTTAAGATTTACTCAGCTTCTTCGACGGACTTCTTCTGAGATTTCTTTCTTTTCACGGACGAGCGGGATTCTGAGGAGTTTGGCTTAAAGGCACCGGTTATTCTCTTGTCCAAGATTCTTTCCGCTTTACCCCGGAGTTTCGGCGACAGTTTCAATACATCTTGTCACGCCAACTGCTGTCCTGAAACTCGGCTCCGCTTCTTCGCCCGGAGTTTTGGCATCAGATCACACGTCCTCTCTCGGCGATCTCCTTCCTAAAAACTGAATTCTTTATTCCTTTTTCCTCTGACGAAAAGGCTACTACTTCCGGCTTTAGGGTTCTGGCCAATCATTTGGCCTCTTTCTTCTTCCTCACTCTGTCATGCGATTCATTCGGGCTACTATCATGACCTCTATATCTCCTTCTCTATCCAACCGGTTGGGGTTATGGAGTGCAGGTAGCTTGACCTACATTCTAACTGGATTCGTTACTTCGGCTGCGAGGAATTGACCTTTCTTCATATCCTACTTTTAACGGTCAATCTTTGAGACCTGTTAATTCAAACACGGAGAGGTAGGGGAAATTGATCTTACCTCTCTCCTCTCAGTGGCAGACCACGTGACAAAAGTCACAGTCTAAACCTTAGCAACCACACCACTTGCCCAGTCGGCTGAGGATGTAGAATACACCGATTGCATCCCTGTATAGCGCAAAGACTTCCCCAATGAATGTCCTGGATCTGACATTAAACAATCTAACGATGAAGCTCCAGTAAGTCAGGAGCGTTCGGAAATGCGGAGTACCCTTTCATTGCCATCGCTTCCTGGTCCACTCTGGCCCGGAGTGGTAGAACCTGATAGGGTCCTATCTATGGGTCGAATAGAACTGTTTGACATTTAAATTGTACACTTATGATGAATTGAATTTCTCGAAATAGAATTATTTGATCAGTTAACCATGGGTCAACAAATAACTGATTGTTAATTGAATTGTTGGTGATAGTTAAATGGTTGCAAGTAATGTTATCTATGTGCAAATAAATCAATAATATTGAATTAAATAATAACTGTTTCTTCAGCTCAAGCACTATCTTCAACTCCGACAGAACTGCTCGGTGCAAATTTCATGTATACTAAGTAGCATAATCACCATAAATTATTATATATTGGTTTCCTGAAAATCTGATGTGCTCTTAGAATCTGATGAGCTTTGAAATTCTGACAAGCTCCAACAATATGTCGTCGAATGCAGCAAAGATCTTCAAAGATTCCTCGGTACCAGCAATACCGTTATCCATAAAATAAAATATACAGTTCTATATTGACCTCGTAGTTTCCGTAGAATTGAATACTAAAAAATGATGTGTATTTAGTATCATCTACATTGGTATTATATTCATTATGGCAAAGGAAACAATAGGATTTATATGTAATGAAATTGCAAATCATCTTTTTTGCTTAAATTGCCACTCTTGATTTTTTTTTCATTCCGTGTAATTTCCGTGAGTTTTGCTTGTGCATAATTGAAATAATAGAATTAAGTAGAGAAGAATAGCAAAGGTGAAAATAGTTTTAGCCGCAATAGCGTCGCTGATGACACTGCTGAAAAATTAGGCAATTATTACTTTTTCATCATTCAGTAATCTATTACAAAAATTACTATATAAATATATGGGTAATCTTAGTTCTTTTTTATTAGGAAAATTTTGAAGATGATTCGATTATGGTAGACAAATTGTTGTTGCTTCGCCCTTAAAGAAGTAGAGATTGAGAAAATAATTTGATATTACCGACTACATTTAAGAGACGAATCGCAACTAAGATATAAGAATAATTCGTTAAAGATATATGAATTGCATTCAACAGATAAAAGCTAACATTTTAAGTGCTACTGTTCAAAGTAAACGTAAAAAGCTCAGTAAGGACGCGAATGCAACATAAACATTTTATTTCAGATAGACAGGCAGAAGAAAAAGAGAGAGATGAAAAATCGGGGGAAAAAAGAGAAAGAAAAGAGAGGAGAGAAAGGAAGGGGAGAAAAAGAGAGAAAAGAAAAATGAAAAGAAAAAGAAAAGAGAAAAGAGAAAAAAGGAAAGAAAGAAAAAGAATCAGTGAAAGAGGGTAAGAGAGGGAAAGTTAAAAAAAAAGGGTAAGAAAGAGATAATGAAGGAAAAAAGAAAACGATAAAGAAAGTGAAAAGAAAGAGAAGTTACAGTGAAACTGAAAAAAGAGAAAAGAAGGATGAAAAGATTGAAAGAATGCCAGGAACGAAAGAAGGAGAAAACAAAGGTGTATAAGAGTGGGAAAGTAAAAAAAAGGATAAGAGAGAGAGAGAAAGAGAGAGAGAAAGAGAGATAGAGTGTGTGTGTGTGTGTGTGTGTGTGTGTGTGTGTGTGTGTGTGTGTGTGTGTGTGTGTGTGTGTGTGTGAAAGAAAACGATAAAGAAATAGAGAAAACGAAATAGAGAAAAAGATAAATAAATAGAGAAAAAGACGAAAGAAGTAAAAATGAAATTCAAAAGGAGAAAAGACAGAGAGAGGAAAAGAAAGAAGAGAAAGAAAGGAAAGAGAGTAGGTAAAAAGTTTAAGAGAGAGGGAAAGTGAAAACAGCTTAGAAAGAAACCATAAAAGGAAAAAGAAAGAGATAAAAAAGACAGATGATGATAGAAACACGTGACAAAAAAGGGAAGACAGAAAAAAGAGATTAAAGAAAGGAAAAAAAATTTACTGAAAAGGAAAATGAAAAAAAATGAAAAAAAAAAAAGGGTCAATGAAAGAAAAGAGAAATAGGATAAAGAAAGTTAAAAGAGAAAGAAAACGAGAAATGTGAAAGTAAATTTGAAAAAAAAGACAATAAGGAATGAAAAGCAAGAAGAAAGAAGAAACAAGAGTGCGTGAAGAAAGGAAATTGAAAAAGAGAAAGAAAGATAGATAGTGAAAGAAAAAAGATAGATAATATAGGAATAAAAAGAAAGAGAAAGGAATGAAAATGAAATGAAAACAAAAGAAAGAATGAAAAGAAATAAAGAATAAAGATGAAAGAGCGTAAGAGACAAAAAATTAAAAGAATAAGAAAGAAATTGTAAAAGAAGAAAGAAAGAGATAAAGAAAATAAAAAAGAGTGACAATTCACTGAGAAGTGAAAGTGAAACAGAAAACATCTAAAAGACCAAAGGAAAGGAACAAAGAAGTAAAGAGACAGAGAGACAGAGAGAGAGAGAGACAGAGAGTAAAAAAGCATAACAGAGGCAAAGTGTAAAAGAGTACGAAAAAGAATGTAAAAGAAAAAAGAAAGGGATAAGGAAAGTGAAAATAGAGATAGAAAAATAGAGTAAAATGAAAGTGAAATGGAAAAAGAGAAAAGCAAGAAAAAAAGATTGAACAGAAAGAAAGAAAAGAAGTAAAGAGAGAGAGAGCAAGAGAGAGAGAGAGAGAGAGAATGAAAGAGTGTAAGAGAAGTAAAGCCAGTGGCTTTAAAAGAGAGATAGAAGAAGAACAGGGTAGAATAAAGACAGTGAAGGAAGGGGGAAGTGAGAGAGAGAGAGAAAGGACAGTAGCATAATCAGCAAAGTTTAATCATTTTTTTTTAAAATATGAACTTTCTTGTTTGTCACATGATAAGCTAAATCCTTTTTTAAAAAAGCGGAAAAACTAAAGTTTGAGTTTTATATAAAAACAGGTTGAACTTTTAAGCACAAGAAAGGCATATATGATGCGATTTGTTGATAGGATAAAGAAAGGTAAAATCTTTGATGAGTAAACATAAGTTGTTTGGCCGACAGATTATATAATTAAATTGGATGGAGACTATTTGGTGTAATCTTCGGGAGTGAGAGAAGGGAAAAAAACTAGACTGTCCAACAGTGACTAATCGGTTTATTTTACAGACTGATATATATATATATATATATATATATATATGTGTGTGCGTGTGTGTGTGTGTATGTGTGTATATATATATAATGATAATAAATAGATATATATATATCTAATATATATTTATTTATTATCATTATTATATAATAGTTCTATCCTAGATATTGAGCTATCTCCGTATAATATTGCACTTCGTTCGGCACATAACCACAAAGTAATTTACTGACGACCAACACTCTTAAAATATATATATATATATATATATATATATATATATATATATATATATATAAGGTGCATACGATAAGTTTCCAGACTTTTTTCGTATGGGCACTTTTATTGATAATACACACATAAAACTCTAGTCCCCTTCGAAGTAATCTCCTCCAGCTGCAATGCACTTGTTGTACTGTTCCAACTTCTGAAAGGTCCTATGGAAGTCCTCTTGTGTGAGCATGCCAATGACCTTCGTCACAGCCTCTTTCATCTCCTCAATTGTCTCATAACGACAACCTCTGTGCTTAGGGAATAACCAAAAGTCACTGGGAGCAAGGTCTGGACTGTAGGGAGGCTGAGGAACTGTCTTGATGCCCATCTAGGTCAAATAGTCTGTGACAAGGATGGAGTCATGGACTGGTGTATTGTCCTGGTGGAAATGCCACTGGCCCGATTTGAAGAGTGCTGGCCTCTTCCGATGGAATCTCTTCCTGAACTCCCTTAAAACCTCAACATAGTAACCCTAACCCTAACCCTTTGGCCAATCAACTCTGGTCTATTGACTTCCTTACTCCTGCCACACTTCTCATCATCCCTAACAGACTCCCTGCCTTCCTTGAATTTCTTATGCCAATCAAGAACTGATGCTCGATTCATGCAAGATGGTCGAAAAGTAGTCTGAAGCATTCCATACGTTTCTGTGGCATTTTTTTCCAAGTTTAAAACAGAATTTTATTGCATATCGTTCTTCTAATGTGTTAGATTGCATTATTGAAATTCACCTGCTGTGACAATCAGGCTTTAGTAGGGTGTATTCCCATTCGTGCTGTAGCTGTTCATTTGACCGTGAAATCATAAAAATTGATCAGTCATTTCATAAGATGTATAGAAATAACATACTGAATTTTCGATGGTCTATGACAATTTTAAATGCCCATACGAAAAACTCTGAAAAATTATCGCATGCCCATCGTATATATATATATATATATATATATATATATATCCAGCCATGGATAACATCGTAGGGTACATTGAGCTCTCTGGCTTTATCAGAGAGACCATTCTAGGGGAAGTAAACACTGAATTCAAAACCTGAGGAATGTTGTTCAGGAGAATCTATGGTATATTGGCGCACCATTTATGAAGAAGTGCGGCAAGTTTTGAACAAACCCTCATCACTATAAACAAATCCCTTGTGTTATAGTCCAGCAGATTATATCTTTAAACCAACTGTAAGGTCTTCAAATATCAATATCGACGAGAGAGTACATTATATATGTTTATATACAAAATCACACGACCACAAAGAAAGGTAAAAACCAAAAGTATACCCACACACACTGGAACAATCAAGCCAAAACCACACACACACATACATACACGCCGACACACAGAAGCAAAATCCTGGACGAGACTGATTGCATTTCACATAGCACTAATACCCCTGGGAAAGGTATGAATCCGATTATTCTCCCTCCAGCTATGGGTAAATAGTACGGCAGACTAGGTTCTTTAGCCTTGGTGAGGCAACTAGTCTAGGAGAAGGAAAACTCTGAATTCAAACCTGTTAAACTCCTCTTAAAAATTGACCTTGTGTATATCCTGCCCGAGCGGAGGGGTTGGTAAATATGGTAACTGGAATCCGAACCCACTTTAACACCTACACACACACACAGACAACTAGAACGAAATAAATAGATAAATCTTTAAAAAATTACAAAGCTTTTCGTGTACCGGTTCATTTTAAGATATTTCTTTCTCTCTTTGAAACTACAACGAAAAAATGTTTTAAATATATATACATATATATATATATAGTAAAAAAGATAAAAGTTGAATATAAAAGAGAAATCGGAGATATAAAAAAGTAGGAAGAATATAAAGTCAAGAAAATGAAAGTAGGTGGGAAAAAAGTGAAAAGAAAGCAAAAACAAGAGAGATACAGAAAGTGAAAATAGATAGATAGATAGATAGATAGATAGAGAAGGAGGGAAGGGAAGGGAAGGGAGGGAAGCGATTTAAGAGGTGGAAGAGAAAGAAATTGAGAAATAAAGAAATATCAAGGGAAATACAATAGAAGAGAAAGAAATAGAGAGATGATAGAAAGAAACCAAAGCGAGAGAAGGAAAGATTAGTATACTTATGTTGAAATAAAATCTGAAAGAGAGGACGGAAAGAGAATAAAAATAATCGAGGAGGAAGACAACGAAGAACGAGGAACAGAATGAAGAAGATAAAAGGATAAATGAAAAGAAAACGCAAACACACACACACACACACATATATATATATATATATATATATATATACATGTTATATACTCACATAATAAATATGCTTATATACACATATACATGTTCATGCAGCATCACAACGACACAATAAATAATTAAACAGACGCACAATGATAAAGTCGCAAGAACAAACGACGCACACAGAAAGAAGACGCAGGAAGACTTCATTATAAAATATTTTACCTCACATCTTTATTTGTAAGTTTCGAAAGGGTTGTTCCAAGTTTGCGTGTGAGAGGTAGCTGGGGACCGAACATTACTGAAATATTTTGACCCCGAAGCGTTGTGTCTTTCTCGTTCTCCATGGTTGCTCAACCGGACCCTGGAGTAAACTCTTCTGTGTACTGGCTTTCCCTACTACAACGCGTCTACTTCCGTCTTCTACTGTACTGCTTGCCCTCCTTCTCGCCTATCTCCCACTGTCCTCAATTCGTCGGCCTTATATTACCTTCAAACTCCCACGCAGTAATATAGACACGCCTCAACGCCTGCGCAACCTCTTCCGATTTCCAGCGACCGGGATGTGTCACTTCCTTCCGGTGCACCACCTTGAATGGCATTTTTGGCCGGGTCAAAAGGTCAAAACATAACATATATATGTTTGTTAGTTTGTTTGTGTGTTTATTTGTGTGTTTGTTTTGGTTTTATAGCATATCAGACTTTGTAGGTCATCTAATACCTGATCGTTTTTATATAGATAAATAATTATTTTTCAAACAATTCAGTATAGTATAAGTATAGTTTTTGTTCACACACATTTAAAATCAAACCAGTTCTATTTCAAACAATTCAGTTTAGCATACAAAAATAGTTCCATTTCAAGCAATTCAGTTTGGCATTAGTATGAAGTTTAAATGTAAAAATACTTCTATTTCAAGGAATTCAGTTTATCATAAGTACTCTGTTTCATTCTATTTGACCCATAGATCGAACCCTATCTGCTGCTACCACTCCGAGCCAAAGTGGACCTGGGAGCAAAGGCCATGAATGGGTACTCCAATATATATATATATATATATATATATATATATATATATGCGGACACTATAGAGACTTTTATAAAAAGAAACAAATAAGGATTTGGTTAAGCTTAAATGTTTAGAAATAACCTCTACTTAGATTTTAATGATTCCAAGATGTTAATTTATATGCACAATAAAAAAAAACTCTTGAACACTATTGAATCCAGTATCATTTCAAACTAAAATACAATCAGAGACCCAGCTTTTTCACTTTGACTTCTTATTTGATCTGATTGGTGCTGAAAAATTTTTTAAATCCCTTATTTAAAATAATTTGGCTTCATCGTTTAGAGAGAGATAGATTGAAAGATAAATAGATGTTATATGGATTTTTTAGAAATAAATCTTGGAAAGCTAATTACATCTCTCAAATTTGAAACAAAACACTACCAAGAGGAATATAATGTTTCAAAACTTTTTCATCTTTTTAGTTTGATTTAATAACTCACACGCCCTGATAAAGTTCTAGAAACCGAAACGTTTAACGTTGACAAATAATTCAATAAATGAAATTATCCTCTGTAGAATTTGTGTTTTTCGTTTCAATAAATTTTAATACTGTTGTATTTATTTCCAGTTTTTACATACATACATACATACACACACACACATACATACATATATATATATATATATATATATATTTACGTGTGTGTGTGTGTGTGTGTGTGATGATAGACAGAGAGAGAGAGAGAGAGAGAGAGAGAGAAAGATAAGAAACAGAGTAAAAGGGAAATAGAAATAAAATAATTATAAAGAAAAAAAGTATAAAAGATTGAAAGAGAGAAAAATTAAAACGTCAACGAAAAAAGAAAGACAGACTAGAAGAGGATGAATATGAGAGAGAGAGAGAGAGAGAGAGAGAGAGAAGAGAAGAGAAGAGAGAAACTGATGGAAAGTGTGGCAGTAGAAAAGAAAAAAAAGTCTTAATAATAAATTCCTTTATTGCCTGGTTATTTGGAATGTGAATATCTATTCTTATGAACACTCATTAAAAAGAGCATGATATTTGATTATTCAAAGAGATAGCTTAGCAATTCTAAATTATTTTCAAAACCTTTTAAAGAATAAACACAAATATATTTCTGAGAATAACCAGCCAAATAGCCATTTTGTAATGAAAGTGAGACAATATGTTTTACCAATTAATATGCTTTTCAGAGTAATATATTTTTGATACTCAAGACGATTTTCTTTGTTTTATTAACCTTATCCTCACACCTATATCAATAAATGGCAGTTCTGTTTATGTGTTCGTGGAGAATAAACGTTAAAACTAACTGAGCTTATTAACCTAAGACTCGCCAAACATTCGCTTAAACGGATATGCTATAAAAAAATGATCATTCGAGTTTTCTCAAAGGAAGAACAAAACAAATTATGGTTCTGAATATCAGAAAATACGACATACTTAAAATACACTGTCTAGCATCACACTTGAGGTAAGAATTCGAGTCAGTGATTTTCTATCAAGTTTGAAATGAAATACATCTACAAGTTTGTAGGGCCAAGTTAGCAGTGGGGGAGGGACTGTAGAAAACACTGACTGTATCACACCCCATTAATCAAAGGTATTTTGGCAATTTCAGCTGTTAAAATAACATGAAAATATTCTTTCCTTTTTTAGACTGTGTACATATTTAGTTAAATCTTTTATCGATGTATTTTTACGTAATCATCTTTTCAAATTCTAAACTACTTTTTATCTAATTTGGAATGATTTTTTTAAACCTTTCAACTTAAAAATCTATTAAATTAATTAGAATATTAATTAATAATCATATCAGTATATAAATATTAAAATTATAGTAATAATTAATTAGAACATTAATCAAATGAATTGAATTATTAAAATCAATTTTAATTTACACTTTTATCTTAAACTAATGGGGAATTAGTTCAAAAAGTAGAAAATACTGACTGTATCACACCAGGTATTTTGATAATTTCAGCAGTTAAAATAACATGAAATATTCTTTCCTTTTTTTAGTCTGTGTTAATCTTTTATTTAGTTAATTTAGTTAATCTTTTATCGATGTATTTTTACGTAATCTTCTTTTCAAATTCTAAACTACTTTTTTATCTAATTTGGAATAATTTTTTTTTTAAATTATTTATTTCCAGTTTTTACATACATACATACACACACACACACACACACACATATATATATATATACGTGTGTGTGTGTGTGGATAGATTGAGAGAGAGAGAGAGAGAGAGAAAGAGAGAGAGAGAGAATAAGAATAGATTTTTCAACTTAAAAATCTATTAAGTTAATTAGAATATTAATTAATAATCATATCAGTATATTAATATTAAAATTATTGTAATAATTAATTAGAACATTAATCAAATGAATTGAATTATTAAAATCAATTTTGATTTACATTTTTATCTTAAACTAATGGGGAATTAGTTCAAAAAGTAAATCGCAGGTTTGTTAATTATATTTCATGTCACTTGAGTTTCTTTTACTCCACCAGAAAAAAACAAAAACTTGAATTACATCATATTTAGCGATAAAAGTCTGTCTTTTGATTTTGCTTGGTTGATCATTCCAATTTATTGTAAATTTGGTGAAGTTATGTAAACCACTCCAGAAAGAAACATGTTATATTTGTGTATATTAATTGCATCGTTTTAGTATCTAATGTTAAACCGGCTCATTGGCCAAGTGGATAGAGTGCTCGCCAATGGTCCAGGAAACCTGGGCTCAATCCCAGGTCGCGTCATACCAAAGACTTTTAAAATGGTACTTGATACCTACTTGCTTAACATTCAGCAATATAAGGTACGTATCAAGGGTTAAGTGGAGCAATCCAGGGAAAGGAGTAGCGCCCTCCCCTACACCTCGGTGTAATAGCTATTGAAAAGAGAGCCTTCTGGTCGCCCTCTACTAAAGGGAAACAACTTTACTTACTTATCTAATACTTCGATCTCTCTTTAAATAAGAAATTTTATTAATACAACTCGGATATTTTTCTATATCTCTGTCGTAAAAGTAGAATACTTTTGTATGAAAGAAACATTTTTCAACGAGTGCTCCATACGTTCGACTTTGTGCCAAACAAAGATTACTTAAATAAATGAAAGGGCATCTTGTATAGTGTAATTATCAGCGAGCCAAGTTAGTAGAGTTTTTGATTTTCTTTGAGTGCTCCTTAAATATAGCCTTGCACCGTAGTAAATAATGTGTGGAGTTTGCTTTAAGGTAAACGAGACTGACTAGTTGACTGTTGTAAGTTAGCTTCTCACAGGATGCCCAATATTTTGTCAAAGTAATCTAAGCTCTATAGATAAGTACAATCAAAATTTTCACTTAGCCGTTAAAAGAATAAAATCTCCTAATACATTTTAACATCATCATCATCATCATGACGTGCGGCTAGCACGGATATCCCTGACCCTCTCTCTCCACGTCTCCCTATCATTCATTGCCTTCGGCAGGTCTTCGGGGTTACATCCCGTATCATCACATAGCTGCTGTATGAATGTTCGAGCTGGTCGTCCTGCTTTTGATTGGCCATATGCGGGGGTCCACAGGGCACATCACTTACGATCTCGTCTTTGCTTCTCCAGCAGTGTCCGGCATGTCTGGTTCGTCTAGCTTGTATAGTTTTCGTGATAGGTGGTAGGTGACCGTACAGTTGGCGCCATGTGGGGTGTTGCTGCCAGGACCTGTTCAATATTGCTCGCAACATTCTTGTATAATTGCCATCGAGCTTCTTCTCCAACCGTTTAGTCAGCGTCCAAGTAACATAATTAGTACAATTAATTACCATCCGATAATATTTTTAAACATTATAAGGTCTTTTTCAATCAATAATTTGTTCAACTACCGCCTGACAATCATTTCATGAATAACTACCCGATAAATTATTTCACTAATTACCGCCCGATGGATCATTACACTAATAGCCACTAAATGGATGATTTCTTATTGACTAACGTTCGACTGGCAATTATTAAATGGAGCATTTTATTAATTGACTTACAATCGATATTTATTCTAATCACCACCCGACAGATAAAAATAATTACTGCCTGACATCTGATTATTATAAATGTTGCTCGGCAGATAAAAGTAATTTTCAGACGAAGTTTCGAACTGTGAGGAGCATACGATTAGTTACCAGACTTTTTTCATATGGGCATTTAAAATTGTTGTAGACACTTCAAAATTCACTATGTTATTGCTATACATCTTATGAGATAACTGGATAAGTTTTATGATTTCAGGTTCAAATGAACAGCTACAGCAGGAATTGGAAGATACCTGACTAAAGCCTGACTGTCACAGCTGGTGAATTTCAAAAATGCAATCTAGACGTGAGGAAGAACGATATGCAATAAAATCCTATTTTAAACTTGGAAAAAATGCCACAGAAACGTATGGACTGCTTTTCGATCATCTTGCATGAGTCGAGCATCAGTTTTTGAGTGACATAAGAAGTTCAAGGAAGCCAAGGAGTCTGTGAGGGATGATGAGGGGTGTGGGAGGTGTAAGAAAGTCAATAGACCAGAGTTGATTGGCCAAAGGGTTAGGGTTAGGGTTACTGTGTTGAGGTTTTAAGAGAGTTCAGCAAGAGATTCCGTCGGAAGAGACCAGCACTCTTCAAATCGGGTCAGTGACATTTCCGGCAGGACAATACACCAGTCCACAACTCCATCCTTGTCACAGACTATTTGACCAAGAAGGGCATCAAGACAGTTCCTCACCCTCCCTATAGTCCATACCTTGCTCCCTGTAACTGTTGGTTATTCTCTAAGCTCAGAAGCTGTCGTTATGAGACAATTGAGGAGATGAAAGAGGCTGACGAAGGTCATGGACACGCTCACACAAGAGGACTTCCATGGGGCCTTCCAGAAGTTGCTGGAACAGTACAACAAGTGCATTGCAGCCGGAGGAGATTACTTCGAATGGGGACTAGAGTTTCATGTGTGTACAATCAATAAAAGTGCCCATACGAAAAAAGTCTGGAAATTTATCGTATGCACCTCGTAAATATCCGACAACTTCAATCCTGAAAAAGATTTTACTTATAACCAGTTAAAAGGGGATTTCCTTTCCTTAAGGGAAATTAGAGACCATCAGCAGGATAACGCTGGTGTAAAAAAAACTTTCAAATGAGTAAAATAATTACGATAATATTAATCAAAACTGATATTTTATAAAGATAAAAATTTGATTATCCGAATAAGATTAGAAATGCTTTCTTGTAATTCATAGTTGTCTTACCATCTTGTGTTCTTCCTTTCTTCGGCCACTGGTTGTTCTTTCTTGGGCACCTCGGGTGGTGTAATGGTTAGCAAGGTAGACTAGCAAACCTACACGAGTGAGATATTTCTTGAAGTGTTTAAAATTTGTTTCTTACAGTTTTACTGTATATTTCTTACCAATATCTCCATTGGCAAGTGAAGACCGGTTATAATGTGAAATTTTAACTCTTTGTTTCTTATTCCTGCATAGACTCTTCGCCGAGACGATTCTGTAATCGGAAGATACTCCTTCAAAAGAGGAGTATGTCTTACAGTTCACTGCGCTATTTGTTTAATTCTTGTTCATGTGATTTTGCGTTATTTAATTAGGTGTCAGCCCATGGTTCTCCCTCCTTTTTTTTTCGAATGTAGTCTTTAGGCATGCAAGTCTGTCCTCAAGTGAAAAATCCTCATTCAATTTGGTAAGTTGTGTAAGCTGAATTTATCATTTTTAAACGATAGAAGCATCCAGTGAGAAGTCACTTATAATGTTTGGCAAGAGTAAATTGCTGAACATTACAGCTCGAAATCACTTCGCAAATATCTGGCACGAGATTATAAGTTTAGTACACCCGGTGAGGATCGAATTAACTACTCAGCAGCAATTTATGTGCATGACTTACTCGATTACCATTACATCACCAAGATATATATATATATATATATATATATATATATATATATATATATTTAAAATATCCAGTCAGTGTCCAAGGACAGTAGGTGTGGATTATTCTTTACTTTCTTATGAGGAAAATCATATAAATCTATGAGAGTGCTCAATGTATGGCTATTGTTAGTTCGCAAGGGTATAACAAAATTCTCATTCAGAGCGTATATAGTACAATTTAATGGAGACTCAAACTCGGTTAAGTCGTCATAATAAATTTATTTCGGCGGAGAATATTACAATACTCTCCGTCTTGTTAGGTAACTATTTACATGCTTCTCTCTCGTCGCAAAGTAGCGAATGTGACGAGAGAGAAACATGTAAATAGTTACCTGACGAGACGGAGAGTATTGTAATATTCTCCGCAGAAATAAATTTATTATGACGACTTAACCGAGTTTGAGTCTCCATTAAATTGTACTATATATATATATATATATATATATATATATATATATATATATATATATATATATTATAAATCCGGAATCGAGAATAATTCCAATCAAGACCAATAAAATATTCAAAAATAGAATATCAAATTTAGATATTCCTGGTAAAGAGCTCAATGTAAAGAAAACCCACAGAGCGAATAATCCCCACCGCACCCCCCCCCAAAAAAAAACGAAGAAAATTTTAAAAATATAACATGAAAAAATAAGATAAAATAAAAAATGATATACTAAATATAGATAGTCTAAATAATTTTGTTATAAATGTTTGAATTTTTGACATATGTTACTGTAACTGTTATTGTTCTCTCTGTTTGATTTGAAATAGCATGGCACCGGATGAAGTTTTACTTGTCATAATTCTTGCTACTTATTATTACTTGAAGTTTTAGGCTTCCTTTAATAGATAGGAGAAATAGGTTCTTTTTTTTGTCTGGTTGTAAATGTGTAAAATTTATTTTATTTCCATTTCGATTTGATCAGTTGATTTTAATTAGAGCATTGATTTATATCAATGCTTTAACAGATGGATATAAATTTATTATCCTAATATGACCAATTGTTGTTTTTTTGTGTGGAGGATTTTTTTTTTCCTTTTTTTTTTTTGTAGGTTCAATGAAAGAAAAAAGTAAATATTTTAAAATGAATAAGTCCACCAAGATTTTTTTTTAGTTACTTTCTTTACGCCTACACTTGTTTCTAGCGTTTTTTCACTATCGTTAAGAAGTGTTTATGTATATATATATATATATATATATATATATATATATATATATATATATATATATATATATATACACACACACATATATATATATATATATATATATATATATATATATATATATAACGGCTTTTTAGTTGCTCTGTTCCTATATTGTGTATTCTTACCCTTAATTCAATCCTTCGTTATATACAATTCGGTAGAATGATCTGTTGGGGCGTTAAATATTAAAATGCAACACAGATCAAAATTACTTCAATAATAGAACAATGTTTTTCTTTTTGTTTTATTATTGTCATCACTTTGTTTTAAATGTTATATCGTCCAAATCATTGCCCTCTTGAAGCCTCGCTCTGAAGTTCTACTGCTCTCGCTAATCACTGAGTATGGTGTGGCTGCGATTTCATGCCGAATAAACTCTTTCGGTTCATCAGTTATCTTGAATTTATTTTTAAAAACTTGATCTTTCAAATATCTCCGGGGGAAATAATCACGAGGGCATTCGACCTACTGTGAAATTCTTACCAGATAACTGCTGGGTTAAAATGAGTCACCATTTCAATCACAGACTATGTTCACCATTTTACGGCATGATGGCAACTGAATGGCATGGCGACGGCTGCAGCTGATGTTGCTCAAATACTTACCTCCTACCCACTCACCACTTCAAGCCAATGGTTCTGCTATTTTAAATCCGGAAGATCAGTCTGTTGTAAAGTAAGGTTGGCCGACCGTAGTCGTGGGTGACCCAAAGGTTCCCTTTTCGATAGCTACTCCATCGAGGTGTAGGGAATGGCGCTACTCCTTTCCTTGGATTGCTCCACTTTACCCTTGATATGTACCTTATAATGCTGAGTGTAAAGCAAGGAGGCATCAAGTACCATTTTTTTGAGTCTTTGGTATGACTCGACCAGGGATTGAACCCTGGTCTCCCGGACCATTGGCAAACACTCTACCACTAGGCTGTGTAAATTACCACAAAAAGTTCATCATACTCGATACAACTTGATAGATCATTTTACAATGTACCGCATGACAGATCCTTGTACTATTTATCGCCCAAAATTTAATTTTTTCATTAATTCACATTATTGTAATCCGATATGACAGTTTATAAATTTTCATACGACTAAAGATTATCACCTGAGAGAGATGATAAAGAACTCCTTGACAGTTAATTATGTGCCATTAATCGCGATATGTTTTACTTCATGGTATCACATCAACTGTGTATGACAGTAAGCTGATTCCGGTGATGAAGCTCCAGATGTGGAAGACTGAGTAGTGTGGAATCCCCCCTTCCTTGCCCTTACTTTCAACTCCACTCAAAACTGGAATGGTAGTACCTATTAGGACCTCATCTTTGAGTCAAATGTTTGAAAATCATTAACATTACTTAAGAAATTCTTTAAACCATAGAACTGTGGGCATAATATTCGCATTAAAATATTTATTTACCAAAGATTATCATCAGTTACTTAAAACTATATAATTAGATGTAAAAAAAATCGCCTTCGGTATTAAATAACCCTACACGGGTTGATATACCATAAATCAAACCAACTGGTCAGCAAGATGAACTTCCTACAAGTATTACTGATATTTGTCGAGCGCCCCACTTAACAAGACCTTTTTTTAAGGTGGATCATTTAGGACGCCCCCCTGAGGCTCGAAGAGAGCAGGTCTTAGCGCACGTGACATATCAGGCAGCCTCGAGCAAAGTGACAAAGACAAGTGCCCAAGCCACACGAACCGATCCGTGCAACGAGAAATAAGTCCGGCGTTTGACTCAATTCGCGAGTCTCGTTCCTACAAGTATCATTATCAATTATTTGCAAACCGTATAATTGTTTGGAAAAGAATAACTAATTTTGGTGTCAAATAACCCAATAATGGTTGACATGCGGTAAAACTAACCGATCCTCTCATTTCATGAGATCGACAATATTCGATAATGAAGTTGGAAAAGTATTTTAGTTTTTGTTAAGATATATAACAAAGAGAAAAAAATTGATAACAAGGTTTATCTAAACAGAAGGTGTGATTTATGAAGAAACAAAATCGACCGTGTAGCGTTTCGTTTCTAATGATATTAGTGATATTAAATAAACATCTCTGATATCATCCTTTCCAGTCCTGAAGATGGTTCATCAGAACCGAAACGCTATCGTGTCGTCTTTGTTTCTCAATAAATCTCGCCTTCTTGGATAAACCTTGTTATCAAATATTTTTTCTATATTATCGGATTTTACTCTATCATTTAAGGGGGGGGTGTCCTCGTGGTGTAATGGTTAAAGCGTTGGACTGCGGAATCGTAGTACGCGAGTTCGTACTCCAGTCGCGCTATTACGTTCACTTTCGGTGCAAATACCCTTGGGAAAGGTATGAGCCCCCTTATCCTCCCAGCTATGGGTTAAATAGTACCACTACTGTTCTTCTAGGAGAATAGCTTTGGCATTAAATAACCTAAAAAGAGTTGATATGCCATGAAACAAAGAAACCAAACCAAATCTATCATTTACTTCCATTCCATATATAACTGACTTAGAAAGTAGAAATTCAGTTAAAGTAATATTATGGTGAGTCAAAAGTCTAGCAACATTTTGATAATGTGAACCACTATTCGACATCTCCGGATGCATTTGCCGAGATTGTTAAGGTGACAAACCATACTGAACTCTTCGATGCCGAGTTCACTTGATTCTCACTGGCAAGTCCAGTTTTGGGCCTACCTAACCTTACCTGATCGTCAAGATTCTTGCGACCCAACGAAATTTCTTCAACCACCTGATTACTGTAATGGGATTAACTAAGCTTTCCCCTTTCGTATAACAAACGTTTTTGATTGCTTCCGTGGTGTTATGACCAAGTTTGGATTTGTTAAGTTCATGAATTAGACGTTCATCTGTGAGGCTACAAAATAACACACACGGGGTGAAGCGCTAGATAGCATGTCGGCACACCAACTACAACAATCCTACCAAACACAATAGGTACTTTTCATCTCTTGAATTGTTCCGGTCACGTGACATACGTGCCGCAAACTAGCAAGTACTGAAATACTACAAAACTTTTGATTCTCCAGTAATTATTAAACTGGAAAAAGTATTTTAGTTTTTGTTGAGATAATTGACTTATGATTCATCAGACATTTATTTAAGGAAGAATTTTTCATTTATTTTTGGTTTCATAATCACATCAAGCAGAGACTTTATTAATGCTTCAGTCATAAACTGATTTGCCTTTCGAGGCAAATAGAAAAAAAAAACAAAAGAAAAACTAAACATCTTTATGTATTTTTCTTAATCTCTTCATGACGGGTGTTCTGTTTCTTGTCCAGGAAAGGTCACAAAATAATCCACGAAAAAAGGTCACAAAATAATCCACGAAAAGGTCACAAAATAATCCGACGAAAGGAGGAACGGAAGAGTTGCGGGTGGATGAAATACAACTTCTATCATCTGGGCTAAAATATTTTCCTCCGTGTGTGTATGTGTGTGTGTGTATGTCTATATCTGTGCGTGTTTGTGTTTGTTTGTGTTTGTGTCCTTGTATGCATGTGTCTGTGCCTCTGTGTGTGTGTGTGTGTGTGTGTGTGTGTGTGTGTGTGTGTGTGTGTGTGTGTGTGTGCGTTTGGTAACATGTGGTCTTGCATTGTCAGCAAGAGTATCACATTTTCCGGGTGGATCTGTGTGTAACATACTGACCCCGGCCAAGCTGTCAAAATAGGAAATGCACCTGTGTAAATAAGAGGTGCATCCGGTTGAGGAATATCAGGATATAACCTTGACCGTGGACGGGTTGAACTGAGTGCGATTTGTGACGCCCACAAGAGGAAGGTGGTCGTCGAACAATTATATAACCCGGGTGAAGACAGGAAGTCAGGCAGTTGAAGATAAGATGCGGTAGAGAAAACCAGCACCCAGCAGAGGGGGCCCTCAGGACCCCCGATTGAACAGTTGGAGTTCAGACTAGCTGGAGATAAGATGCGGTAGAGAAAATCAGCACCGAGCAGAGGGGGCCCTCTGGACCCCCGATTGAGCTGTTGGAGTTCAGATCAGTTGGAGAGAAGATGCTGGAATGAGGACCATGTCCCAGAGAGGCTGAGCCCCCAGGACCCCGGTTGAGTAGCCGAGGAGAACGGAAAAGAAACGCTGTTATAGCCATAAGAGTGGGGGTCAATATGTTGCAGTTCTGTTCAGCCTCCAACTAACCTCTCACACAGTAAAACCTTTAGTAACCCTTTCGAACCCTTTCAAATAAAGTGAGAGGTGTATTTATCTAAAGAACTGTGTCGCTCGTCTTTATTGTGTCGTTGTTATGATTCTGCATGCAGATGTGTTTGTATAGTTGGTCATGGCTATACAACATGTGTAGTCCACTTCTTTCCAGTTTCTTGCAGTGTTTCTAAGTGATGACTGAATTGATGTTTTACAAGAATTTAATACTTCATGTTAAATGACATTTTCCATGTTTTACCAAACATAGAACGTTCAGTCAGTTAGAACAGGTAAAGTACACCGACTGCATCTCTGTGGACGGGTAAGACCCCGCCCCCAACGAGTGTCCTGGATATAACACTAAACAATCTGATGATGAGATTCCACTCCTGGAGATTTGGGGAATATGGAGTACCCGTTCATTGCCATCGCTCCCTGGTCCACTCTGTCCCGGAATTTTAACATCGGATAGGGTCAGTGAGAACTGTTTGACTTTTAAACTGAGTACAAAGATATGACTTTTAAACTGGGTGCAAACATATGACTTTTAAACTGGGTACAAAGATATGACTTTAAAACTGGGTGCAAACATATGACTTTTAAACTGAGTACAAAGATATGACTTTAAACTGGGTGCAAACATATGACTTTTAAACTGAGTACAAAGATATGACTTTAAAACTGGGTGCAAACATATGACTTTTAAACTGAGTACAAAGATATGACTTTAAACTGGGTGCAAACATATGACTTTTAAACTGAGTACAAAGATATGACTTTTAAACTGGGTGCAAACATATGACTTTAAAACTGGGTCCAAACATATGGGTTGAATTGAATTGTTGGAAATAGAACTCGTTGTCCATTTAACTGCGTGTAATATTTTATTGAATTGTAAGTTATATATAGCAATACTTGGAACCATTTAACTGGGTGCAAACAAATGAATAGTGTTGAATAGAATTATTAGTGTTAATAGTAATACTTGAAACTCTTTAACTGTTTCCCTAAATTGAATTATTGGTATGACATTTCAATACTTGGAACTATTCGACTGTGGGCAAATGAATGGTGTTGAATAGAATTATTAGCGTTAAATAGAAATGTGACACGACGTGCGGTTAAATACTTAATTAATATGTAAAAAGTAGAATTTATGAAATATATGAAAATTAATATATATATATATATATATATATATATATATATGAAAAACAAAAAGATCCTTAAAATAAGGATCTTTTTGTTCAAGGCTTAAATTGACCTTAAAAGCTGGTTGATTGTTCCTAAAGGTCAGTTAATAGCGAGACAATTCTTTTTTTTTATTATTTTAAAGGTCAGCGAATTCGTTTAATTTTTCGGTTGTCAACTAACTTCATCGATCATAATGATGAAACCCACAGCTGACCCAAAAGAGCCACTGCGGTTGCCGTCAGTTGAAATATTTTCCGTTTAAAGAATTGGAAATAAAAAAAGTTATGAAAAGTTCTAGTGGACCATTTAAAAATAAAAGCGAGAGAAGCAGAACACAGACTTTCTGTCATTGTAAAGAAGTCTTCTCACAAATACACTTTCTCTTGTATTATTCAAAAAAATTTCTTTTACAGGATGGACATTATCAATATGGACAAAAATCATTCATCTACTCTGTAATGTAACCAACTCCATGTATATATTTTTTCTTATTTTACTGGCTTCCCAACGTTTATCCAGCAGGTAAACGTTTGGTAGGTGGGAGAGGGATGTGACACTATGTGCAGTTAAATACTTAATGATGTAAAAATTAGATTTTATGAAAAATAGGGAAATTAATATATATATATATATATATATATATATATATCAAAAACAAAAAGATCCTTAAAAATAAGGATCTTTTTGTTCAAGGTTTAAATTGACCTAAAAAGCTTGTTGTTTGTTGCTAAAGGTTAGTTAAGTTCGAGACAATTGTTTTTGATTTTAATGGTCAGCGAATTTATTTAATTTTTCGGTTGTCAACTAACTTCATCGATCATAATGATGAAACAGGTCATTTCGTAAAACATATTTTTCTAGTCCTTATCTTAAAGGTCAATGCCAAAGGGGAGATTTAATTTTGCTCCACCCTGAATAAAGGTCAGCTGGGCATGGCTCATCCAATCAGGTGAGGCTGAGAATTTTTTGTTCAACCCCATTGCTCTAAACCTGTTCCCATTGGTCAAAGCATCTAAAAAGGGTTTTCCCTATACCTGTAAGATATAATCCTGAACCAGGATTGGTTGACCAATAAGAATATGACTCCTAATTGTCTCTTATTGGGCAACCAATCAGAATTTTTTTTTTTGTCCAGATATTAATCTATAAAAAATAAGATGGTAAAAGGAATCTTCAGAGAGGATGAGAAAAGGGACCAAGAAGAAACTCAAGACTACCAAATAAGCATCCCTCACATTCTCGACCCGAGGCACTCAGAACAACCTTCAGACTTTACAAAAATTCTAAATCCCAGACTTTAGAGGTATTTTGGGTCATTCTAACCGCACCTCATCGTCACTCTTTCTCTCTCGATATTCTTTCTTCTCCTTTTTGCCAGTAAAGCAAACATCGTTTGTTTGTTATTTTCTCTCAAATATTTTTCAGTAAAAACGATTTTTTGTTGTTTGTTAACAACGGGTTTTCTCAATTCTTTGAGTTGCTAGATAATCTAGCGATTCATATTACCTGACCGTCAGAAGAAGATCCGGTTGAATTGTGTCAACCCACACACACACACACACACACCTTCGTGGATCTTTCAAACACAGCGTGGGCACGGAAGCATTTGACAAAGCAAACAGCTGGAAGCTAATGTAGTCACGAACACAATAGCTACGAGTATTGTGACTAGTAGTCACACCACATTGGGCTCCGTGACTAGCATGGGACCACAGCAATACTTGTAACCCTTTCCCCGTCTGCAAATATGATTAATATTGAATAGAATTATTGGTGTCAGATTACAATAGTTGAAACCATTATACAGTGAAGGTAATTTCATTATCAAGTTAGTTATAACTGACTTGTTTGCACACTGGTATTGCTGTTTCTACAAACTATTCACTTACAAATCATATATGTAAATCCATTTAAATGTGTGCAAGCAAATTGTTATCTTTAGATTACAGTATTTGGATTAATCTTAATTTGTGCCAGCAAATGCTTAATAGTAAATAGAATTATTCGTATTAGTTAGAAATACTTGAAACCATTTAACTATGTGCAAAAAAGTGAGTTCAGGATCATTTTAAAATCTTATCAACAAAATGTGTTTACAAATTATATATATTTGATATTTATGTATGAAAAAAGATTTGGCATTTAATAACCTACAATGGTTGATATGTCATACACCACAACCAAACTAAAAACTGAACGTTATCTTCTCTTAGTCTGATTCGGATATAGATACCAACATATATTTTCTTTGAAGTGCAACCTTTTTCTTTTTTGCACAATATCGTTATAAAGATAATAAGTTTCATCAGTGGTGAAGATCCTTGAGCAGTATTTCTTGTACTAATTTAAGAACATATCAGATCAGGTTGAACCTATTGCCAAAAGTTGACTCTGTATCTCACTTGATGGTTGAGCAGCGTTTCTTTTACTAAATGCTAAAAAGATTTTGACTCACTGATCAATTTAAGAACATATCAGATCAGGTTGAACCTATTGCCAAAAGTTGACTCTGTATCTCACTTGATGGTTGAGCAGCGTTTCTTTTACTAAATGCTAAAAAGATTTTGACTCACTGATCAATTTAAGAACATATCAGATCAGGTTGAACCTATTGCCAAAAGTTGACTCTGTATCCCACTTAATGGAAGAGAGTGACGAGTGTTTTATTGGTTATATTAAACTCTTTTTTTGACTGATACATGATAAGAGTATTGCCTGGAAATAGGAAACTCTAAAAAAAATGAATTGCAACTCAAAATCATTTAAGAAGTTTTCTTTTCCATGTTAGGTTTCGTTTACTTTGTTTAATGTGGGTTATTTAATGTCAAAATAGCAGTTTGTTTTTAGTTCTGAATATTCGTACTGTCAGCACATGATTTTTTCAATTACGGTTAGAATACCATCATTCAGTCTTCTAGATTTCGGCTTTGGATTCTCGAGAGTCTTTGTTTAATTGCCTATCAATTTCTGTGGGTTATCTAATTCGAAAGACGTCCAGTATCGGTTATGCTATTTAACCCATACCATTACGATAAGGTGGTTCATACCATTCCCAAAGGGATTAGTCTAAAAGTGATCGTAATGGGGTGACCGGATTTAGAACGCACTTACTTCGAGGTCGTAGTTCAGCAATTACGCCACAGGGACTCTCCCTTCAGAATATTTTAGAATAAGATTTCTCCGCTGAATCATATTTCTTTCTTAAACTTACTGATAATATATCGAGTAAAAACAAAGACACTTTTACTTTTTTTTACTGATACACGATAAGAGTATTGCCAGGAAATAGGAAACTCTAAAAAAAAAAAATGAATTGCAACTCAAAATCATTTAAGAAGTTTACTTTTCCATGTTCGTTTTCGTTTACTTTGTTTAATGTGGGTTATTTAATGCCAAAATAGAAGTTAGTTTTTAGTTCTGAATATTTACAATTTATATATATACATATATATATAATTCTGAAAAATTATCTTTTAGCTAATGGTCACAATTGAAGTTAACTCAATCAAACCAATTGAGAAAATGCAAATAAATTTTATGCACGTAATTTTCTTACTATGTAGATGCAACTGAACACCTAATTATCGGATTCTAAAACATGATCTCAATTTTTCATGGTTTACAGATAGCCATTATTTTTCTTGGTCTGGCGAAGGCCATTATTTGTGTTGGTCAGCAGATGGCTATTATTTGTATTGGTCTGCAAAATGTCATTATTTGTCTTGGTCTGCAGAATGCCATTATTTTTCTTGGTCAACAAAACATTATTTTTCTTGATCGGCAAAAGCTATTATCTATATTAGTCTGCATTTTTTTTTATTTTTAATCTCTTATATGGAGGATATTGTTGATTCTTCTGCTGTGAACTCTCTATTTTTCATAATATATTGATTATAACATTTTCTATTCTTCACAATTCATCATCATCATCATCATCATCATCTCATGCTATCAGCACGGATATTCCTGACCCTTTCTCGCCACTGTTCTCTATCGTCCATTGCTTCTGGCAGGTCTTCAGGGCTACATCCCGTATCGGCACAGAGCTGCTGTATATAGGTTCGAGCTGATCGTCCTGCCTTTGCTGGTCCATGTGAAGGAGTACACAGGAGTACATCTCTTACGAGCTCGTCCCTACTTCTCAAGCAGTGTTCGTCTGATTTTGATAGTTTTCGTGATTGGTAGTAGGTGGCTGTACAGCTACTGCTTTGTAGGGTGCTGCCTCCAGGACTTGTTCAATATTGCTCGTAGCATTCTTGTGTAGTTGCTGTCAAGCTTTTTCTCCATACATTTCGTTAACGTCCATGGAGTATATCCATAGAGCAGTATCGACACGACCGCTGCTTGGAAAAAACTGAGTTTTATGTTATCGGTCAGGTCTGACTTCTATATGACCGATAGTCTATCGATAGTTGTCCATGCCTTTTCTTGTCGTGTGTTGATGTCTGTCTCGGTTGATGAGACACTGCTTCCTAGGTAGGGGAACTTGTCTACTAGTTTCAGAGAGCTACCGTTTACTGTGGAGATGTCGCCTCTTTGATTAAAGCACATATATTTCGTCTTGTGTGCATTGACATGGAGGCCTATGCCTGCAGCTGCTTGTTCCAGCAAGGTTTCAGTTTGGGCTGGAGTATTTGCCAGAAGCGCTATATCATCGGCGTAGTCGGCGTCGGTAATTGTTTGTGCGGGATACCTTCTGATTCTTTCCTTTCTTAACTTGAAACGGTTTTCTTTCTTTTTATCAATAGATGTTCTAAGCACATATTCCAGACAGATGATAAAGAGGTATGGGGCAAATGTGTCTCCTTGCAGTACACCTGCTACAATGTCGAAGTAGTCTGTGTCTCCATCCGGGGAACGTACTTTTACTTTCGTGTTTCTATATAGCATCATTATGGCTGCAAGGGTTTCTTTGGGAAGGCCGTAGGCGTGTAGAATTTGCTTCATTTTTCCTCTGTGTATGGAGTCAAAGGCCTTGGTAAAGTCAACAAATAATATTGTTGCGTGTAGGTTTTTTGCATGTACACCTTCAAGAATTTGATGGATAGTCAAAATTTGTGACGTCATGGATCTAGTCCTCCAGAAGCCATTTTGATTCTTCTGAAGTATGTTCTCAATTTTGGGTTCTATGCGGTTGCGTAGTCGAGCATTGTATATCTTGGCCGAGGTGGCCCTTTTTAGGGAAGGAGATGGTGAATCCATTCGTCCATGTGTCTATTGTTTTGATTATATATGGCATTACAGTGTCGGAGCAGTATGTCGTCGAATTGCCTGATCTTCCATACTTCTGGGGATATTTCATCAAGCCCTGCTGCTTTTCTATTTTTAATAATTCTTAGTACTGAGTCAATTCCTTCTGGCGAAAACGGTCCTAGTTTGATGCCTAATTGTTTACTTATAATTCTCGGGATTGGTTCATGTGTAACTTTCGGAGAGTCTTCAAGTAAATTCTCGAAATTTTGTTTCTTCACAATTACTCGATCAAAATATTCTTTAATCATCTGCTTTTATGTATTAAGTATATTTATTTCTTAAGTTTTCTGTCACTGTGTCATCTACAACCGAAGGATCTTTTCATTTTTCAAACTGGTACATGTTAAGGGCATTGCCACTTTCATGATGTCTGTACCGTTCATTAACAACGAATATTTTTCTATACGTATTCTCCTTCCTGTTTCGTTGTATTGTGGTGGAAAGTTATAACTGAAACTGATACACACACAAACAAAAACATATATATATACCCATACACACAAACACACACACAAGTAAAAAGTAAAAAGCGGTAGTCAGTTGAATTTTAAACCATATTACTGCATGGAAAATTCAAGTCCACACTGAATAAAATATAAATTATACACACACTCAGAAACTAACACACATAAACATGTATAGATACAGAAAGAGAGAGGGGGATAGAGAGAGAGAGAGAGAGAGAGAGAAAGTAAAAGTAAAAGTAAAAGTAAAAGAAGTTGTCAGTCGAATTCTAAACACCTAGAAAAATGACCAATAAACTCTATGGCATATCAACTATACATACCACAGACATACACACATACACACACAACGATCCAGAATAAAAGAACAAAAAATTAGCATATGGAATATGAAAGGCTAATTGGGGAAAGAGAAAAGGCACTTACAAAGGTGGACACAAAGCACATACTTGGAAAGAGAAGGAGAGAAGGAAAGGGAAAAGAAGAGATAAAAAGCAAGGAGTCTATTACAGAATTTAAAAAAAAACAACCTTCCTCCATCAAAACAGTTACCACTATATAAACCAAACACTATACTGGAAAAATCATTCTCTGAAGAAAACAAGAATTCAATTTTTAATTATTT
Organism: Sepioteuthis lessoniana; assembly: GCA_963585895.1. NCBI lineage: Eukaryota > Metazoa > Mollusca > Cephalopoda > Myopsida > Loliginidae > Sepioteuthis > Sepioteuthis lessoniana. The sequence goes on from OY757930.1 coordinate 6,189,578, forward strand.
TTAAAAGACTATAAATCTCTTTGTGGGCCTATTCATTTCAATATATATATATATATATATATATATATATATATATATATATATATATATATATAAGAGAGATAAGACGATCAGGAATATTTCTTTTTCATTATTTACTTTTTAATCATTCTCAACTACTTTCGACATGGGTTGATCGTCAAAAGAAAAATTCTAGTAACGATTTTTCAAGAGCATTTGAGAGAGATTGTAAATGCATTTTTAAAAGAACTAACAGGCCATAAAGGAAGCGACGAAAACTGAAATAGTTGGTAGCAAAACAATTCGTTGAATGAAAATCATTTTTTGTGTGAGTGTTTTGTATCGACCATTTTATGATCTCTGCATATCGTGTCTTCTTGACACTGAAATCCTCACATGGGAGGCATTTGTTAGATGTTTGAGAAAAGTACTTAGCTATTAAATATTATATATTGTTATTTTTGTAACAGGGATCCAGTAGAGTTCGATAATAAATAATATATAATGATAGCCGTTTATGATATATAATGATAGCCGATATGCTGAACCTCGGTTGCTGACAATGGATATCAATGGAATACCATCCTTATGAATTTTAGGAGAAGGAAAACTCTTAATTAAAACCTGTTAAACTCCGCTTAAAATTTGACCTTGTGTCATATCCTGCCCGAGCGGAGGGGTTGGTAAATAGGATCCTTATGAATTTTTAGAAGGCTATATATATGTGGCAGCTTAATGTAATGTTGAATTAGCTGTCTGTATTTTGTTCGTGGTATGAGATTTTTATTCTTACCAAGGATCAGTGACAGCTTCCTTTCCGTATTCAGGGTCGGGTCCTTCTTTACTTTACAATATCCACCATTGCTAATCAAGTCCGCCAGTTTGTTGGAGTATTCCACCCTATCCATTACCTCGGTAGCATTGCCTTTGTCAGCTGGGAGGATTATGATACAGTTATTATCCTGTAGCGATTTGATAGCTTGTCTCCGTTTTTGAGATGTTTGGTTTCGGAGGCTTTGATTTCTCAAGTGATTGTCTCACTTTCCATTTTAGCTCATTAGCCCTAGCTTTGGGAATTTTTAAAGCTGCATCCTCGATTGGGGCTATTAGATCTAAGTAAGGAATCCACTTGATGGTAGTGGTGAAGTTGAGACCTTTGTTTAGCATTGATTTTTCAGAAGTTGTTAGATGTCGCTTACTGATGTTCACAATGGCTTCCACTGGTGAGTAATGGGATTGGATTTTCATATTGCAGGTTTTCATCTTCTCCAACTTCGTAATTTGCCGCGCCTTGACCATATGAAATTCCTGCTCGAACGATTTATCCAGATATTGTTGGATTCGGGTTCTGTCATCTATCATAGATATTCTTCTCGGGAACAGATTGAGTTTGTTCGAGATTTCAAACCGTAGTTGATGTTTCTTTCAACGCTTGTTATGAATTCTATCTCGGACTAATTCCTGCTCTAATCTTCTTGTTACTTTTCGCGCCCTCCTGGAATGAACTGGGTTTTTTATTGTTAAGCCTGGTAGAACTAGCTTGAGATCTTGGCATCTGCATAGGAATATCAGGTGGTTCGTCCTTCGTGCCAACTTTTGATTCAGTTTTTCTGTCTCCATTGATGCATTGTATCGGGTCCGTACCGATTGAATATTAGTTGTCTGAATTGCTGGGACGAAGCTTGATGATTTTTATCATTTAGGGTTTTCGGAATATTGTCTTCATATTTATTGTTATTTGCACAATGTTTCGGACGATATGTCCTCCGTCCTTATTCAGGTGTTTGTCGAACTCGGGAACCTACACGGAACTTCGAACTACGTCCTTTATTTGTAAGACACACAGAGCAAGGATTCAGGTCATCTGTGTATCGCAAGCCCACCTTCACCCATTTCAATTCCCATCATCCATATACGGTAAAGAAAGGAATAATTCGTTGCTGACAAAATCAAGAAAAAAAACATTTATAGTGATACTGATGCGTTTCAAGGAGAATGGTTAATTTGAGACACAACCTCCCGCGCAACAACGACCCAGAATGCATAACATCGGCTCCAAGAAACCTTGATAGGAGGGTAGAGGACAATACCCGAAAACTCACCACTGTATATAAGCCTTATGTCAAAGGACTAGCCGAAAGAATCTAAAAGATATGTAGTCCATATGACATCAGGACAGTATTCACAAGCGGTTCAAATCTCCGGAGATATCTTTTCCGAGTCAAGCCACCAACGGAATTCAACATGATAAAGAACTGTGTTTACTCCATCCCTTGCAGTTATGGTAAAATATACAAAGGTAAAACAGGTCGCCCACAAGAAGTAAGACTAGTAGAACATCGGAAGGCAATAGTGCGAGGTGAGATTGAAAAGTCAGGTATGGCGGACCATATATAGAAGGAAAAACGAAACCATCTGCCCTTATGTGATGAAGTTGAAATAATTGATAGAGATGAACATTGGAGGATTAGGCGCCTTAAGGAATCAGCACATATATTGGGCTACAATGACCTGCTGAAAAGATCGAACCAGTGACCACAGATTGCAGAGCCGAAACTCTACAACTAAACCAACAATTCATATCGCACACAATAAGGTTGAAACTGCCGTCCAGTGTTTCCGTATGTCGTGCGTAAGTATTCACCAGATTTTCTGGTCATAGTAATTCAATTCACAATATAATTCCTCTACTTAAAAAAGAAAAATATACATCTACATCCTTTCCATTTCGGTCATAATAATTACACGGATGTATATTTCTGGTCCTCTTGGGAAGACGTGGCCTTGGATGTAACCGTGTCTTCTGTAAAGAGTGTGGATGTAACTTACAAGACACATTCAGGTTAGTTGGCCGCACAATTACAATGACTAGTTAATTTGGCGTCTCTTGTGTGCGATATGAACTGCTGGATCAGTTGTAGAGTTTCGGCTCTGTGGACACTGGTTCGATCTCCAGTGGTGGAGATTACGGTATACACTGCTGATGAGACCTAATAAGGTCGAAACAGCTGTCCAGTGTTTCTGTATGTCGTGCATAAGTGTTCGCCGGATTTTCTGGTCATGGTAATTCAATTCACAATATAATTCCTCTATTTAAAAAAGAAAAATATATGGGCATTTCTTTGTTATTTTCAAACAACCGTCACATACAATCCGTTTATCATGCAATCATTAAATATGTTGTTGGGTTAAAATAGCACATCCTGATCAGTGCAGTATGACTGAATGGTTAATGAAACAGTAAAAACCAGAGTTTATGAACCAGGAAACCATTTTGTCCCAGTCATCCTCTGAACGGCCATATTTATTTGACTGCCAGTCAAAAGTCAGCAGATATTTTGATTATAAGTTACTAGAAATAGTAATGAAAACCTCTCACCTATTGTTTCCCTCTCTGGCCTCTTCTTATCTATGGACAATACTTTTCATTTGCCGGCTAACGCTAATTGTTTAATTAAAATATTTGAATGGTATTGTTACAAAGGTTCGTTTAGATTCGAATCTGCACGCATATCCATACTTTCAGTACAGGAAGTCTTTAATTAGCTGCCCATAATTTACGAGATGGATAACTGACTATATATTGATTAACAACGAGCAATTATAATCTTGTCGAGTGACATTATCCCAATAAAGATAAATCAATAAACATTGGTGAATTATTGATAATTATTACACTTAGTTCACTGCGATAAAAAGGCGCAAATAGAGACGAAAAGTTTTGTAGCTCGAGACTTCAAATCGAGACTTTCTGATGTGCGTATTTACTCAATTCCTCTGATATGAGAATGAGGCGACACAAGGTCAGTTTTTAAGTGGAATACAACTTGTTTGAATTCAGAGTTCCCCTTCTAGACTGGTTGCCTTACAAAAGCTAAAGAAACCCCACTGCTCTACTCTTTACCGATAGCTGAGAGGAAGTAGACAATTGGATTGATTCATACATTACTTGTAATCTGTTTTTATTCTAAGATCAAAATATAATACTGATTTTTAATGTGGCCAGGTATTTATCTGGACACCGTTTACAAAATCCCGGGGAAAGGCCCCCTGGCTAAAGTGCTAGACTGTGGCCCCGAAGTAAGTGAATTCGAAATCTAATCACACGATTACGTTCACTTTTTGACTGATGCACTTTGGAAAAAGTTTTAAAATCCTTTATAATCCTAACTATCGTTTAAATAGTATCCCCGCTGTTTTTCTACAAGAGTGGCTTTGGCATTAAATAACCCATGAAGTTTGATATGCCATTAGATAAAGAAACCAAACAAAATCATAAGATTAAAGTATTTACCCGACCCCTCCGAAACGAGTAAGATAGGACTCAAGGACAATTTGAGGCAGAGTTCAACTGATCTGAATTCATAACTTTTCTTCTCTGAGACTGGTTGCTATACCAGAGTTAAAGAACCGCTTTTGCTTTACCATACCTGGATGATAGAAGTTTGATCCATACATTTTCTAAGATTATTAGCCTATTTTAACTATCCTAATGGGTAGAGTGTTCGCCAATAGCCCGGAAGATCGGGCTTCAATCTGAGGTCGAGCTCTACCAGACCCAAAAAATGGACTTGATACCTCCTTGTTTAACATTCATCATTATAAGGTACGTATCAAGAGTAAAATGGAGCCATAAAGGGAAAGGAGTTGCGCTTTCCCCTATACCTCGATGTTGTAGCTATTGAAATGAGACCATTCAGGTCAACTTCACTTAATATTTTCATTCTTTAGATCATTTAACGTTATTTCTATTTGGTCCGATCATCCTGTTCATGGCTTTGTCTTAATCTCTGAAATGAGAAAGTATTCGCCTGACTCTTCCGCCACATGACACAAGGTCAATTTTTGAGTGGAGTAAAGCTGGTTGGAATGCAGAGTTTTCCTTCTGCTCGATTGGTAACCATACCATGGCTAAAGGACCCAATCTACTCTACTATTTACCCACGACTGAAAGCGAACAGATGTATTCATCCTTTTCTCAAGGGCTTTAACGTGAAGAGAAACACGGCTTACTCGTGGATTCGAACTTGAGGCGCTGATTCCCAATGCATTAGTATTGGAAACAATTTTTTTCGATCTCCACCGGTGAAGATTACGGTATACACTGCTAATGAGACCTAATAAGGTCGAAACAGCTGTCCAGTGTTCTCGTATGTCGTTCGTAGGTGTTCGGCGGATTTTTCTCGTCATTGTAATTCAATTCACTATGTACTATAGGTAAATACGGCTATTTGCGAAATGTACATGGGACGTTCATTACATATATACATAACGTAGAACACATAAAGAACATAGGATTCTCGAAATTCTAAGACACGTAACGACTTCTTGTTCATGTACGAAACCTTTTTATTAACTTTGTGTAAAAGGTTTCGACATAAGGAGAGAGACACAATCTGTTTATGCTGGCTTCTTCATCTGGCCCCTATCTCGTGCGGCACCCACGGCGTGCAAATTCGTCTCGCCTCAGCGAGCCCCAAAAGTCGAACCTCCTCGTTCGGCGTCTAGTTTTCAACTCCCTAACTTTCTTTCAATTCTCCACAAACCTCTTCGCGCTTCCGGTGCGTGACGTCACACGCACTCTGTCACCCGTTTCGTCTCGGACTATTGTGACATCTCTGAGTGGCACCTTCGTCCGCCCGCACGCGCCCGCGTTAACACCTGCCTCAATGTTGCACCTAATTAACCCATGTGCTGAGCCGAAAGGTTCTCAGCCTAACTAAACTCAAAGGCATCAACCGAAATCCTTCGGCCATTACGTTACAACTATATTAATTCCTCTACTTAAAAAATAAAAATATGTACATCTATTCCCTTGCCCTCGGGGTCATATTAATTACACAGATGCGTATTTCTAAGCTTCTTGGGAAGACGTGGCCCTGGGAGGATGACTGTCCTTTGAAAAGAGTAAGGATGTAACTTGAAAAACACATTTAGGTTATTTGGCCGCGAAATTACCATGACTAATTGATTTGGCGTCACTTCTGCGTGATATGAACTGGTGGCTCAGTTGTAGATTTTCGGCACTGTGATCTTGTGGTCGCTGGTTCGATCTCCAGTGGTGGAGAATATAGTATGCACTGTTGATGAGACCTAATAAGGTCGAAACAACTGTCTAGGGTTCCCGAAGGTTTTCGGCGGATTTTTCTGGTAATTTAATTCACAAAATTAATTCCTCTTAATAGAAATATGTACAATTTTTTTCTACAAGCTCAAACCTTAACCTCTGGTGTCGATGAGAAAGGATTAATTTGTCATAATAGGTCAGTTAATTTAAACTTGGCTTTACTTAGAAGAAGATCTTATTAGTAGGCCATCCAGTAAGAACAAAACTCACAATGAATACAAAGAGCTCTACGTAATTATGTACAGTTAAGCTGAGTATGGTACAAGGTTTCATTTTTAAGCTTCCATTAGAAACAAACATGGTACGTTCAAACAGTTTAGATACCCAAACATGATTTTTCTTCATTGCTGCACTTTGTCAAAATCAGCTTTTCATTTTTATGTACATTTCTTTGTTTTAAAAATTAAACTAAAAATATATATTTATATAAATTATGACATTAAATTAAAGAACAATAAATAATTCATTGCATTCAAACAGAATATTAAGAATTTTGCGTAATTTTGTTTCATATTATTATTAATGTTGTTACGTGTATTCCTCCCCTTTCGATGACCCAGACACGGACCGAATAAATGCCGGTTGCGATACAGACATGGATTGAGGTCACAGTAGGGCTAACGACCTCAGGGCGCCTAGTAACATGGAGTAGCACAGTGATTGGCAAGGGTTGATTACATGATATAGGCGATGGCTGGTAGGCTCGAAAACAAGTGTTTCAAAATACAAACGGTCGAGGGTTCGACATGTGCAGACGTCTGTCAAATTCGCTCCTGAAAAGTATGATGTCCAAAATGAAAAAGAACTTGAGGCCCCTAGAAAAATTGAGTCTTTCAAATTATTAATGAACTGGTAATCAGATCCAGCACCAAATTCGTTAGTCGACCGACATCAGAGAGAAACAAAGAAACGGCCGAAAAAGCTAGGTACATTATGATTATCCCCCCCTTTCTCTCTCTCTCTCTCTCTCTTTCTCTCTCTCACTCACTCACTCCCTGTCTCTTTCTCACACACACACACATTCTGTTGTTGAACTTTGAATGAGCTTTTAAACTGAAACATTTTATCAACTGACTTCCTCCCGCCACAAAAGAAAGGAGAAAAAAGGAATTGAGAAAAAAGAAGAAAAAAGAACAAATAAGAAAAGAGAAACTACGACGAGTAGTTGCTAAAAATCAAATTCCCCAATTCTTATATGACAATGTCTCCCACTACCATTGCTTTAAAATTGACTTCAATAATTTCTTTTTTTTTCATTTTTTTTTTTTTTACCTTTTTATTTTGATGTTTTAATAAATTGACTTGTGTTGTTCATTTCATCCTCAGGTTGTGCGGACTCTTAAATAAATCCCTTGTTTGTTTCGTTTTAGTTTTTTCTTTTGTTTTTAATTTTTTTTTTTCGTTTTGTTTTGTGTTTTTTATTTTCGTTTTTTTTTTATTTTGTAAGACATATATTATTTCATTTTAAATTCGATTTTTATCCGAATTTACATATCTGGTGATCCGTTTCTGATCGATAGAGATTATCGTGTTCCAGCGAATGACAATGTTTTAAAACTTTTGATCGTAAGAAAATTATTGATTGTTTTTTAAAATTCAAGAAAAAAATTAATTAGAGTTCTAATGACTCAGCACCATTAGAGTACTGACAAATTACTCTGTTTGATACACAAGAAATTTACTACCCCCCCCCATTCAATAGTTGCTCAATCGAACAATAGGTTTATTGTGAATTTTCAGAATTTATTATGAACAGCATTTGTTTGTAGATGATAGTTTCTATAATCGATATCTAATAAGAATTGGAGTACTTATCTCAAATGATCGGTTCATTTAACTTACTAATCATTCCTTTAATTCTGGCGATGAGAATGTCATAGAGTAAGCCAGTAGTTTTGTTAATGTCGTTAATGAAAGGGCGGAGAAGCGTAATAAGGTCTTCCGTTGACAAATGACACTATAGAGATGAGGATATTTATATTTTGGGTTTCAAAACTAAACATTGAAAAAAATATACTTTTTATTGAATTTCTAAAAAGGGCTAAAAAGAATTTGCGTAAGGATGTTGAAATTCGGGATCAATATATCAAATATCATGTGCGTTACTTATATCTAGGTCATTCTCTTCTTGGTTCGGCTGAAAATTTTCAACACCCCCCTATATGTCTATGTGTTCAAAATAGAGGGACCAGTATCAATGTGTTGAAGATGATTGATTCTTAAATTGAAGGTATCTTAATATATTGGATCATTCAGAGAAATCATTATTCGTTCAAGCTTTGACAAATGAGAATGATTGTGGGAAGAATTTGTTTCGTGGAATTTTTATTTGATCTTCTGGTTTCTAAATTCAAAAGAGTTTTGGTTTTTTTTTTCAAATTTTTACTGGTTTTTATATGAGAAAAACGAAAGATGTTTTATTAAGCATAGTGCTTTATGTTAAATAAACCAACAAGAACAAGAATTGAAGGTTGAGAAATGAATAATGACTTTTATGTCTATGTAATGTTTTTAGAGTTTTAGATTTTAAGTACAACTTCTCTCAGAACCTAAAAAAGGATGAAATGCTTCCCTACATTCATTTGAAATACAGTGTAGAGAAGAGGAAAATCTCGTATTTTGTTTTGGCGCACAATTTAATTCAACACTGAATTTCACCCAATCAGGATGACTTATCCTATTCAGCCCGGACCTTCATTTCCGGCTAGCAAAACGGGTGAGCGGCCAAACCCACTCTCTTCGGCGTGAGACGGCGACCAGAACAGACGTTCCTCTGACCGGCTTGCTTAGCGATGTTTTTTAGCTAGACAAGCCACACAGTGTGGACATCTCACTGTGGCTTTAACACTAGCAGCAGCAACATGGACACTCAACGAGGGAACCATCTAATTTATGGATTTCTTACAAGGAATCCCAGTTGAATATGAATTGGATGCATTCAGCATGCTTTCCACAGGCACTACTGCACGTCACCCTAAAAATTGGCTATGTCGATCCGAGCGTAACTCCGCTCTCGACAACATGGAGATATCGCAGACTCTCCTCCAAAAACCAGATAAAAAACTACACGGTGACTTTAAACACATCCCTCACACGTCCAGCACACACGCTGCCATCACATCTCGCTACGCCATTTCGTCTACAACACTAACAAGCCTAAACTCCACGAGTCTTGCAGCACCAAAAGCAAACCAAATATTCAAAGCTGCAAATAAAGAACTTTCGTTGTTGTGTTGTTAAAGCAAAGTTTCGTAATTCATTTGTGTTATCCTCAAAACCGCTATAACAGTAGTTTATTTTTCTTGTATTCTGTCTGAAATATAGTCACCGATGACTGCTATGTCAATGGTGGCTAATCGTCAGATGAAGGAAGAGAAACACAAAAAGAGCAACTCTCTTTACGTTTTAAGGCATCTGTTGATTTATTTTCTTCGTTCCGTTTCTGAGGCCATATAAGTTGGTGAAAATGCTTGAACGACACAATCTACACGGTAGCTTCTTCGTTCTCTAAGGAATTGGCTCTTCCCGTATTCTTGAGTCGTTCCACGCTAGTCTTACATTCTAAAACCATTCTCTTAGTACCAAGCCACCAAAAAGAGAGAGCGAATTGAGAAACTAATCACCTTCTACTGGGGTTCACAGAATATCCAACTCCTACTTCCGCCCCACATGTGTCGTGGTCCGGCTTGTTACAACCACCACTTAAATAGCCGATCAAGTCTGGTGACCTCAGTAAATTCTGATTAACTGCTCTTTTCAGACTAGGGTACTAAATCAAGCATATCTTACAACATCTAACCCGCTAGACGCGATGATGAACGTTGTCAGTTCGTCTTTCTTCAGGCCGCTGGCTTTTTTCAATAACTTATCAATTCACGTCCACTCTTCCACTCTTTTACAATGTTACAGGTCACTGGATATATCATAGATATATCAAAAACGTTTTGATGCCAGAACAAATCTATTTTCTAAAAAAAAAGGTAGAATGAAAAAATTATAATCTCTGAAATTATAATTGATGATTGTCTGGGAAAATTCTTCTAATTATTGCATGAATTATTTTGCCTCAGTGTATTCCTTGCTTCGATTCATTTTTTTTTTTTTTTTTATCCGTCCACTCATTCTCCGGCCTTCTCCTTGAGTTTTGAGGTGAAGTACTGTGTTTCTTAGAAAAATGATCTCATTTGAGACGTACAGGGTGTTTCAGAAAAATTGATATCATTTTGTATTATCATTTCTAATAATTTCACCAATTCTCGTTCCAGTGATCTTTGATTCTAACAGCATATGCAAAAACATCTCAAATTTCGAAATAGTCAAACGCCTTTTCTTTTCCAATGAATGACGTTTCGATACCCGAAAAAAAAAATTGAATAATGAATTTTTTATTGTTTTTAGTTATTTCCGTTTAAATTTGAGTTCATTTGATCGAGAATTGATCAGAATTTTTACAAGTTTTGCAATATTTTGGTAACATAAAACACAAATCAACAATCCTGGATGTTTTTGCTGAGATTGTGAAAGTGACGAACCACTACACTGGACTGTGAGAAGCCAATCTCACCTGATACTCTCAAAGAGCTACTCCCCAGATTTGCCTCTATGGCTTTAAGCACAGTCTCGGAATCAACATTCTTTGGCCAACATGACCTTGCCTAATTTTCAAGGTTCGTACAACCCTAGGGAAGTTTCTTCAACTCTCTGATTACTGTACTGTAATCTACTGCGCCTTCACCCTTCGTACAACCAATATTTTTGGCTGCTTTATCGGCATTATGGTCCAGTTTGAACTCTTAAAGTATAAGAAACCGTATAAAACCACATTTCATGTTCATCCTACACCGAGTTAATCAAAACACCCGGTGTCAATGCCCCAACCACAGCGGGTACGTATCACAGCTTGAACTGCATCGATCCTGTACCCAAGTATTGCAAAACTTTTCATTCACGCTAGTTGATTACGAAATGACATCGATTTTTTAAGCGCCCTCTATTGTGAATTTTCAATGAATTTTTATTTGTCATCAAGATAATAACATTTATAATTTATGGAAAACTTGAATATTATTCATTGTCCATTGTTAGTTTAGATTGTCGGAATTCTTATTTGAATTAATACCCAATTTTTTTTTTTTTTTTTTAGATATAAAATGCTAATTCCTCTGTAATACCTTTTCAGATATTTAAAGATGAATACAATCCAAAACCATCAGAACGTTTTTCGCGGGCGATAAAATAAGGAATAAATTTATTTTATCAGGAACCAGAAAATCTTCACTGAAATCACTTGATTTTTTTTCGTGTCTCTTGTAGTGATTTTTTTTTTTTTTGCTTGCTTATTTATTTATTTGTTGTTTTTGTTTTGTATCGTTTGTTTGTTTGTTTGTTTTTTGTTTTGTTTTTTGTTTGTTTGTTTGTTTTTTGTTGTTGTTTTTTTCTTGTAGAGAATTTTCAAATTGCAATCAAATGAAATCAGTTTCAAACTGCTACGCAGACAAATTAACATGCTGTTAATCCAACCATGACCACAATCTCAATTTTGATTATTCAACATTTGCATGGCGGCGTGGAACTGGTCACAACTAAAAGAATCGATTATAAACCACTTTTTTCTTGAATAAATATTTGGCATTTGAATATTGTCCAACTTCAAACTGATATTTATATGGATAAATGTTGGGTACTTCCCTTGGTGTAATGGTTAACAAGCAAGATTAGCAGACAATTACTAATGAGTTTGATTCATACTGGGTTCCCTATAGTTTAGATTTTATGCCACAACAAAGTTAAGTTATTTTTATGAAGATTGCTTTCTATGCCATTCCTCAAAAACGAATTAAAGACAAAATTTTATCAAACGAAGCAGACATTTCTCTTATTTCCCCTTTATTTTCAATACAGTTATGATTTAAAAAAAAAACAAACATGGTTGATTCTCAAATATCAAACATTTAAGGCTTTGATTATTTTGTGGATTGTTTGTTCATGGAATTTACTTATTTATCCAGTCGTTCTATGATAATAAAAATGTATCAAAATTTCCTCTGCAAAAACAGAACAAATGATAGATCAGTCTTCAAACTGAGAAATATTTATTTCATCTACTGTTCGTGTTAAAACAACTTGACTAAGAAGAAACCATTTTTAAACATTATATTTATCTATCTCATTTTTCTCAATGTTTCGGTTTAAAAGGCATCAGTATTTTTTTTTCAGATTTTCTAAAGGATAGAGTGCGTGACAAAGTCAAAATAACAATTTTATGGTTAGATAAATTTGACACAAGGCGAAATCATTAGGTGCCATAAATATCGATTTTTGAGCCACATTAAACTAAGCTTAGTAAAGATTCTTGTAAAGTGAAAAATTTGCAAGCATCAGACGTGTATGTAGATAAAATTGAGAGACCAATCATTTTTGTTTGATCTTTTAATCTTGTTTTAATCAAAAAATTAAATACGATTCAAAATTTCTGACTAATTTATAGATTTCAATTGCTTGTAAACCCGTTTATGCCAAGAGGTTAGAGAATCGTGTTCATGTATTATCATTTTCATGTTGTTGTTTCTTAAGAGTCTTTTTTTTTTTGCATATGAATATGAATTATTATAAACAGATTTATTTGATCCATAAATGGGACCTTAATAGATACTACCACCCTAGATCAGAGTGGACCTAGGAGTAATGGCAAAGAAAGAGTTACTCCACATTACCCAGATCTCTAGAACTGAAGCCTCACCATTAAATACAGTTTAGTGTCATACACTGGAAAAATGGTTAGTGAAATTAGAAAATCCTGAAAGACGATGTTGATTTTGAATTGTATATAGATTTTGTATTCGTAAGGTATCAGATATTGAGATGAAAATTTCAAATGATTTATTGATCGATTTTAACGGTATGTCAACTTGTCTGTGGTTATTTTATGTCAAGAGATTAGGGACTTTGTATTAAAATGTTTGTGCTGTTTAAGTTTTTGCACATAGTTATTGTATTTCGAGTATTCCTATCTAATACAAATAATTTGCAAACAGATCTACTTGACGCCGCAATGGAACCTTAATAGGTTCTACCACTCCGGGTCAGCGTAATGGCAATGAAGGGGTATTCCGCTCTCCCAGAACTCTAGAACTGGAACCTCACCAATGGATGCAGTTTAGTTTCTTGCCCAAGGCAGCTCTTTTAGGAGGTCTTACCTCTCTGCAGTCAGCCTATTCTAAACACTGCCGAAAGGACCAAAACATCTTCAGTCATCATGTGAGTACCTTATCGTATGCATACCAGAGGACAAACCTGTGTTAAAATCCTAGAAAAATATGCAGTGCATTGGTATTAGTTGGGAATACGATTGATACATTCCTTATTTGGAATCTGTCGGTCGGTCGGTCGGTTGGTTGGTTGGTTGGTTGGTTTTATAGCATATCCTCCCATCTGGGGTTAGTTTATGCCTAGAGGTTACGGTTGGAACCTGTACAAATGTTGATCCGTATATTTGATCACTTTATGTCATCTGGATATATTACGCCAAGTCGGCTGGGGTTGCAGAATACAACGACTGCACCCCTCTAAAGGGATAAGACCACCCTCAACAAGTTATTTGCTTATCTGATATTTTTTACATGCACAAACACACAGAGTATGATGATTGTTACTTTCCCTTTAAATTAGCATCCTCAATCCATGTTCACTAAGTTTATATTAATATATAATGTCTGATTTTGAACAGTCTTTCTTCATAAATAACTCTAAATAAATTTCTAAAATCATATATATATATATATATATAAGTAAAAGAAAAGTTGGCGACCATTGTCGAGGGTGGCCCGAAGGCTCCCTTTTCGATAGCTACTGCACCATGGTGTAGGGGAGGGCTCTACTCCTTTCCTTGGATTGCTCCACTTTACCCTTGATCCTTACCTTATAGTACTGAGTGCTAAGCAAGGCAGGATCCAGTACGATTTTTTGAGTCTTTGCTATGACTCGACCGGGGATTGAACACCGGTATACTCATGGACGCTAACTAAGCGTTTGGAGAAAAAGCTTGACGGCAATTACACAAGAATGCTGCAAGCAGTAGTGAACAAGTCCTGGCCGCAATATATATATATATATATATACATATATATATATATATTAATCAGGTTTGATTAAATACGATCGAATCCTTGTTCTTTTGAAGTTTATTTTTTATTTTTTTATTTCAAAAGTCCTTATGTTTTTTTCTATGTTACAATCCTGATTGCCCAGTCGGCTGGGGGCTGTAGAATACACTGACTGCACCTCTGCAGAGGGTAAACCCACCCCCAACGAGTGTCCTGAATATGACACTAAACAATCTGATGGTGAGGTTCTAGTCATGCTGGGCCTTTGAGGAATACGGATCACCCCTTCATTGCCATTGCTCTAAGGTCCACTCTAGCCCGGCGTGGTACCATCTGATAGGGCTATATCTATGGGTTAAATAGAACTAACGGCATACTTATGCTAAACTGAATTGTTTGACTAAAAGGAATAACTTGAAATAGGAATGTTTTTGACAATTAAACATTACTTACATTTAAACTGTGTGCTTATGCTATACTGAATTATTTGAAATAGAACTGTTTTTGACATTGAAACTGTACTTACACAAAAGTGAATTGTTATATATAACTTTTTGAATGAACTGAATAGTTTGAAATAGAAATGTTCCGACAATTAAACTGTGTATTCATGCTAAACTGAATTGTTTTAAATAGAACTGATTATTTGCATAAAAATGGATTTGGTGTTAGATAACCTACAAAGGTTGATATACCATAAAACCCAACCAACCAACCAACCAACAACAATCTTGAAAGCTATTTGTGATATATTAAGTACTTTTCGTTTTTATCAGAAATATTTTCAAGGTAATGTGTATGTTTATTTTTAAATCAAAGCTGCTTATAATTTAAAGTAAATTGTTTTTTATTTATATTTTTATCACAAAAGTGAGGCTTGTTTTATAACCAAATTGCCGTCTAGCGGTAGAGGCAGTTTATTTTTAAATGTTTCTATTACGTGTAGTATAATAAATTTGTTCTATCTTTTGTAATATGTATTGTTCTTTAGTGATAAAAAAAATAAAGACAAAATAATAATTTAGTTTAAATACTTAACAGCTTTGATTTATAAATAAACATACATATTACCTTGATAATGGTTCTGATTAGAACCGATAATACTCAGTATACGACAAATAGTTTCATTGGAGAAACCATTTACAAATTCCAAGATTGTAACATCAAAAAAGTTAAGGACTCTTGAAAGAAAAAACTTCAAAATAACAATGATTCACCTAAAAGCAGCTTTTTCTTATATATATATATATATATATATATATATATATATATATATATGTATGTATGTATATATATATATATATATATATATATATATATATATATATATATATATGTCTAGCCACATTGATGAGTTCTGATAGAACGAAACAGATATGTCTGTGGATAACTATGTGTATAGTCATCCACAGACAGATCTGTTTCGTTCGATCAGTGGCTAGACATACACACACACACGCACACACACACACACACACACATATATATCAGAACTCATCAGTGTGGCTAGACATATATATATATATATAGAGAGAGAGGGAGAGAGAGAGAGAGAATTAACTTAAATGTATAGACTTCCTGATGATCCGATAAGGTGAAACTTTAGTAGAAGATTTCCGACTCGCGATTTAAGTTAATTTTATAATTGGCTTCACTCGTGTTGAGCACACTTGTAATTGTATCATTGCAGGATTCGCGGAAGGTTTTAGTTTTCTTTTGACCAACTGACTGGATATCCCTTGATTCTTTTCAAGGGATCTGACGAGGTTGGCCTTTTCTTTCTTTTTGACCTATAATATTTTTTCTTTTTACGCCCGGGCGGTGATTCGAGATATTCTTATCTCTTGTTCCTAGCGGGTTTTTTTTTCTTTTTTTCTGGTACCGTGAATGCTGGTAGATATTAGATTAGTAAATATATATATATATATATATATTGGAAAATAGAAATAAATTGTCAGACACTAGTTCCAATAACAGGATTCAATATCTAAGATATAGCTATATAAATGCTGTTTTTAATAGTGTGAGAGTAATAGAATATTTTGAAAACGATTGAAATATCTTAAAATCCTAAAAAGTGACCCTTTTTTTTGTTCCCTTCTCTTCAGAGAATTATATCAGTGACAACAAATGTCACAGGGCCATACATGAATATGTGAAATAGACATATTCATACCGGTACGCAAAACGTTCACAATGTCCAAAACGCACATATAGGTGACATAGGAATCCCGAGACACAAAAACACTTACGACTTCTTAGTTCAGGTACGAAACTTTTTATTACCTTTGAGTTAAAAGGTTTTTCGACATAAGGAGAGAGATACACCTGACTTTTCCATCTGCCCCAAACCATGTGCACACCCGCCGCAAGGTCACGGCGAGATAGCGAAAGTCAACCTTCTTCTTCCGAGGCAGGAACCCGACTCGCTGACTTTTCTTAAATCTCCCAAAATCCTCCGCGCACGCTTCGGGTGCATGACGTCATTCACATCCCCCGGTCACAATTTTCTATCTCGGATTTTTATTTTGACATATCTGAATGACACATCCTACCTGCGCGCGCGTGAACACCTGCGCTTATGTTGCACCTAACTAACCCATTTGCAAAGCGAAAAGTTCTCAGCCTAACTAAACCAAAAGGCAAGATATATAAAACGAAATCCCTCGGCCATTATATTACACAAAGTTTATATCGGAGGAAGTTAACATGGGTTGTTTTCCATCGAAAAAACCTGAAAGCGGGAAGAAAACTGATTTAAAAAATATCGTAAACCAGAAGACTTGACACGGGTTATAATGTTTTCTTCACGTGGTCCAATAGGGTTGTTGAAAAGTATTAGTATTGTCACTGACATAATTCTCTAAAGAGAAGTGATTGAAACAAAGGGTACATTTTTTTAGAATTTTAGAATATTTCAATCATTTTCAAAATATTTCATCATGCACACGCTTTTAAAAACACAATTTAAATTTTGTACCAACCACAAGATCTTCTCTTAGCAATTTGTTTTTGAAAATGTATTTACCCAATTCTTCTGCCTCGAGAATGATGTGACATAATATAAAACGGGGTACTGTTGCTTTGAAATCAGTTCTCATTCTCCTAGACTGGTTGTCTTAGAAAGGCTAAAGTACTCAGTCTACCCTCACCATAACTGGGATGGAGGAAAACTGATGAATTCATGTTCTTCTAAAGGCAGCAACGTGAAGTTAAAAATTATCAATCTCGTACAGAAATTGAACTCGAATCAGCTATTTCCCTTCTAACGCTAAACGTACCTCCCTTTGAAAAATTTAGAATGGGAATATATTAATTGCAACTGTTAATCTTATGTTTTCATAATCATAAAACGATAAAAAAGTTCATCAATTCGTTTCATATGTTTTCTATTTTATTAAAAACATATGAAACTCTTACAGAAGAGGTCAAACCTCAGAAGGGGAGATTTAAATTCTTTTTAGTTTTTATACTGCTCTGCTGGCCAGCATTTGAGCACTTTTGATTCATCAAACATTTTTTAAACTGTCGTTTGTTCTTATCTGTTAATATACACGTTAATATATATGTCAATATAAACAGTAGATTAATATATATATATATGTGTGTGTGTGTGTGATAAAAATTATCGATACTAAATGTTTATCTTTTTCATTTAAAATTTGAATGAAGATGTGTAGTCTGCTAAGTACCTTATATAAAAAGTGCTTATGTTTAGACGTCCCAGAGAGATGTATAGACGTCTAGATTCTGTTAGAGATATATAGACTTCATCTTAAGCACAAAAACATTTAAAACCAGTCTCCAGCCCTTTGAACGATAATTTTTTCCCGAAACGCAAAATTGTAGAAATGACTACAATTTCAGGTGGGTGAAGAATCATTTACAAGCACATTAGACCTTCAGGTTTAGTTCAAGCTATGAGCAGGCATAAGTGCCGGACTCACTATGTGAGTCCACATCCAACAGAGTCACCTGGCTCACATTGCACCCAGTGAGCCTAGGACCAGTAGAGTCCTGCGGGGCACGAGTCGAGGCTCATGACCGATCTTCCCCTCTCCTAAAGCCCTCTATAAAGAAAGACCTTGTGTTAAATCCTGCCTTGTGGGAGGCAACGATAAATAATCTACAACTACTCCTGTGTAAAAAACACCATTATCCTAACTATGCCCCCGCCACACACACAAGTAACTATTAGTATCAATATAAAACCCAATCTTAACGGCTGAATAATTATTATATATAAACCACTTACAGAAAATCCCATAGAAATCAAAAACAATAAACTCATAAAAAAGTAAGTATTGCTTAATCTCTAACTTCCAATGTTAATATTTTACTTTAAACTGAGAACTTATCACTGAAGTAAGATTTGAGTACAATGATGACATTAAAAGAGGAATTTCAGAGTTCCTCCAACCAATAAATGGTAAATTCGATGGAATAAAACGGATTTGGGGTCGTATTTACCGTACTACTGTTGAACTGTAGAAGCCACGGGAAAAGCGGTCAAAGTAGAGAATGATGTATAGCTGCTTCAGAGTTCTATGTTAGGTTAGGATCCTTTGGAGAGTTGCGAATGTAATATAGGAAGCTCAATTCGGTTCTGTGCCTGTTCTTTCTGCAAATGATGGTTGAATTCTTGTTCGTTCTTTGGTTTCTCGAGAATCAAGAAGGTTCGCAACTCCTAGAAAGATATCTTTCTTCTCACTTTAATACGAAGCGACGCCAACAGAAGGAATTTCAGTTTTACTTTTATTATTTGTCCGTCCGTAACAAATCACAATATGATCGACATTTAAAACAGGAGAGAGAAAGCAAAGGGGAGAGAAGGGCTGGAAGTTAGATGTTTCTCATAGCTCGCTTTTGATACGAACTGGACTCTTCGATTCGGGAGATTCAAAACTTTCTGACTGTCTGTGTTGACTATCAGATACACCCTAACTTCGCTCAAACGCTATCCAGTTGCCTCCCTTCTCACATCAGACACGAGAGATACGCCCTTCCTACTCAAAATCCTTCGCCTCGATTTCTAGACAGTCCAGCGCAAACTTCAAAGGATGGCCGCCTCACTGTCCGGGATATGTCATTAATTTTGTCTGTGTGTGTGGGCCGACTGCTGATTTCGTTTATTTATCTATTTCTTTCATTCGTTCAAGTTGACTGGGTTATCATTTTTATTACATCTAAAACAAGTCCAATCCACCACCGACATAATATAACACCAAGAGGATTGTTATGAAGAAAATTAACGTTTTATTAATGGTTTATTTCAGGTCTTGGTAAATAAAGCTTCAGTTTTAATACCTTTTAAGCAGTACTCCTATAATAAGAGAGGATGTTTTGTAAGGGAAACGATTCTCTTTGTGTGTATATAATGTTAACATTCATAAACTATAGAATTTTTAACATTCGAATACCGCTGAAAATTTGTCTTATTTACTAAGCTTGCTTTACACGAAGAAAAATTATTATTATACCACATCAGGCTCCTTAAAAATATAATCATGTCCAAGATTTGGCACAAGTACATGAGCACTAAGATAGGATCGAACTTACTAATCAGTAGTAAGTGATTTGCAATACTCTATAGTTTACTAATCAAGAATTCATTGTTGCTGTTTTTGCTCTTTTTATTTTTGGTGTTTTTTTTTTTACCTGTCTTATAATTTTCAGTTATTATATTTCTGTCCTTCAATAATTCATACAAAATTCTCTTTGCATACTCTATGTGTTATATATGATGCAGACAAGTTTTTAGCGAGGACATCTCTTCGAAAGGCTTTTCAGTTAATCTATTTTGCGTAAATCTAAAGAAAGGTTTATTAAGCTGCATAGCCCAGAGGCTCCCAGATTCCTCCTACCTTGCGCACCCCGCCAATGCACATACAATTAAGAGATTTCTATCAGTCGACTGCCAATTTAACCATATCTACTTAGAGCCTTTGCTCTGGCAAAAATGAAAAATAATGATCGCATTTCCCCCACGCACAGTGCCTGTTGTCTGATCTTGCTGGGGTTGAGAGCGCCTTCCTCAGTTAGACCACGTGACCAAGATACAAAAGACACATGAGAAAATGAATCTATGTTTTCGTGTATGATTCTTTGTTAATCCTATTCTTATTATTTGTAAATGTCTTAGCTAAATATTCATGACAAACCTTTTGTCAAATAGATTTTGCACATTAAATAAAAACACAAACAAAAGGAAATGAGAATAAAAACAAAAGACACTCTATGAATTCTGAAGTTACCCAGCTGACGCCGACCGTCACATTTATTTTACTATCTTCTATAAAATTACGTTTGAGATATTCTCTGATTGAAATTGTGTTTGTGCTTATACAAGTGAATATATTTTTTTCTGTGTGTATGTTTATAGATATGTATAAATACATTTTCCAGATAGTTTGCACATTATAGTGTATGTGTATAATCATATTTTTGTATGTTTTTCCGAAGTATTGATGTGTACAGTTGTTGTATAGGCATAATGAAGGAATAATAATGAATAATGGAATCATATTGCTTTGTCTACAAAAATACATTGGTCATTTTATTCTTCGAAAGGGGTTGAATCTTTGTTGGTGTGTGAGACAGACGGACGGCAGAGGGAGACGAATGGAGACTGCAACAATGACCCATAACTTCTTTTTCTCTTGACCATACCACGCTGTGTTATCTTCAAGGCTCCACTTAGCACTACTGCTTCTCGGCTGGGGAGTATTCAACTGGAGGTCTGTTGTAGGCCACTGCCCCAGCGGGGCGTCCGGCGATTCGCTGGCGCTCCCATGAACGCAAGCTGAGACTGACTCATGACTAACGCTGCCAGACTGCTCTTATCTAACGTGGGCATCTACATATATCATTTCATAACACCCACACAATTCCGTCCAAACACGTGACTGCTTTTGCTTTTTTTTTTTTTACTTATGAAATAGCCACGGAGACTCAAGGCATGAATAATAGTAGAGATGGTTGAGTTATTTAGCTTTTGTATCGCAAACAGTCAAGAAAGAGAACTGATTTTAAATTAGCAGTACTCCGTTTAAAAAATGACTTTATGTCTGATCCAGCTCTTGATAGAGGGGTTCGATGAATATAAACATACTAGTGCATCTGTTTGTAAACGTCTGATTTAGTGTTCCTGATCATGTGTGTGATCACGTACGCATGCACCTTTGTTGTAAATATTTATCTTTTCCAAAAAGTCTCGCCGGCGTGGAGTAGTCAGATTGAACGAGGCTCATTCAATAAATTAGGTGCATTTTGCCATAAGAGTAGGAAACAGGAAGCATTGTTTAAGTTAGACTTTTTAAAGGAAATCAATTGTGATAAGTCCTTTCGTTTCTCCGAGGAAAGTCAGTATGACCTTTTTAAACAAAAGCTGAGCCCGGAACTTTTCGTTAACCGAATTCAGCATCTTTCCACTCCATGGACTGTCTTTTCGACTCAGGCTCACTGTAGCCAACCCATTTTTATCCCATTTGACCAAAACATACTTCCCTGTTCTTATAACACATTTCCCTCTGCTTTTGGGAGGCAATAATGTTTCGATAATGTTTTGAGAGAATTTCGTACTCTCAGACGAAAAAGTTGATTGATTAATAATTCAGATATTTAGCCATCAATATTTTTAGGAGCAAAACAAACATGTAAATACTGGCTGAAGTTCTCACCTTTTCATAAAGTATTTTTCTAAACTACAATCAGAATATTGGAGTACTTGTACATCTGTCGAAATTTCATAAACAAAAAAAATCAAGAGACGCTATTTTAGCAAGAAAAGGATGATTTGCAATTCTTATATATTTAATAAAGTTCATTATATCTGTGTGTCTTTGTTTGAAATCTAAGTAACCTCATGGGCACCCAAAAGGTGAAACAAAGAAAGATGCAGTTTGATTTTTAAAAAAAGACAACTTTTCGATCTATATTCTTATTTTATCATGAACTTATAGCTAAACCAAGTTTGGTCTAAAAATATTTGACCGGGGACAAAATATTCTAAGATAATTTATTTTCCTGTGACTGCTATTAATTTCCCCTTCAAACAACATCAGTTTTCCTCCAAAAGCCATAACACAACAAACAAAGTATGTTTCGTTTTTTGCTTAATTCATTTTTTTAATTCTTGAATGAAACTTAATCTTATGTGATTCTTAAAGTTACATTTCTGTGTAATTATCTAAACATTTTTTATATTTTCATTCGAAAAATTCTTTTCGCATATACAAATTCTTTTCACTATTTACTAATGTCATGGTAATAAAAAAAAAGTATTTTAAAAACCCTAAAAACAATGTTTCTAACGTTATTTTTTTAATGAACAGTGGAAGAAAAGGAATCAGATAAAATTGAAAATTATTTTTTTTAAGTCGCTGTATGAATGTTATAAAGTAGTTAGTCGAGGATGACCCGAAGGCTCCCTTTTCGATAGCTACTACACCAAGGTGTAGGGGAGGGCGCAACTCCATTCCCTGGATTGCTCCACTTTACCCTTGAACCGTACCTTATAATACTGAGTGTTAAGCAAGGTGGTATCAAGTTCCATTTTTAAAGTCTTTGGTATGACTCGACCTGGGATTGAACCTAGGTCTCCATGTTATAATATCCTGCCAAAATTGACGAATAAACCTTCCGTCATTAATTGACTCCCAAGTGCTTTTACAATTATAAATTATAAAAATATTCTAGAACGTTGGTTAAAAGAAACATACTCCCCAATGATCCTAATAAATAGAAAAAAACTTATCATATTTTATGATAAGTTGAAAAACTCTAACTTGGTAATTAACAATAATTCATCCCTCCCGATTTGAATTTTGCGCAAAAAACGTAATATTTCAACATAAATGTGCTTTACGGGATTATATCTCTGAAAACAAAAATATATACGTTGGCTTAACTTCAACTAGTTTATCGAGTCGATTCACCATGCATCTTTCTGACACCAGTTCAATAGCCCAACATCTAAAATTCATTCCTATCCCACAATTAAATTCTGGAAATTTCTTACTAATTACACAACACTATTAGAGCAAGAAAATAGCAAAAATTACAGATTCTTGAAACCGTTCACATGAGAAATAAAAATCCTAACCTCAATAGAATTAATTTTGAATCCAGTACTAATGTGCTCAAATGTCTTTAGCTACAGTTGCTATTTATAAAAGAAAATTTGCAAACAAATACTTCAACATAACACCAGTGTGAACACTAAACTCTTAATTCTTACAAAGTTAAAATGTACTTGCAAAGCTTGTATCGCTTTTGCAATATACACACCCTGATGATGGCCCAAGATGGGTCCGTAAGTAACTGGGAACCAATTATTTACTGAAGGTTTATAAGCCAATCCTAGCCGGATATTATAACTTCCATACTGTAACTTAAAAGGATCAAAACAAAAATATGTTGACAAAAGATGTCTATACTGTTTAATCAAATATGTTTCAACGAAGAAATGCTGTCTAAGCACACATATACACGCACGCACGCACGCACACGCACACGCGCGTGCGCACACACATACACACATACATATATACATAGTGCATTCAATAATTTCCATACTTTTTGTACAGGCATTTAAAATTGTCGTAGACTCTTGAAAATTCAGTATGTTATTGCTATACATCTTATGAGATGACTGACCAATTTTGATGATTTCAGCTTCAAATGAACAGCTACAACAGCAATTGGAATACACCCTATTAAACCTGATTGTCACAGCTGGTGAATTTAAAAAATGCAATTTGGATGTCAGGACACTTTAGAAGAACGATATGCAATAAAATTATTTTTACACTCGGAAAAAATGCCACAGAAACGTATAGAATGATTCAGACAGCTTTTCGACCATCTTGCATTAATCGAGCATCAATTCTTGAGTGGCATAAGAGATTCAAGGAAGGCAGGAAGTCTGTGAGGGATGAAGAGAGGTGTGGGAGGAGTAAGTCAATACACCAGAGTTAATTGGCCAAAGGCTTAGGCTTAAGGTTACTATGTTGAGGTTTTAAGGGAGTTCAGCAAGAGATTCCGTCGGAAGAGGCCAGCACTCTTCAAATCGGGTCTGTGGCATTTCCAGCAGGACAATACACCAGTCCACAACTCCATACTTGTCACAGACTATTTGACCAAGATGGGCATCAATACAGTTCCTCAGTCTCCCTATAGTCCAAACCTTGCTCCCTGCGACTTTTGGTTATTCCCTAAGCTGTCGTTATGAGGCTGTCGTTATGAGACAATTGAGGAGATGAAAGAGGCTATGACGAAGATCATTGACACGCTCACACAAGAGGACTTCCATGGGGCCTTCCAGAAGTTGTTGGAACGGTACAACAAGTGCATTGCAGCTGGAGGAGATTACTCCGAATGGGAATAGAGTTTCATGTGTGTATTATCAAGTGCCCATACGAAAAAAGTCTGGAAACTTATTTAATGATCCTCGTATACACAGGATTTGGAATTAAATAACCTACAGGGTATGCCATAAAACACCAACCAATCAGAATTAAAATTGCCGCCGACTAGATGCAAATAGTAGTAAGCGAGTGGAAGGTATGTCTTACTGCAGCTGAATTCTTGCCATTTCTGTTGCTAATCATGGTGGAGTCTGAATTTTGATTTGAATGGCACCTTAATTAATTCATCCGGGAAAATCAGGCGCGTTACAGATAGACTATACAAGTAACATTCTGTTGGTAAGGACATCGTCATCACTTTTGCGTAAAAGTGTTTCCTTCATTGGTACATTGCGACACGACGTGCGGTTAAATACTTAATTTATATGTTAAAATTGAAATTTATGAAATATATTAGAAGTAATATATATATATATATATATATATATATATATATATATATATATCAAAAACAAAAAGATCCTAAAAATAAGGATCTTTTTGTTCAAAGCTTAAAATGACCTAAAAAGCTGGTTGATTGTTCCTAAAGGTCAGTTAAGTTCGAGGTGTAGCACTATGGGGGTAGGCTGCCAAAGCAGACGATTCAATTGTCTGTTTTGGCGCGAAACCAGACAAAGGATTCTTGGACATGAAATCTCGCCGTACCCGGAAGTGGTACGTGGAGGCGAATGAGAGTTGACGACGCGACCCAGAAGAGAGAGAGTTGGTGGCAGGAGACCAAGAGAGGCAGTTGGTAGTTGGACAGGAGAGAATGAGAGTTGGTGGCTGGAGAGCAGAGAGGCAAGCAGCAGAAGGCAGTCGAAACTGGACAAGAGAGAGGCGAACAGCAGAAGTTGGCGTGGAAGAGCGGAGGGGCAGTCAACACCAGACACAGAGCAGAGAGGCAGTTGGTGGCAGGAGAGCAGGAGAGAGAGTTGGTGGCTGGAGAGCAGAGAGAGAGTTGGTAGTTGGACAGGAGACCACGGAAGAGTTGGTGGCTGGAGAGCAGAGAGGCAAGCAGCAGAAGGCAGTTGCGGCTGGACAGGAGAGAGGCGAACAGAGAGGTTGGCGTGGATCCACGGAGGGGCAGTCAACACCAGAGAAACGAGGCAGCATGGGATAGGGTCCAGCGA
The DNA here is from genome assembly GCA_963585895.1 of Sepioteuthis lessoniana. Taxonomy (NCBI): domain Eukaryota; kingdom Metazoa; phylum Mollusca; class Cephalopoda; order Myopsida; family Loliginidae; genus Sepioteuthis; species Sepioteuthis lessoniana. Next base: position 6,215,346 of record OY757930.1, read on the forward strand.
GAAGAGTCTCAAGATGTCTGATTCCAGTGGCACTGTGGAATTTTCGCTAGTAACCCACGCTAGCGATAGTCCGCACATGCATGTAGTGTTGCAATACCTTCCTCTGCTCTTGGTAACCCCAAGTTTGTTGTTTGTTCGTCTGTTTTGTTTTCTCCTGTCTCCCTCGATCGTATTCTTGTGTGGTGGCAAGAAATGTGCGTTACCCCCTCAGCCACTAGTTGATCACCGGCCGGCTAAGAAGTGAAATGGTTAGAAGACTGAGATAATGTGGGGGGGGTGAGGGGGTAACGTTTCACAGAGGCAATTGTTTTTGATTTAAAAGGTCAGGTAATTTTTTTAATTTTTCGGTCGTCAACTCACTTCATCGGTCATAGTGATGAAACGGGTCATTTCATAAAACATATTTTTGTAATCCTTATCTTAAAGGCCAATATCAAAAGGGAGAGTCAGGTGAGGCTGAGAATTTTTTGTTCAACCCCATTGCTCTAAACCTGTTCCCATTGGTCAAAGCATCTAAAAAGGGTTTTCCCTATACCTTTAAGATATAATCATGAATTAGGATCGGCGGACCAATGGAAATATGACTCCTAATTGTCTCTTATTGAACAACCAATCAGAAATCTTCTTTAGTCCAGATATTGATCTACAAAAATAGGATGGTAAAACGAATCATCAGAGAAGATGAGGAAAAGGACCAAGAAGAAACTCAAGACTGTCAAAGAAGCATCCCTTAAATTCTAGACCCGAGGCACTCTGAAAAATCTTCAGATTTTACAAAAATTCAAAGTCCCCGACTTTAGAGACATTAGTGTCCCTCTAACCGCACCTCATCGTCACTCTTTCTCTCTCGATATTCTTTCTTCTTTTTGCCAGGAAAGCAAACATCGTTTGTTTGTTATTTATTGTCTCACAAAGGTGTTTCAATAAAAAACATTTTTTGTTGTTTGTTAACCATGGGTTTTCTCAATTCTTTGAATTGCTAGACAATCTAGCCACTCATATTACCTGACCGTCAGAAGAAGATCCGGCTGAATTGTGTCAACCCCCCCCCCCACACACACACACACACCTTCGTGGATCTTTCAAACACAGCGTGGTCACGGAAGCATTTGACAAAGCAAACAGCCGTAAGCTAATGTAGTCACAAACACAATAGCTACAAGTATAGTGACTAGTAGTCACACCACATTGGGCTCAATTACTAGTATAAGACCACAACATATTTTTACGAGAGTTGTGTGTTGCCTCTTGCTCATCGCTAGCTAAAAATTATTGTGAATGTTGGGGGCTAGAGTTTTGTAGCAGAACATTTGCTCTATCCAACGATCTTATTGTCCTCGTTGTATCTTCAGTGGAAGTAAACAGAAGAAATTAATTTTTGAGCGTTCGTCGTATTTGCATCTTAAGGTAAAAAAATTTAATGGAAATGACTTCTTCCCCTGATTCAATCATTGCATATTATACGACTGGTAAGACTTCATTTTAAGTGGGTACTAAAATTCCTAGTATCATCTTTTGATAATGTTAGGGAAATCTTAGAAATGAAATTTAAGTTTATTCAGAGGATTCCGTGTGGTGTAGTAGCTAATGTAACACTGTAGTAAGCGAGTTCAAACTCCAGTTGCCCCCTTACTTTCTCTATTGGACTTATAGATTTGGGATAGGTGTAAATTCACTTATCCCCTGGTTGTGGTTTAAATAGCACCACCACTGTCCTTTTAAATGGTGGATTTGGCATTAAATAAGCCACAAAGGTTGATATGTAATTAAAACTAAAACCGAGGTAAAGTTTACTTGGTTCTTTGTTCTTGGTTGTACATTAATAACAAGCCTCAAGAAATAAACTAGAAAAATGAATTCCAGACAATGTTCAGGCAAAGAATATTGGTCAGCATTTGAGGACTTGTGTTTCTTTTCTTGCTTAACAAAGAAAAAAGTCTGATAGCCTTTGGCACTGAAAAACTAATTTATTATGAAAGTCGAAAAAAAACTTGTAGCAAGACAGAGGACAGCTTTTAAACTCTCATCCTACACGGAAACTTTGTCAATGAGAAAAGTTTTTCAAGTTTGGTGAGATTCAAAAGGAACTGCTACTTCGAGAAATTATAGCAATACTATATTACAGTGAGTAATGATCTTGTTTAAACAAGGTATAAAAAAAGAAAAAATCTTTTTTCCTGACCGAGGAACAGGTCAGAGATTTGGTTGAATGACAACGCCCTTTAGGTTGAGATTAATGGTATCTGTTTATATCCCTCAGGCGTATTTTTATATTCGAATATGATGTTACAAAAGGAGAGAATTGGATAAGGGCGAGCCAATGTGATAGAAATCGTTAGAACAAGGGACATGTTGGGGGACCCTTGCTAAACTTACCATGCTGAACACGAAGTGATGCAGTCAGAAAGAGACAATGGCTGAAATGAAAAGTCCAGGGAGAGTATTTTCTCAACTTGTTTCCTTCAGACTTTCCCTTGTTTTACTGAATGTTTGTTTGTTTGTTTTTTTTTGGGGGGGTGCTGTTTTTTGTTTTGTTTTTTTATGTTGGGTAAGGATTTTGACAAGTCGATATAGAAAAGTTCATTGAATAATACATTGAATCAAAACCGGAAGCTTTCTCTTATTAGGGAATATACAGTTTTGTTGAAAGAGGGAAGAAAATAAATTTACAACTGAATAATAATCATATATATCTATGCAGAAAAAATGAATAAAGAAAGAAAAAAATCATGCTGGAAAGTTTTTTACACCAACTACACATACACACACACACACACACACACACACACACATATATATATATATATATATATATATATATATATATATATATATATACACGTAATGCCTTCAATAAGTTTCCAGACTTTTTGGTACAGGTATTCAAAATTGTTGTAGATTCTTGAAAATTTACAATGTTATTGCTATACATCTTATGAGATGACTGACCGATTTTTATGATTTCAGCTTCAAATGAACAGCTACAGCAGCGATTGGAATACATCCTACTAAAGCTTGATCGTCACAGCTGGTGAATTTCAAAAATGCAATTTGGATGTCAGAACACTTTAGAAGAACGATATGCAATAAAATTCTGTTTAAACTTGGAAAAAAAATACCAGAGAAACGTATAGAATGCTTCAGACCGCTTTACGATCATCTTGCATTAATCGAGCATCAGTTTTTGAGTGGCATAAGAGATTCAAGGATGGCAGGGACTCTGTGAGGGATGAAGAGAGGTGAGGGAGGAGTAAGGAAGTCAATATACCAGAGTTGATTAGCCAAAGGCTTAGTCTTAGGGTTAGGGTTAGGTTTACTATGTTGAGGTTTTAAGGGAGTTCAGGAAGAGATTCATAGGGAAGAGGCCAGCACTCTTTAAATCGGGTCTGTCGCATTTCCACCGGGACAAAACACCAGTCCTCAATTCCATCCTTGTCACAGACTATTTGATCAAGATGGGCATCAAGACAGTTCCTCAGTCTCCCTATTGTCCAGACCTTGCTCCCTGTGACTTTTGGTTATTCCCTTATCTCAGAGGTTGTCGTTATGAGACAATTGAGGAGATAAAAGAGGCTGTGACGAAGGTCATTGACATGCTCGCCCAAGAGGACTTCCATGGGGCCTTCCAGAAGTTGTTGGAACGGTACAAGTGCATTGCAGCCGGAGGAGATTACTTCAAAGGGGACTAGAGTTTCATGTGTGTACTCTCAATAAAAGTGCCCATACGAAAAATGTCTGGAAAATTATTTAATGATCCTCGTATATATATATATATATATATATATATATATATATATATATATATATATATATATATATCAGACCAGATCCATAAATATCAAGATAGATCTATAATTTTTTCAGTATAGTTATTCGCCAAAATTTAGGAATTAAATTTACAGAAAATAACGTGACTAATGCCCTAATGAAAAGTATAACCCCACCCATTTTACCATTTATGGGTTAAATAGTACTACTGCTGTTCTTATACAAGGTTGGCTTTGGTACTAAATAACCCACGAAGGTTGGTATGCACCTAAAAACAAAGAAACCAAACCAGGAGATCTGGAATGTGTAAAGTATCCCTTCTTTGTCATTACTCATTCACTGTGATCAACAGTGGAAGTACCTGTTAGGGTTCCATTTATTGATCTGTCCAGAACATTTATTAGTATTCAATAGAATCATGTGCAAAAAATCTCTTAAAATCTCTTAAGAAACATCATCATCATCATCATGTCACGCTATCAGCACGGATATTTCTGACCCTCTCTCGCCACCCCTCCCTATCGTCCATTGCTTTTGGCAGGTCTTCCGGACTACATCCAGTATCGGCACAGAGCTGCTGTATGTATGTCCGATCTGGACGTCCTGCCTTTGCTCTTCCCTGTTAAGGGGTCCACAGGAGTACATCACTTACGAGCTCGTCCCTACTTCTCCAGCGGTGTCCCGTATGTCTAGTTCGTCTAATTTTGATAGTTTTCGTGACGGGTGGTAGGTGGCCGTACAGTTGCTGTTTTGTGGGATGCTGTCTCCAGGACTTTTTCAATATTGTTCGCAGTATTCTTGTGTAATTGCCGTCAAGTTTTTTCTCCATACGTTTTGTTAGCGTCCATGTGGTGCATCCATATAGCAGTATCGATACTACCGCTGCTTGGAAGAAACTGCGCTTCATTTTATCGGTCAGGTCTGACTTCCATATGACCATGCCTTTGCTAGTCGTAATTACCGACGCTGACCCACGCTGATGATATAGCACTTCTGACAAATGCACCTGCACAAGCCGAAACCCTGCTACATACTCTGGCACGAGCCACTGCAGGCATCGGCCTCCATGTCAACGCACACATGGCGGAATGTATGTGCTTCAATCAAACAGGCGACATCTCCACACAAAACGGTAGCGCTCTGAAACTAGTTCACAAGTTCACATACCGAAGCAGCAGTGTCTCATCAACCGAGACAGACATCGACACCCGACTCTTAAGAAACAATTACACCAAAAATGTAATTATAAACATACAATGAACACGATTCCCAATCCTCTTTGTATAAAATAACTCTTGACAGGTTTACATGCCGTTAAAATCAATCGATCAATAAATTGAAATTTTATTTTAAAATGGTAAGTGTTTGTGAAATAGACGAATATTTTGGAATAGAAGTCTATTCACACAAATAAGTTCTTTGTTTTCCTATTTTTGAGATAATTACAAAGACTATTCGTGAGCTGAGTGTTATTCAGTGTAAAAAGGGTGTTTATAGAAGTTGTCAAAATACATTTTATATTTCACGAATAGCGTTAGATTTATTTCTAAAAACTGTTACTTTATTTATAGCTGTCTATCACTTATAAATTTCGCTTCTATGTGCAATGGAAATTATATTCACAAATAAGAAACCATTTTTTAAATATCTTCACAGAATGTTTACGAAATAAACTGTATATGCTTAAAATCTATTAATTTCTTCTTCTTCTTCTTCTTCTTCTTCTTCTTCTTCTTCTTCTTCTTCTTCTTCTTCTTCTTCTTCTTCTTCATCTTCTTCTCATCCTCATCCTCATCCTTCTTGTTCTTCTTCTTCTCATCCTCATCCTTCTTCTTCTTCTTCTTCTTCTTCTTCTTCTTCTTCTTCTTCTTCTCATCCTCATCCTTCTTCTTCTTCTTCTTTGTCTTACATACGATATCGATTAAACCCTACGGGAAAGATGAAGTTAATATACTTCTTGCCATATTTTATATAGATATAGATATAGATATATCAACAGGATCATTAATGAATAATTTAAAATCAATCATTTATATTTTTAAATTCATATATATATATATATATATATATATATATATTAGTTATACTTATAGTTATTGTTATATATATATATAGTTATATAGTTATATATAGTTATATAAGAGAGAAATTACTTGCCTTTTAAATCACTGGCGGCATATTTTTGATTTTCTAGATTTTTCATCACATTTTCAATATATGCTTTCTCTTTTGTAACAGTCCCCTTGGCATTTTGTCTAAAGTGCAGCACAGTGTGACCGAGAAATAAGCGAGTTCGAACTCCAGTAAGGTTCTCATGATTACTTTCGGACTAATATTCTCGGCAAACATATAAATCCTCTTATCCCCTAATCTATGGCTTAAAGATCATCCCTGCTACTCTTCTACAATGAAGGTTTTGACATTAAATAACCTACAAAGTTTGAAATGTCATTAAACAACGAAATTAAGCCTAAACCTTCCTTTGAAAAATACAGGCTAACAAATTGCAAGAATAAGTAAAAAATGAGACGATTAAATTTCTCTTAACATTTGTTGATCAATTGCTGGTTAAAAATACCCTATTTAAGGGCATACAAGGCGTTTTTTTTTTTTACTAAAATGTTATTTTTAATTCCTCTGCGTATAATATACAATATATAGCTTTAAAATCGGCGAGTGTCGACCAAAATTAACTCCCAGGCAACTCCTATTAGCTTAGACTTTAAATTAAATTTCATATACCTAATGTAGTTTTTTAAAAGGCTATTATGCAGATTAAAAGAGTTATCATTGATAATATTTATTATATTAATTTCATCACGTTTAATATTAGTACTTTGTTTCTGTAAAATTTTTTCTTGAATTGTACAGCAGAAATTGGGCTGCGTCTTATATACCATCAAATACGATACATCATGGCATTCTTTTTGAAAATAATTTAGCGCGTATGATATAGTGCTGTGGTCAAAAACACGTTTTTAATTACCATCTTGTGTTTTTATTATTGTGATTTACAAATCTTTTGCTTAGATATGGCACAAAATCGTAAAAATGAGGCACCCAATGACAAGGTTTACAAGTCTTATTTGCTAGCCTTTGCACCATCAGAAGCGACCTTCAGTGTTATTATTAATAGATGATTTCTTTAATCCAGAAATCATCTCTCATTTTTCATTAATTTTTATTATGTTATTGTGTATATTATCATAAGTTCATTTATGAATTTTTGTTTTATATCGAGTCTCTAAAATCAATTATAATATGCACACACACACACACACACACACACACACACACACACACATATATATATATATATATATATACTTACCGAGAATAAAATTTCCCAGTCGGCTGGGGCAGTAGAAGACACCGACTGCGACTCTGCAGCAGGGTAAGACCCCCCCTCCCAACGTGTATCCTGGATATGACACTAAACAATTTGATGGTGAGGTTTCAGTAATGCTCGGGCTTTGGGGAATGCGGAGCACCCCTTCATTGCTATCGCTCCCAGATTCACTCTGGCCTGAAGTAGTAGCACTGTTATATAATTAAGGAATGATTTTTTTATATTAACCATTTTCGTTATTTATATTTTATCATTCAGTTTGGTTGGGCTTTGAACTATTCGGTTAAAGAGTTCAGGTGCATAGTCATTGGGTACAGTTTTACACTCGCGCGCAAAGGATATGACAATCACCATTGCCATAATAAACCCCAGACAGGAAATGAGCTGGAGTGTGGATGACGTCATGCCCAGAAAAGATGGTGCTGAGAATTTGAGAATTTTGAAAAGACAGTGGAGTGTTGACATTGGACCTTTGAGGCGAGAGTTGGGTATTCGACCGTGGAGAGTTGGATTTGAACCGTTGAAGATATACTTGGGTTTTTCGGATCTCTACCGACAGAGATCTTAAACATCACGGGATGCGCCACGGGTTTGTGGGGTCAGCATAGTATGGTTAGCATAGTAAGTATTATGTCTCTCTCCTCGTGTCGAATAACCGAAATCAAGAAGTTAATAAAAGCGTTCGTGCCTGAACAACAGAGAGTCGCTTGTATTTGTATTGTGTAGTTTGCATATGTATACGTATAATATACAACAGCACCTGATAGGGTCTTATCTATGGGTTAAATAGAACTAAACTGCGTACTTATGCTAAACTGAATTGTTTGAATTAGAACTGTTTGACTAAACTGAATAGCTTGAAATAGAAATGTTTTTTCACAATTAAACTGTGTACTTACATTTAAACTGCGTACTTATGCTAAACTGAATTGTTTAAAATTGAACTGTTTTTGACATTGAAACTGTACTTACGCAAAACTGAATTGTTTAATATAGAACTGTTTTAACATTTAACTGTGTGTAAAGAAAATCTATACTTATACTAAACTGAATTGGCTGAATTAGAACTGTTTGAATAAACTGAATAGCTTGAAATAGAAATGTTTTTGACACTTAAACTCTGTACTCATCCTAAACTGAATAGTTTAAAATAGAACTGGCTATTTGCATAAAATCAGATTTGGCGTTAAACCTACAAAGGTTGATATGTCATAAGAACCAACCAACCAACCGAGAATAAAATTGAATATTTTTGATTCAATCAAATTTAAACATAAAACAGCCGAACGACAGTAATTGATTGCATATGAAGATCAATACATTTGCAGGTTCCAAAATAAAGGGTGTATAAACAGTATCCAAGTTCCATGCACATAATGTACACAATTAAAAACAGCATGGTGCTTTTGCTGGAAGCAATTTTATTTTTCGTATGTGTTTATCGATCTATATTGCAATATTTTCCTTTAGAATATCTATTTATCAATCTATCTCAGTTAATATATATATATATATATATATATATATATATATATATATATGCATAGCAAGCATTTATATATATGTGTGTGTGTGTATGTGTATGTGTGTGTGTTTGCTTGCTATGCATACAAAATCAGATAGATAAGATTAGAAACTCAGTGGAAGATAGGCAATCTAGGATAGCGTAACAAACGATAAACGAAGTGAGCAGAAGGAAGAGCACAGCCAAAGCTGAACTGAAAGCTACAAACCAACAAGAACGAATAAAACTGTGGAAACAGCATTTCGAGAATCTACTAGGAAACCCACCGAAAGTTACACATGAACCAATCACGAAAATTATTAGTAAGCAATTAGACATCAAACTAGGACCATTTACCCCAGAAGGACTCGACTCAATACTTAGTAAAATTAAAAATAGAAATGCCGCAGGGCTTGATGAAATTCCCCCAGAAGTATGGAAGACCAGACAATCCGATGACATACTGCTCCGACACTGTAATGCAGTTTATAATCAAAACCCGATAGACAGATGGATGAAGAGATGTATCCTCCCCTTCCCTAAAAAAGACGACCTCGGATTAGCCAAGAACTACTTACATCCATAGCAGCCAAAATTTACAATGCCCTACTACGAAACGGCATAGAACCCAAAATTGACAACATTCTTAGGAAAAACCAAAATAGCTTCCGAAGAAATAGATCCACAACCGCACAAATATTGACTATCCGTAGAACCCTTGAAGGCGTACGGGCAAAAAACCTACAGGCGACAATACTATTTGTCGATTTTACCAAGGCCTTTGATTCCATTCATAGAGGGGAGATGGAACAAACTCTACTAGCATACGGCATACCAAAAGAGACCGTCGCAGTCATAATGATTCTCTATAGAAACATCAAAGTGAAAGTACATTCTCCGGATGGAGACACAAACTACTTCGACACTGTAGCAGGAGTACTATAATGAGACACATTAGCCCCATACCTCTTTATCATCTGTGTAGACTACGTGCTTAGAACATCGATTGATAAAATCAAAGAAAACGATTTCGAGATGACAAAGAAAAGAAGCAAAAGGTACCTCGCAAAAACAATTACCGACGCCGACTACGCCGATGACATAGCGATCCTGGCAAATACACCCGTCCAAGGCGAAACCCTGCTGCATAGCCTGGAACGAACCGCCGCAGACATAGGCCTCCATGTCAATGTACACAAAACGAAATACATGTGCTTTAATCAAACATGTGATATTTCCACACTAGGCGGTAGTTCTCAGAAACTAGTTGACCAGTTCACCTACCTAAGAACCAGTGTCTCATCAACCGAAAAAGACATCGACATGCGACTAACAAAGACATGGACAGCTATTAATAGGCTATTGGTCATATGTAAGTCAAACCTGACCGATAAAATGAAACGCAGTTTCTTCCAACCAGCGGTCGTGTTGATACTGCTATATGGATGCACTACATGGACGCTAACTAAACGGAGGGAGAAAAAACTTGACGGCAACTACACGAGAATGCTGCGAGCAATTTTGAACAAGTCCTGGAGGCAACACCCCACAAAGCAGCAGCTGTACGGCCACCTACCTCACATCACGAAAACTATCAAAGTTAGACGGCCCTGACATGCAGGACACTGCTGGAGAATAAGTGATGTTCTCCTATGGACCCCCGCACATGGTTGAGCTAAAGCAGCTCTGTGAGGATACGTGATATACAGGGTGAAACGATAAAATTGTCGTCCTAAAGAAAACAACCCTACAGCTTTATTTTAAAACTTTTATGAAAAAATCAATTCAGGTAACTTGATTATGTAGTAGACCTGACATCTATTCAATGTAGCCGCCTTCAGCCTCGATCACCGCCTCGATACGGATCCGAAACTGGGAGCATGCCTTTTCCACAAGCACCGGTGGGAGTTCGGTGAATACTCGGCGGATGGCGGCGATCAGGCTGGCTTTGGTGTTGTGGGAGGTCATGTTGGTGATGTTCTCGACGTATGACCAAACGAAGTAGTCCAGCGGGTTCAGGTCGGGGGAGGAGGAGGCTATTGAGAGAAGGGTACAAAGTCATAGCACTCCTTCTGAAGCCAAGCCTGGGTCTCTTTGGATTTGTGGGCCGGCACCGAGTCCTGCTGCCACACCCAGGGTCTGCCACCGGCTACCTGATTCCACCAGGGGATCACCACACTCTTCAGCACATCCAGGTACACTTTGGTGTTGACTTTCAAGCCGACTTCGAAGATGTGAGGTGGCATGATGTGGCCCTCACTTGAAACCACACCAAAGACCATGATCCTTGCCGTCGGAAGGGTCGTCCGATGTGTTGAGCTGTGCCCTCAATCGTTAAACCGTCCGGATTTGCATTTTGAGGGTGCTGGCAATGGTCCTGTTGTCATAACTTGGATCGGTAGAGAACATGAGTTGTACAGCGGCGCATCTCCGATCTCGCTCGTTGAACATTGTGTTACTTTCAGACATGATAGAAGACTCCTATCACTCTTGGGATTCGTACACAACTGGCCAACTAGTAGATGGTCTGCAACAAAAAAAGAAAACCGGTTTTCATTAAACGGAAATGGAATCATGTCTTTTCTAGGGCGACAATTTTATCGTACCACCCTGTAGTCCTGAGGACCAGCCAGAAGTGATGAACGATTGGGAGGAATGGCGAGAGAGGGTCAAGGATATCCGTGTTGGTGGCACGACATGATATATATATCAGTTTATATATATATTTAATAGCATGGAAGCATGTCTGCGACTACAAGTTTCTTGCCGTCTTAAGTATGGCAATCATCGGGCAGAGAACGAAAGATATTCGAGAAATGAAAATTCAAAAAATACAGTCAAAAGAACGTTAGGATTGTGTACAACTCTTTTTGCGTTCGTGTCTATTTGTGTGTGATGTGTGCGGGGGGTATATTTGCATATTATTGTGTGTGGTCGTATAAGTGAAATATAGTGTGTGTATGAAGAAACATGAAGATAAGACAGTATGAAACATGTGGTCGCAGACAAGCTTCCATGCTATTAGATATATATAAAAACTAATATATATTTACTTATTAGATGTACATTTTTTTAAGTAGAGGAATTATATTGTGAATTGAATTACCATGACCAGAAAATCCGGCAAATGATGAGAAGTAATAAGGTCGAAACAGCTGTGCAGTGTTTCCATATGTCATGCGTAGGTTTTCGCCGGATTTTCTGGTCATGGTAATTCAATTCACAATTTATTTATTATTATTATTATTATTATTATTATTATTATTATTATTATATAATAACTCTATCAAAGACATTTAGCACTTTCCAAAATATACCGCATTTGGTCTGCCACAAACCCACGAATTGAGATAGTGACAACCAAGAGTTATTATATATATATATATATATATATATATATATATATATATATCTTGCCCAGTCAGCTGGGGCTGTAGAATACACCGACTGCTTCTCTGCAGAGGGGTAAGACACCCCCCAACGTGTGTCCTGGATATGACACTAAACAATCTGGCAAGTTTCTCAGGGGAAGTTCAAGTTTACTGGTTTAATTTTATTTCTTTTACAAAGAATGAAATGTTATCACTACTGATATTTTAAAATGTCTCTTACATATTATTTGCAAAGTAAAAAGGTTTTCTAACAGCAGATTCCCTACATTCTCTTAGAATGTGTTTAACGGTATAGGATATTTAATGTGCTATGTAGTGTGGTTGATTTTCTTGTTTAAATAAAACGGAGTATATTAGTCTCGTATGACCGATACGCTATCGAGACGACTTGTTCCTTTCTTAACTTTCTGAAGACTGGTTTACATTTTCATATGCTGGATTTTATTTCGAAGAATTATGGTGTATGTTATTACTATAATCTTGTGCCCATTTTTTATGGAAGAACAAGTTGATTTTGGTCTTCAGTTCTGTATACGGGATTTTGAATCTCTCATGGGCCTTTTTTATTGTTGATTTGGTTGCTGGGTTAGCGTTTTCATTTCTTATCATTATGTGGCTGGGAATCCGACAATAAATAAACAAGGACGATGTGATAAATTTATTTATTTATTCTTTTTTAACATACATTTTTATGTCAATATTATGGGGTATAGTCATCATCATCATCATCATGTCGTGCCGCCAGCACGGATATCCCTGACCATCTCTCGCCACTTCTCCCAATCATTCATCGCCTCCGGCAGGTCTTCAGGGTTACATCCTGTGTCTTCACATAGCTGCTGTATGTAGGTTCGAGCTGGTCGGCCTGCTTTTGCTTGGCCATATGTGGGGGTCCATAGGAGTACATCACTTACGAATGGGATATAGTAAGTGAAGTAAATATTTCAGGTCCTTATTGTAGACAATTGTTTTTATTCTCATTTAACGCCCTCTACTTATGGCCTTGTGCCTGACTAAAAGCTTAGTTAATACACGTAGGGAATTTGATATACCATGATGGCTATTTTGTTTTAGAAGACAAAACTCATCTTAAGAAATACTCTTGAATCTGCCTGCCCTGCGAGGCTTAGAATACACGGGCTGTATCCTCCCCCACTCGCAAAAATGGGTGTGTCCCGGGTTTGTCACAAAGCAGCATTCGGTGGTGAGGTTACAGTTCTGAAGCTCTAAAGAGTGTGAAGTATCCCCTTAGGTCTTTTCTGAATCAGATTGGTAGCACTTATTATGATCCCATCTTTAGATCAAATATGTTTAAAAATTGATCGTATTCGATAGGACCGTGTGCAAAAAAAAAACCTCTTTAGAAACAACCCAAAAGTTTAAACTAAAATATAATGAATGTGATTTCCAAACTTCTAGGTATAAAATAACCCTAGATGGGTTGACATGCCATAAAAAATCAATCAATTAATCATGAATCTATTCACACATTATAAAAGAAAATCAGCAAAGCCTGGTGATATTGTGTGGTATTGCTAGTACATCTTAAGTTAGTGGTAGTGATATTTCTACCTTGGAATCATGATCTGGTAAAAGCTTTGTTGCTCTAGCAGGTAGAATCTACTTATGAATTCAGAGAGACAGACATTCTTTTTGTAATACGAAGTAGGAAAGGTTCCGAGAGAGCAGACATCTGTCAATGCTCAGTCCCTTTAAGAGTTGAACTAAACTATCTTAAATCAATGATTGTATACCATACAATGAAATTTATCTCGAATTATTTTCCGATCTCAACTATAGTCATCTTTTCTTTTCTTTTTGTTTTGTTTTTAGTTTCGTATTTTTTGGGCACTGCTTAAAGCCTATTTCTTAAATTCCTGCTACGAGCATGAAACTAATATTTTGTTTAATATTGAATAAATTTTTGATTGCTCTGGGGTGGGGGGTTTATTTCTCTATCTATATTGAGATGGGTTGGGTAAATATCAAGTTTCTAGATTATGGTGTTTCTAATATGTTCTTAGTCTTTTGGTTCTTATTTTTAATTTGTTTTCTTTCTTTTTGTTAACCCTGTTTATTTCGTCCGCCTCTTAGCATTGTATATGAAGTGTTTAGGATATCATAGGATTTTAAAAGTGTTAAGGATAACATAGGATTTTAAAAGTCTTTTTAAGGTAACTTTGTTCTTCTGAAGATCATCAGACCGAAAATTCTTTTGGGTTTTTTTTGCGTGGAAGGGTGGATAAATAGTTTTCCTTCCTAAAAAGAATACCCCCCACTCTCTCTCTCTCCTCAGTCATCTGTGAACACCCAATTCCACGTGATCGATTCTTCTTAATAAATATGGATGGCAGACCACTTATGTTCAATTTCCCGTCTAATGATTGTGGTGACATGTGAAATTCGGGGCAACGGATCGGGTAACATGGGGTAAAAATTTAAGATTTTAAACCTACTTTATAACAAAAGCAACGAGCATTTTTCTTACACAATCTGTGCGTGTATATATATATATAGAGAGAGAGGGGGGGAGAAAAAGAGAGTTTATATAATAATTGCTTCCCACGTGCAAGTCGAATGGATTGCAGAATTTATTTGGTTGATTTTAGCTTCTCTTTTTGGCGCCTTTTCTTGTCTGCCTAACAACGCTGTTGGGAGTTGCATTATACAGATTATTATAATGCGACCTTCATATTTTATCTCCAGATCAAAGTGTCTATGTTTAGTAAACAAAATATAGCAACTGAAATACCGCTTATTTAATTTGCAACAGAAGCGGCTTCTTTTCTTAGTTGAATATTTTAAATTAGTAAGAAATATATGGCTGAATGATATCAGTAAACAATAATAAATCAGATGAAAGCTCAACTAGAATGAGTATGACTTAAGTTGATGCACTGCGTAATTCCTGACTGATAAGTCGATTTTATTCCAAGAAATATATTAAGTAGCTGATAGCTTGCAGGAATTTCAACCCAAGTACAAATATTCGGAACTCAGAATTATGAGGTGCGCTCCAAAAGTAATGCCTGCTGTTCATTTCTACATAAACAATTAGACACAAGGAAGACGACAATAACGATACTAGATAAAGAATATTTTCGGCTACAAAACAATATTTATCAACATAATCTCTGCCATTGGCTATCCATTTTCTTTAACGATGAACAAGAGCCTTCATGTTGCTCTCAGAAAAAAAAATCTGTACCATTTCACGGACTGTTTTGATTTCGGTTTGTAGTTGTGATATCATTTTCTTCACCAGCAAAGAATGCAATCAAGGAACTATCATCTTCAACCTCGTCATTATTCAACGGATCTTTACAGACTTGGCGGTTTTTCGACTTGAATGTGATCAACCACGGGACCTACTTGTCCAAAATCGTTCGATATCCCAATATTGGATTCTAACAATCTATTCCAAGGCATTGATGCGGACAGCTGGTCATAATTCACTGATTCAAGCTGCTAGAGCAATTTTCAGTTTATGGATTGATAGCTGCCCAAGGCCGATTGTTACGTGTATTTACACTGTCACAGTTGCCACAACTAAAATATTATTGCACTGTGGTGGGCTTGGGCTTGACATTTGCTATTTTTAAAGATTGTCAGTGTTGCGAAACACTGGCATATTCTTAACCTTGTATTCTTGGAAAAACACTCGTTTGCTGTTATCTTTTTATTTATTTTTTTTTGTGAGGAGGGGCTTTTTTTTTTTTTTTTTTTTTTTGTTGAAAAATATTGGTAAAATTTGTGCCGGTAAATTATCAAAATTGGGGTGTAATCTTTAAAATGACTCTTCTAGCTCAGGTATATGTTAATTTAAGACAAAATACCCCTAAGCTTCGAAATATATTTTTATGACTATTTCAGAAAAATTTACTTTCCTTATGACCTGATGTTAAGGTAACGCCTTAAAAAAAAATTTCGTGAGGTGAAAGACATAGAAACATTTTCTGTATATCATACACGCCGAGGTAGAACATATTTCCTTAAATAAAAATCTACAAGCTTTCTTTTTAAAATAACTTAATTCGTTCCTGTCTTGGCTATTTGAACAATGTCCATAATCAAGTTTTTTTTTTTTTTGTTTTTTTTTTTTTTTTGTATAAATGTTTTGTCGACAAAGTTTATTTTTAGTATAAATACCAAATGACATGTGTAATTCCTTTAATAGCAAAAATCTGATTCGTACCTTTTGTATTTATTTCATTTAGTTTGATATTGCCATGCACTATTGATACTCCTTCAAAATCTTTCTTTAAATATTTTTTTCGCATTCACGTGTGAGTCAAGACTGAAAAATATTAATTTAGGGCTGTTTAGAGGTCATAAATGGATTCCTGGTAAAATTCTGACCTACAAATACGTGCGCATTGTACTGTTTTTCATATCTTAAAGATCTCCATAGAACGGCAAATTTATCCCACTTGATATTGTTCACCATCTAACTATACTAAAATCAACTGTTTGTTCACCGAAAACAGAAGCGTCACAAAATGCCAATGGATATCAGTTTTAAGACAAATACATAACCATACTTATATACAAATAATCTCCCCTTATCTTGACTTTAGACAAACATGGCTGCTTAGTATTATATGGCTACAAACAATGGCAGGCAATGATTAATTCAACCGCTTTAACAGGTCCTTAGAAAAGATTTGTTCAATGAGACTTTTCGACCTTTTTTCTGAAAATTTAGAGGTACTAATTTTTTTTAAATTATTTTGGCTCCATACATCTAAATGTTTTGTAACAGAAAGCCACAATTTATTGAAAAAAATCATTTATGCTGCAGAAAATAACTTTCCCCAAATCAATGATCTTTGAGTGTGTGTGTGTGTGTTTCAAAAATCATGAAGTAAAAATTAAAGGATGATTTTATAAATGCAAACAGTTTGAACTTTACTGTCTGTTTCATCCACATGAGGCGCTCCAAAAATAATATCTTCAAATAATTTTTCTTTTTTCAACAGAAACTAAAGCAGATAAAGAGAGCGTAATGATTCAGTTGGATCGAGCCATTTTCTGCGATAGAACGCTTTTTTTCCCCACTCATTAGCTGTTCCTTTTGCTTGTGATGAACAAGAACCTTCATGTTACACATGTTAAAAAAATCATCAGCAAACGTAATGGCAGTGATGATAACATTGTCAGAAAAATCTTGTGCCTGTAGTTCATTTTTTATCTACCCAATTCATCCAAATATTCATTGTATATCTATCTGGAGAACTGATCGATGAATAAAATCGTAAAAAATGGAAATTGTGTAGCAATACAGACTACGTGTTCAATTAAGGAAACAATTATTTTTTTATTAGCTATTTTCTATAAAACAAGAAAAACGTAAATAAATTGTAGCTCTCTCAAAGTTTAAAAATGGACTCCCTGCTGTTTTATATTTGGGAAAAAAATTTTTTTTTTCTTTAAAGCTGATTTGAAATGTGCAAGACTTGATCAGTATGAAGAATATATGTAACAGTTCATATCTTTAAAGGCTACCGGAAATACTTTCAAAGAAAAGTTTATTTCTGTTATAGTTAATAGGTTCTTCTAGAAATATTACGTGGAAAAAAAAAAGGAAAATTCTTCCACCGTAGTCAAAAGAGGCTTCTTCCAGAAATATCTCTTTGGGAAAATTGAATTCTGATGCACTCCACTGATGTATTTTCCAGAAATAACATCTGGAAGAGTGATTGCAAGAAATTATTTGTAGAGTGAAAATAAAGGGTACCAAGAATTGTTTTTCTTCCTGATTTGTCTAAAAAAATCGACATCTGTCGTCTTGTTGGCGACGCATCAAATGAATGAGGGTTTCTTCTTTGACGGAGATGATTTTCAAAAGACTATGAGTCCTTCTCGCTTCTCTCCACAGTCGAAGAAACCTGTTCTGAACGTCAATCTATGGATGAGGCGTAGGTTCAAGAAGGATTGACGTGAATTCTTTTCGAATACTTTTTCTTTTTCTGTGCGAAAAATTTTCAACCAATCAAGTTGAAGGTTACAAAATTGAAACTCTATTTTTCTACTGTTAAATTGCACCTTTTCTTGTCCTCATTTAGAAACAAAGTTTTGACTAAACCAAAATTATGAACAGAAGAATAATGAACAAAAAGCGCCTATCTCCTTATGTGGAGGAATTTAGAACTTTCAAAATGTTCTCCCTCAAAATTTTATTTTAATTTTTTTAACTTTATTTATAAAAACTGTTGATAGTGAAATACGTCAATATCTTTCTTCAATAAAAAAATTACCTTTTTTCTTTTGTTTGTTTTTTTTTCTTTTATTTATTTACCTTTCTTTTTTTTATGTATATATAAATTCATTTTCGTCTTTGCAGAAAGCAATTAAGACAAAAATAAATGAGATAATATCAAAATTTAAAACTGGAAATTGTTAGTAAAACAATTAATGGTTTGGTCCTATGTATAAGAAATATTTTCGACTTCAGAATTCGTCACAAATTTCGCTTGGGATGTATAATGAAGAACAAATATTAAAATTAAACAATATATGTAATAAAATCTTTACTACTTGTGACTAATTAACACCAGGAAAGCATGTATGTATATATATATATATATATATATATATATATATATATATATATATTTATATATATATATTGGTGTGGGGGGGGGCGTAAAGTGTGTAAACGATTGAATAAAACATAGAATATACAAATCTAATAAATTCCATTTCTTTAAATTGAGTGAAAAGCTTCTTGAAAGTTTTTTCTTGTTAGTGAGAGTGTAGATATTCTCCTTTTACATAACAAGAAAGAAAAGTTCATGCATTCAATGTAGCAGTTTGCTTTATCTAAATCTGGCTAATGTATTTTGTGTGTATAAAAGATCTTTGTGCAAGTATATCACTATGTTGAGCGAAAGTATATTATGACGCTATGATGTAAGTGCATGCAGCTAAAAAATCAGCAGACGAAGATTTTAATAGAAGTAGAGCCAATCTAAAATAAATAAAGATTTTTATTCATTTTAGAATAATTAACCCTTGTCTGATATCAAATGAACAGGATATTAGATTTTCACTCAAAAAAATAAAGTCGCAAATTTTGAGTAGATTACAGTGTCTATAAAGGATTATCAATGGCATCGCTTTATTCATAAGGTTGAGGTAGACACGAAATTCGATTATAAAATGGATTGAGTTATCTATGATTCTGATTGGCTAAAAATATTTTAACAATCTAAGAGGGAAAGGAAGTTTTAATATTATTTTGGGTTTTGATCTTTCAAATTTTGGGAGGCGATTCAAAATCTTGTTTGATAATCTCAAGGCAATTTAAAAAGGCGGCATCTCGAACAAATGTCATGATGGTCTATAAATGTAAAAATACAGAAACAAAATTATAGCTTCTCAAGGCTATTTTTGCTTAAAACCTAACACTTTTTTCGTATTGAAGTAATTTGATTTTCCATGTATATATATATATATATATATTATGTGCTCAACAGTTCCGTTAAAGATGTTAATCGCTAGACTGTTTTCACGGGTGAATTGTTCATCGTAGAGGAGGCTTTGTAGAACTTGCCTCACTTTTTAGATCGGTTGATTTCAGATGAATACCGCAGCAATTTATTACAGATTTTCTGGTTTTCAGGTTTATAGATCAAAGTTCTTCCTCCTCCTCGACCAGTCTCCCAGCTAAGGCTTAAGAACTTAGTTCGTTCTACAATTTTGCCATAACTGAGGGAAGAGATGGATTCATGCCTTCTTCAAATGTAATAGTGCGGAGTAAAACGCAAATACCTTCATCTAGGATTTTGAATTTAAAAGTACGACGATAAGCTTTACGCCATTATATTAGAAAAGGTTTGGTTTGTTTTCTTTTTCTAATGGCATATCAACCTTCCTGGTTTATTCAGTGCCAAAGATATCTTTACAAAGGAATTTTTTTATTTGTCCTTTCAAATTGCCGTATCGATGTTATGATATAAGGCCAGGATTTGTTAATAAACCTTCCATAACTAATTGGTTCCCTAGTACCAAGACGAGGCTAAAAGTAGTAGGGAACCAATTAATAATAAAGGATAAATACAAAAATATGTAGACGTTCACTCATATATATATATATATATATATAACTGATTTCTGTACTGAATATACATCAAAAGATGTATTTATTCTTCAAAAGATATTTATTCTTTGAATATATATATATACATATATATGGGGGGATGATATGACATGGCATAGCAGATATATTTGTGGTAGAAAGTTTTGTTTTGATGAAGATTAAGAATGGACAATTTAAATATCTTAGCAAAGAATCTTTATCATTCATTTAGAGTAATGTTATTACCATTCATCTTGTTAATGAACAATAGTTATCCTAAGTTCTAAAAGGAAATGAAAAATTAACTTAGGATGGTTTCTTCATATCTATGACCAACTGATAGGACATCTTATCTGCAAACAGACATCTTATCAAAAACAAAAAATTAAACTAACAAAATTTATCTGTTGTTTTTATCAAACCTTCCAGAAATATATATATATATATTGAAAACCTTAAATTAGAATTAAAATTGTTTCATTTTTATTCATTGTATGATGTTTGGCTCCAGTTTCCTAATATATATATTAAAAAATCATTTGATTTCCATACTTAAGCGTTAATTCTTGTACAAAAAATGAGGCTACCAGGAGCTTTAAATTTTGAATCTTCATTTTAGCAGTTCTTGACCAATCAGCACTTTCGTTTGATACGTCATCTATTTTCGATTTCGCAGATGATATCTGAGGTTCCTCACAAAATTTTGAAGGATCAAAACCCAAAATTAAAATCATTGATTAATTTGCATTTATCTCATTTGGAGCCTATCTAAATCTTATAAATAAAGCAATAAAATAGTGTAACTTCAGTAAACATTAGAGATTTTCCTAATGTTGCTCACCTTTCGTCATTCTTTCTATTGAATGAATTTCAGTTACTTTACAAAGTTCAAATCCTTCAGAATGTACAATAATTTTAAAATCGCTTTATTATTTCTACAAACCAAAATATTTCTTTTTTGTTTATCTTTCCAATGAAGTTCCTCGCGCTAATATCATATTCCTTACTGTTGGTTTTTATGCTTAGAATAACACATCCATATTAGCGTATAGATATACTTTGCCTCTACATTGTTGCGCTCGTGGTGTAATGGATATCATCATAGGAAATGGACACGGTGACTCGAGTTCATTTCCAGGACGAGACTATTTGCATTTCACATAACCTCTGGGGAAGGCACGAATCCTACTATCCTCTCTCTAGCTATGGGTAAAATATTAGGTTCTTTAGTATTGGCATGGCGACCAATCTGGATAAAGTAAATCTCTGCATTCAATCTCTCTACAAAACGTTGATCTAGTGTTGTTTGTGCGGCGGGGTTGGATAAATACTTTCATAGTGACATTCACGGAGATCTTTTATACTCACTAAATATATCATCTAGTAGTGAAATAAAACAAACAATAAATTCACTTTCTTCTTTGGGGTATATTAACGTTTTAACTAATATTACCTAATAAATAATATTACGGTAGATATTGTTATTTTTCAACAAACATTTTCCTCAAAGATTTAAAACTTATTGAATTTGTTGTATTGCATTGTATCTAACCATTGACACATTTCCCCCCTCTCTCTCTGTATGTCTCCCCTCTATCTATCTCTCTTTCTCTCTCTCTCTCTCTCTCTGTATGCCTCCTCTCTCTCTGTATGTCTCCCCCTCTCTCTGTATGTCTCCCCCCTCTCTCTGTATGTCCCCCCTCTCTCTCTCTCTCTCTCTCTGTATGTCCCCCCTCTCTCTCTCTCTGTATGTCTCCCCCCTCTCTCTCTTTATATCTCCTCTCTCTCTCTCCCTCTCTCTCTGTATGTCTCCTCTCTCTCTCTCTCTCTATATATATATATACATATATATACGTTTGTGTGTAGATGAAATGCATTTAGTCAGTAATTTTTCATATAGATGTATTTTAAAGATACTGGATTAGTTAAAGTATTAAAATCTTTGATAATCTTCTCCTGATTTTCGATTTTCTATCAATATAGAATCGAAAATGGACAAAAGTTTTTCAAAGTTCATCGATATATAAATTCCAGGTACTTTCAATAAACATTGGTTATTGTCAAGAAAATAAAAATTTAAGATTTAATGCCAATTTCTTGATAATTGTTACGTTTTTAAGTATTTTTTACTTTTATAGTGTAATGTTTTAGAGACATTATTTCTGTTCCAAGTGTCAAATAATTGAAAGTTAAAATCCAATACTCTAATAATAAAGATTTCCTGCGTACTGCGACGTGCGTATAGCTTAAGGCTAGCCGCGGTCGTGTCAATTCTACTATATGGATGCACCACATGGACGCTGATAAAGCGTATGGAGAAAAAGCTAGAATGCTACAAGCTATATAAAACAAATCCTGGAAGCAGCATCTCACAAAACAGCAGCTGTACGGCCTCCTACCTCCCATCTCTTAAACCATCCAAATCAGACGACTAGCTAGAAATTATCTACAACAGTTCTGTATGGACACAGGATGCGATGGACGATAGAAACAACTGGTGAGAACGAGTCAGGGAAATCGGTGCTAGCGGCACAACATGATGATGAAAAGGAATGAGATGGAAAAATAATCTTACACAAGCCTACCATGATGTTAGGAGTCTGTTTGACAATGTTACCCATCCTGGCAGAAATAACAAAACGTTGTTACATTTATTTAAAACTTTGACAGGGTGCAAGTTCTCATAAAGGTGCAGAATATTAGCATATTCACTAATGGTACCAGTTCTGGTTGGTTGGTTTCTTTATTTAATGGCATATCAACTCTTTTTAGGTTATTTAATGCCAAATCCATTCTCATAGAAGAACAGTAGTGGGACTATTTAACCCATAGCTGGGAGGATAAGGAGGTTCCCAAGGGTATTTGCCCGAAAGTGAACGTAATAGCGTGACTGGAGTACGAACTCGCGTACTACGATTCCACAGTCCATCGCTTTAACCATTACACCACGAGGACACCCCCACCAGTTCTGGGTTTCGAATCCATTAAGCAGATCAGTACAACATAAATCTATTTTTACTTGATTCAGTTGCCCTATTTTAAGCTTAACAAATTGATCAATATGTGTGAATATTTGTATTCGAAAATATGTTTATTTATATGGATATGTATGTGTGTTGTGCGTATGTGAATAAATAGAATACACTGCGTACCAATTATCATAATAATTCATTATAAAATAATTTCGATATCATTATTTCAATATTTTATTGAAGGGAAGATGATTTTAAAAATATTCTTCAAATTATAGGTCTCAGGAAATGGGAAGAATTTTTGTGCTAATATCGTTGGCAATAATTGTTAGCTTACGTTAATTTTTTTTTTAAATCTTGTTCTTGACCTGGACTGAAAAAACTGACGTCTGTCATTGCAAGCAAATTATCGTCTCTGATATTAAGTTGCTCATAGATAGATAGATAGATAGATAGATATAAACAGGATGAGATAGATGAGAACAGATTGAGATAGATACATACATATGTACATACATGACAACTGCATAATCTTCACTAATCACTGCATAAACCCATAAACCCACACCCCCACCATCATCATCATCAAACTACCTGGGGGAGCAGTTTTCTCCTAAAGGGGTTGATCAGACACAAGAGTCTCCATTTGGGTCATTCCTTGTAATGTGAGGACACAGCAATGATTTTAGGATAAAACTCATGCCGTCCATGTGAACATAGGTAACTGCATAGTTTTAGTTTCTCAAGTCTTCATAGGTCACCACACCTTTATCGCCAGGGAAGTTTTTCGAGAGAAAGGTTGGTAAACAAAAAGATCGTAAGGAAACATAAGTACATCAAATTATTATAGTGGTTAACGCTTGTACAACACGAATACTAATTTCTAAGTTTTCATGATTATAATTTTATAACAAACCGAACCAAGATTACCAGTAATCTAGTTACTTTATGTGCAACTGGTATTGTAACCTGTTTCATAGTCGGGTTATCTGCGACAAAATCGACACCTGCACCGAGTTTGTCTGATAAATAGAGGGACTAGATACTCTACAGAAGGAAAACACACCAGTCAAAGGGCGGGAAAAGCTTTATGTTCAACGGCTATCTTACACAGGGACTTTTGGACCGCTTATTCTTTATCGAGTTATCCAACTAGGAGAAAGAAAACTCCGATATAACACAATATGAATACATTTATGCATACATACACACATACAAAGAATTTTGGATCATTGAAAACGGTAGGTAAACTTTTCCTTATATATTTAGGCTTCTAAACTGAATCTTAAGAAATGTTTCCTCTCTTATCTGGGCGAGAAACTTTCTTATCTGTCAGTTAACAATTTCTGACAGAATATTTCCAGTCGGTCTGCTAGTCTCTCCATCCTTATCTAATAAATTCTAACAACGGTGCGAAGGCAGTTTCGCCTTTTCAAGCATGAATATAATCAAAGGCCAACAATGAATGCATGGATATAAATTCATTTATTCAGTTCCGTACACAGCCGCACACGGACACACGCTTGTGAACACGCACGGACACACACATGTGCGCGCACCCACACTCACACGGATAGATAGATACATTTGAACAAACCAAAATAATTAGATATCGAGAAAGACTTTTATTATAGAGACATGGAAAGAACTAGAAAGTCGGAATATTGTGCCAAATTTTAAAGCGGAAACGGGACATCACATCGCGCGGAAATTTGAAATGTTGGCATTTATCTAGTTTCAAACTCAAACCGCTGCGCGCACACACACACACACACACATATATATATATATATATATATACCATCAAGACACCTGGCACTGAGCTCTCGATTTGGAAGATATAAGTTAAGCATGGGCTGGATGTGTTTCAAGTTAGCCGTGAATGCTTGGCTTGTTTATTTAGGTGTTTATTTTTCCCCCCAAATATGTCCATGATATTTAAAAGCATCGCCTTGAGGGTTTTTCATCTTGATGTTAAAGCCACTTGGAATAAGTGATTAGTGACGCTTAATATATGTTTCTATTATCACCGTAATATATTCCGATGCTTTTTTTTTTTTATTCTTTCTACAATGGTTTGCCTTGTATCTCTATAAAAATCGTGACTGTTTAAGCAGATATGTTGTTCTAAAAATACTTGTTTGTTGCAATTCATAGATTTGATTCTATCAGTTATTCCAAAGTAAAATAGCCATGTCCGACTTTTAAATGAATTGTTTGAAAGCGTTTGCAATCCAGTGAACAAAATACATTTTTTTTTATTTTTTCAATTAGATTCCAGCTAAATTCAAAAGTTATTATTTTTATTATTATATTACTCCTTGCGAATTTTACACACCATCGTTAACTAATAGTCTTTCACAGGATCCTGAGTGATAGCAAGCCTCCTCGGGACTCCAGGACTCTTCTCAGTATTCTGAGCGACCACAACAATGATGCAGTTTAGATGGTCTCCACTCGTCCTTCGATTTTCATATCCTCTTTTACTAAGTCTTTGGGGATCGTTCCAAGCACATCCATTACAATTGGTGTTACCATTACCTTAGTAGCTTTTTTAGTTCTCTTGCAAGATTTAAGTAATGTTTGTCTAAATTTCACAGATGAAGCCTGATAATTATTATTACTTACAATATTCGTACTATTGACCTCATCTTTATTGTTATACTAATAATATCTCGGCCGAAATGTCCTTCGGCCTTCTTCAGATGTTTCATGCCAAACTCAGGTTCAAATAAAAGGTTCAGTTCAAGATTCTGTGCGGACTCCCGAGGTTAATAGTCCGAATATTCTAAGTAATAACAATCTATTGGTCTCTTTTTTTCGTTTTCTTTGATTTTAACTCCGTGGTCGGCCAGAACAACCAAGTCCACTCTTCGGCTGGTTGTCTCTTTTGTTGTTATTGTTGTTGTTGTTGTTGCTGCTGACTATCACTAGGTTTGGTTTTCAAGCGGAGATTAGGTGATGTTTTTATATCTCAAAAACCCAGAGAATTTTACCTTATTGTGAAGCTAATAAATGAATTGGTTCATTTAAGGTGTCTGCATTCATTTTAATCATCATCATCATCATCATGTCATGCTACTAGCATGAATGCCCCTCTCTCTCTCTCTCTCTCTTTCTCTCTCTCTCTCTCTCTCTCTCTCTCTCTATTCATCTCTTCATTCATCGCACCCGACAGGTCTTCCTGACTACATCCTGTGTCAGGAGACCTGTTGGAGGTAAGCTCTTGTTGGTCGGCCAACACAGTCATGTACTTAAAATATAAGTGTGGGTATGTTCTCTCTTTAGCTATGAGTAAAGAGCAGGCCAGTCTGGGCTATTTATCCTTAATACAATACTCTCTCTAGTTGGAAGAAAACTCTTAATCCTAGCCAGTGGTACTTCTAGAAAGGGATGCACTCCACCATTCTTTTTCTGCCCAAGTCCCACAACATGAATAACGTCCCCACGTCCCCAAAACAAGTTTATTGCACCAGTGTAGAACACATAATCCTTGTCTGTCATATTTAATAAAACAAGCACTATACTCAGTTTTGGAAAGAAACTCTTCAAGTTTATTATTAAGGCTTTCAGCAGTATCAAGTGTTTGGTTATCTGCCTGAGTGCCAAAAATCATACTTGTTGATATTATGTGTTGTGTGTTCCAATTAAGTAAAACCATTTTTGTAATTATCTTGAAACGTTATTTTAGAATACATATCGGGAAATTACCGTAAATTAAACAATGTATCTACAACTGGTACAAGAAATTTGAAACAACAGAATATTTTTACGAAGTTAAAACTCTTGTGAGACCACCACTATCCGAAAAAAACAACAATTTGAGCAAGCAGCACTCAAAATATCTCAAACAAGTCACGAGTTACAAAGTCAACATTAGACTATTTTACTTACTTAGTTGACTCATTCCAGCTCGTTAGCCACTACACCTATTGACTGTTTTTGAGAAAACGATAGAAAAGGATTCCTAACAAAATGTAATTATAAGAAGATTTATAAGATCACCGCAAAATCACGTGTGATTTCTGTGCATAAATTCTGGAGCACTGTGAAGAAAAAGATGGGTTCATGGATCGTCTTATTTTTCAGTTCTGTGGCGACTGTCAATTGAACTAATAAACTCCAAGATTTTCTCAACAAAACTATGTATATTAAGTATCAATATCTTAAATATTTTTAAATAACTTTTGTGAACTATTGCATAACCCTGTAAATATATTGGTTCAAGAATAGCTTTGTGTTTTTGAGAAGTAAATCCCATTTGAAATAAAATGTAGTTAAATAAAACGTATGATCTTTCCAGTTCCAGACAGGCATTTGTGATATTTTTATGAGAACTTGAGACCTTACCCACATATTCTCAAGAGTTGTTGCAGGTTATAGTTTATCAAGTTTGAGGCTCCTGATGAAAATATTGTTTGATCGTTGGTGATGTATCCAAAAGTATCAAGAGAGAAACGAAAGATGAATGAAAGTTTATAATCTTCAAAATATTTTCATTACCATTCAACACAATAATTCAATTTTCAATTAATAGAGCCACATGTAAAACTAATGTCTTGATTAAATAATGTGAAACTGTGCCATCGTATTTCATCGAGACTTAAATATGGACAGGAATTTTCAATTTAGGAAACAAGCAAAAGTCTCACAGAGTTGGGGGTCTGAGAAATATGAAGGGTGCTACACTTGCACAATCCGGTGTTCTGTCAAAACAAAAAAAAATATTTGAATGATCTGTTATACACCAAATGTATGGTTGTACCAGCACTTACTCGAATGTGTTAATGGCTGTATGGCTACATCTTAAGTCGGACTCTGTTGTGACTCCGCTGTGGAAAAAGTTGACGAATACAGGAAACTCTGCCTTAGTTCACTACTTAAACGTTTATTCACTACTACAATATGTAAGTCGTCGCCGCGAGAAGAAAGAAAGAAAGAAAGAAAGAAAGAGAGTATGAAAGTTGAGTTGACAGCGTTTTCTGGGCAAAGACAAACATATGAAGAGAACGGGAGAGTATGAACATACATTGAATTTCCTTCCTGACTTTCTGTTATAGTTCTAACATGCTTCACAGGTTTGCGTCTAGTGTATGAGACCCCTTTTCGGATACCGTCCCCAAAAATGGGGCTTGCAAATTTTCGTCTGTCCTTACATCTTCGTGGCTTGTGTTCAACTCCCTGTCTTTACCTCGTCACGTCTTCTACCAACTCTCTCAAACTGAGTCGTCGCCTTACTTCTGCCTGGAGTCGGAGGGAGAACCATATCCGTTTCTGATGGTTCCACACCAGCACAAAAGATTTGGGTCCTCCGTGTTTTTTCCAGTCATTTTTAAGCATCGTAGTCACTCGCCCATGACTGGCTGACCCACAAGTGCCTTAGCCTAAGTCACTCAGATATCAGCTGCCCGCTCCCGTAGACTCTATATCTACCCTTTTTTCTTTTTTATTTTTCTCCCCACTCTCTCTCTCTCTCTCTCTCTTTCTCTCTCTCCGACTCACTCACTCCTTCCTCAGAAATCAGCCACTCGATCTATATATAACTTGGACTACCATATCACGTTACACAAACAGGTAAGCCGAAAGCAGAGAGAAAAAAAGTACTTGCGTATCTAGATAGCAGTTTATTGTCATCATCAAGTGTGCACACGTCTTTATTTAAATTTGATTATATTATTTAAATGATTTGTAATATTATTCCAGACTTATTTAAATAATATAATCAAATTTAAATAAAGACGTGTACACAGTTTATTATATCCATAAACTGCTATCCAGACGCGTCAGTAATTTTGGAATATTATTCCAGACTCTACACAAGAATGCTGCGAGCAATATTGAATAAGTCCTGGAGTCAGCACCCCACAAAGCAGCAGCTATACGGTCACCTACCAGCCATCACGAAATCTATCAAAATTAGACGAACCAGACACGTGGGACACTGCTGGAGAAGTAGGGACGAGCTCGTGAGTGATGTACTCCATTGGACCCCTTCACATGGACGAGCAAAGACAGGACGTCCAGCTTTAACCTATATACAACAGCTCTGTGCCGATACGGGATGTAGCCCTGAGGATCTGCCGGGAGCAATGGACGATAGGGAGGTGTGACGAGAGAGGGTCAAGAATATCCGTGCTGATGGCGCGACATGATGATGATTCCAGACTCGATGGTTATACTTACCTTAGGTCGCTGAGTTCTCAGTCCAAGTGTAGATATTGTTGTCGCTAATCTCCGAGAATTCTCCTCCCTAGCACTTTATTCCATCAACGGCTAATTCTGTTTTTCATACATGGAATATATTATATCAGTTGATTAGCCTTCTAAGTTATTTCCTGCTTTTAATGTCGTTTTTCGTTTGCTGAAACCGGAGATTGAACTCCCCACTATCAAATCGAATCCAACTAGAATATTTTAACCAATGCTTATACCATCTACGCCTTTGTCCCACCGAACAAATAAACACGCATTTTTACAGGACTGATAATAAACTCAGTTAAAGTTAAACTGAGGCTTATATATCATCAACGTCTCTATTATTGTTCGAATTATAAAATTGCCCAGTCGGCTAGGGCTGTAGAATACACCGACTGCTTCTCTGCCGAGGGGTAAGATACCCCCCACCAGCAAGTGAACTGGATATAACTATAAACTATCTGATAGCGGAGCATTGGGGAATGCGGGGGCACCTCTGGTGGTGTAACGGTTAGCAAGCTAGACTAGCAAACCTACACGAGTGAGTTCGAGTCTCATTGGGCGCCCCATTCATTTGGCCTTGTGCCACATCGAAGCATTGGGGAATGCGGAGTAACCCTTCATTGCCATCGCTCTGGAGTCGTAGCACCTGACAGGGTCCTATCTATGAATCAAACAGAACTAAACTGTTTACTCATGCTAAACTGAATGGTTTGAAGTAGAACTGACATTGAAACCGTGTACTTATGCTAAACTGAATTGTTTGAAATTGACCTGTTTTAAATAGAACTGAACTATATACTTATGCTAAACTGAATTGTTATAAATAGAACTTTTTACATTTAACGGTGTGTAAACAAAAAACGGTACTTATGCTAAACTGAATTGTTTGAAATGGAACTGTTAATATGTATAAAAATGGATTTGGCATTAATAACTTACAATGGTTGCTGTGCTATAAAACCAAACCAAATCGAACTATAATAAAAGTCAAAATTTTGAATGCTAGTTTTCAATGCAATTAAGATCGTCCACAGTTTAATCTAGGTGTGATGTATTCTTTCTATGACTGATCTTCCATTTTTTTACTTTAATCTGGAGGAGAAAATACACTTTCTTGAATTGTATATTCTTTTAGTCATTAAAAACATTTATATTGAATATCTTCCAATAATTACGTGATGACTGTCCATGGCGTTATGTCTAACGTGATAGACTCTGACCTTGAAGGAAGCGAGATCGAACTCTAGCCCCGATGTTGCGCTCCCTTTCGGCCGAATGCTTTTTGGAAACATATAGACTCCCTTAACCCTGCCAGCTATAGGTTAAATTGTATCACGTATATTTTTCTACAATAATTACTTTCGCATTAAATAACCCATGGAAGTTGATATCCCATTAGACAACGAAACCAAACCTTATCAAGTATTCAAAATAAAATTTTTGTAGCCGATTATCTGAGAAAAGAATCTTTGATTTATGTTCAGCACTCGATTTGTTTTCACCCTCAAAAGAACGTGTCTACTTTCTCAAAGGCCAAAAGGCTGAAAAGTGAAAATAACAATTTTACTCACGGAATTTTAATACATATTCGTATATTCCATTTACATTACCTATTTGTATTTCATTTTTCTTTTATTCTATGTTCTATAACGCTAATCTATAATTCAGATTTCTTCAAGTTTACAACGCATTAACGTCAAACTTAATCGTAGGATTAGCCCAATTAGTCTATATACTACATTACATTAATGGGGAAGGGAGAAATGTAACGAAGATATCTGTTTCATTTTTTGTCTAAGAAGAAACGATGAATGAATAAGTGAATTACAGATGTTCTAAATCAGAAAATAGTAATATTCATCCTCCTGAACCATTAAAAAAAGTAAATATCATAAAAGGAAGTAAGTCTAACCAATCAGAAAACAATCAAAATACCGCCTAAAATACGACTTAATTTTTGTTTCAACATCAGATATTTCGTGATGTTTTTTCAACTCAGTCATTTTCTTATGCAGTGTTCATTATTGTCTTTAGCGATGGGGATGTTATTATTAGGTTTTAGGTTTAAGTTGGTATTACGTTTGGTTGTGTTCGTATTACGTTGGTTGTGTTGGTTTTACGTTGGTTGTTTTGGTATTACGTTGGTTGTTATCCCTTCACTAAATGTTGATAGAAAATAAAGGTGGTGGAGAAGAACGAAGACGTCGTTAGGTTTTGTATGAAGGTTTTAATGGCAGCATGAAGTAAAGGGTTTACGCAGATATGCTGAGAGTCTCGTAGGGAGGAAAGAAGGAAGGAAGCTGTTATAGAGTATCATCCAATTCATTTTCAACTAGGAGCCCCTGGTCCAGAAGAATAGACGCAAGGGGTCCATAAATTAGATGGCTCTCCTCATAGTGGTATGATGCTGCTGCCACTATTCAAGAGCAGACAGTAAGACGTCCGTTCCTATTGAAGATTTCTGTGGAAATGAGTGTTTCGCAAGCTTTCTTCAATTTTTGGTCCTGCTAGGAAAGATGGTCCGGGATGAATAGGATAAGTCATCCTGATTTAGTGAAAATGTTCGGCGACTCTAACGGTCACATTAAATTACGCGCCAAACAAAAATACGAGGTTCTTTCTGCTACATGTCTCTGTGGTAAACTTGTATCCATATTTTGCGCATTTATCTAATCAAACATTTCATTCTCTTCCTGAGAGCAAGAACATCATGATAAAAACGAAGTGAGTTTTTCTGTTGCTAATAATCTCACATACACAACTAGAATACTTCCATTTATTTTGTCATATTCAAATACTCCTAAACATTTTGTGACGAACCTATTTGTGTCTTTTATACTTATGGACACAATTCAACCGAACACTTTATCATTTAGAACTAAGTAAGTTGGCCGACTGTAGTCGAGGGCAATCTGAAGGCTCCCTTTTCAATAGCTACGACATCGAGGTGTAGGGGAGGGCGCTACTCCTTTCCCGGGATTTCTCCATTTACCCTCGATCATTACCTTATAATGCTGAGTGTTAAACAAGGAGCCATCAAGTACCATTTTTTGAGTCTTTAGTAGGACTCACCTTGGGTTGAACACCGGTCTCCCGGACAATCGGTGAACCCTAATCATTTAAAACTTTGCTAGTAAATTCCATCATGTTTATTAAATAAACTCTTTGCTACTGATGTGACAGTTTTTATTAGACCGACAAATTAATACCTAAAGGAATTAATTATCTTTTACTAAATCACCTTATCGGTGGGGCTTAGAATAACACTGATCATACCCCCCTTGCAGAGGGAAAAGAGCCCCCTCTACAAAAAGGTGTCCTGGATATGACACTAACCTGCATCCGGTGATGAGGCTCCAGTTTTGGGGCGCTGGCAGAATGTGGAGTCACCCTATTGTTGCCATTACTTCCAGTGTAATATATTAACGTAACCTGCAGGTGTAAATACAGCGGATGTTGTTGACAGATACATTGATAAAATCGGAGGGATCACCGGAATGTCATCATGCCCACAGGTGCTATGTATCGGCAGTTGTTGAGACAGCTGCATCCGACCGGGGATAATATCAACAAGGTGATTGCCAAATGTCACCATGCTCACAGGTGCTGTGTATCGGCGGATGTTGAGACAGCTGCATCAGACCGGGGATAATATCAAAATATCAACAAGGTGATTGCCAAATGTCACCATGCTCACAGGTGCTGTGTATCGGCAGATGTTGTGACAGCTGCATCCGACCGGGGATAATATCAACAAGGTGATTGCCAAATGTTACCATGCTCACAGGTGCTGTGTATCGGCGGATGTTGAGACAGCTGCATCTAGCTGATGATAAAACCAACAAAGTGATTATCGGAATATTACCTTGACCTATGGACGTGGTTGAATTCGGTGATGGTGGCAAATGCTTCCGTCCACAAAAGTGGGCTTGGGCAAGTAGCCAATAGGATCAAACAACATGACCAATGAAAAGCAAAGAAGTGAGATGTGGGCGTAACCATAGTCAACGATAAGCTGGAATTGGTGCAGGTTACGTGAGAGTTGAAAGTTGACTTTAGGCCATGTAGGCAGTCAGTTGGGTTGTCTGCCTCAATGGCCGACAGTTGAAGTTTGGTCCGACCATGGTGTTGAGAAGTTAGAGTACGAACATGCAGTGGGGATTTTGAGGTTGGACCACGGAAGACGATAGTTGAGTTCCTGTCATTGGGGTATAGAGTTGGATTTCGGCCATTGAAAGATGTTGTTAGCATAGTATGATATGTAAGACTTTTAAGAATTGTCTCTCTCTTCGTGTCAAAGAACCGAAGTCAGAAGTTAATAAAACGTTCGTACCTGAACAAAAAAGTCCCGCCTGTATTTTGCATTTGTATTTGCGTGTTTCCGCCTGTGTAATTGTTTCCGCCAGTGTTTTTGCAGGTGTATATGTACTGTTGTTATTGTTATGACTATGGCTATGGCTATACAACACCAGGTCCACTCTAACCCAGTGTGGTAGTACCAGGCAAAGTCTCATCTATGGGTCAAATAGATCTGTTTGAAAATTATACTTAATTGATAGGAATGCTTCAAACCATATAGCTGCATGCAAACAAATTATTTTTATGAAATACGAATAATTAATATACGCAACCGTGCATACAAATGATTTTTCAAATCAAAGAAAGTTTTTAAAAATTATTGTAATGGAACGTTAAAAGTGTTGCATATTGACCTTTGACATACCCGTCATTAGTGATTGCTAAACAGGATCTTCCAGTTATATAAACAAGAGAACAGCGGAAGTAGATCACGTGGGTTGACAGCCGGAAGGACAACCGAAATGCATGGGCGTAATGAAATCATATATGCATGCAACTACAGACAGAACAGTTAATCCTGGTCAGTCATAGTCAGTCAGTCAGTCGGTCGGATAAAGAGGTTTGGAGAGCGGCCGGCGTGCGCCCAGGGAGGGGTACAGATCGCCCCGGTGGAACCTGGTTGTGAACCTACCATCAAAGAAACAAGGTTGTAAGGCCCTGAATATGGAATCCCAACGTGGATTAAGGAAAGGTCAATATATCAGTTATCTGCCAGTCTGTGTCCGCATCCTTCGTTTCTGTCTCTTCCTCTCTAACACTCACGGCCAATTTCAACCCTTTCTAGAAATAATAAAGAAGAAAGACTTTATATAAAGAAATCCGTTATGGTCCTTCATTCTTTCATTGGAAGACAACAAAAATATAAGCCTGGATATACTCAAATTTACAAATCAATCAAATTTCCGCATAAAATATCCTCTTAGGGATCGATATACCATTAAACAAGCGATCGATATACGTGGAGCCTTCAATAACTTTCCAGACTTTTTTGTACAGGCATTTAAAATTGTCTTAGACTCTTGAAAATTCACTGTGTTATTGCTATACATCTTATGAGATGGCTGACCAATTTTTATGATTTCAGGTTCAAATGACCAGCTACAGCAGCAATTGGAATACACCCTACTAAAGCCTGATTGTCACAGCTGCTGAATTTCAAATATACAATCAGGACGTGAGGACACTTGAGACGAACGATATGCAATAAAATTCTGTTTTCAACTTGGAAAAAATGCCACAGAAACGTATGGAATGCTTTAGACTGCTTTTGGAGCATCTTGCATGAATCAAGCATCAGTTTTTGAGTGGTATAAGAGATTCAAGGAAGGTAGGGAGTTTGTGAGGGATGATGAGAGGTCATGGAGGAGTAAAGAAGTCAACACACCAGAGTTGATTGGCCAAAAGGTTAGGGTTACTATGTTGAGGTTTTATGGGAGTTCATCAAGAGATTCCGTCGGAAGAGGCCAACAGTCTTCAAATCGGGTCAGTGGCATTTCCACCAGGACAATACACCAGTCCACAACTCCATCCTTGTCACAGACTATTTGAGCAAGATGGGCATCAAGACAGTCACTAAGCCTCCCTAGAGTCCAGACCTTGCCCCCAGTGACTTTTGGTTATTCCCTAAGCTGAGAGGCTGTCGTTATGAGACAATTGAGGAGATGAAAGGGGCTGTGACGAAGGTCACTGACATGCTCACACAAGAGGATTTCCATGGGGCCTTCCAGAAATTGTTGGAATGGTTCAACAAGTGTTATATAGTCATCTACATCATCATTCAGCATCACAATGACACAATATCAATGACAGACGCATGAATAAACGACGCACGCATAAAGGGCGCAGGAATGAAGGACGCAGGAAGGAAGACACAAGAAGACTTCTTTAGAAAAATATTCACCTCTCACTTTATTGCAAGGGTTCGAAAGGGTTGTTCAAGGTTTGCATGTGAGAGGGAGTTGGAGACCGAACATAAACTTCATATTTTGACCCCACTGTTATGACTGTCACGTTGTGTCTTGTTCTCCTGATGTTGGGGTCCACTCCATCGGGGCTTTCCGAGGGTCCCCTCGGTCGGGTGTGGCTTTCCTTACCACATCTGGTCTCTAGGTGTCTGGGTTTCTACTGGCAACTGCTCTGGGACCCAAACTCAACTGAGTTAAATAATAACTCAACGCCCACACGATCGCCTACTGGATCTTTGAATCGGATGTTTAATCGTCATCAAGCGGAAATAACTGTCATGCAGTTCAGAGGTTACTCTCTTCCGGTGCATCACTGTAGTGGCACAATGAGACCTTCACCTTGTCCCGTATCATAAGCCTTAATCCACCCACACGATCTCTTTCGATTACTGGCCATTGGAATGTCTCACTTCCTTCCGGTGTATCACCTTGGAATAGCATTTTTGGGCCGGGTCGAAGGGTCAAAACATAACAATCATCCGTAAATTATTTTTTTAAATTCCACACGTGGAATTTTCTGCACGTTCGTCTCCATCAACCTCACACATATTTTCCAGAATAATTTACAAAGGACAATAATGGCTGAAAACATAAAAAAAGAATCACTTGAACTACAGCAAACAAAATCTTACTTAGAAGGCGACCTTCTCTCTATGTAACACTTGCCCGGCTAATTATTATCTAATTTTCTCTTACTATCTTGCGTGGTTGGCCATCTTGACATGTGTGCATCAAGGTACCATACGGATGCATTTTTTATGTTCTCAACACAACGGGCCCTCCATAATTCCTTGAAGAAATTTCAAAATCCTAAAAAGGACCATACTCTGGTCCCATATCCTGGTCACAAACTTAGTGACCCTGATCATTCCAGCAATACATTTCGCCTGGATTCCTCATGACCACACTCCAGTTCTTTGCTCAACAGGTTCCTACCTGGAGTAACCGGAGAATTTCATAAACTAAAACACAATATCTTCAAGGCTCAAAGCATTCCACAAAAATCCACAAAAATCATGGCCCAAAACAAAGTATCACAATACATCCGAATGTATCACAATCTGGCACGCATGCTGTAAATCACCTAAAATAGTTCACGCAAAATACTAATTAGCAATGTGTTACCCATTTTTCTTTTTTAAGTTTCTGTTTCCATGCCCATTGGTTTGCAAGCCCTTGAGGAAACATGCTTTACCTGATCAAACCAGCGCCGGGTTTCTTTTCAATTTAATCAGGAACCCTCGTGGCTACCAATATATAGGCATCTCGCCTTTCCCAGATTCGTTTCACTTTGCCAAATCACACACAAATCCAAAACATCATCGTGACTGAAAGACATAGACATCATCCATAAAATTTTGAAGTAGGCCACGCCTTTTTTCTTTTATTCCATTCTCGGAACTCCAAACTAAAAAAATAGAAGACAAATAGGCCCTCAACAGCTTCATGGGTCGGCGAATTCTTCGATAGAATTGCTTTCAACAACAATCAGTAAATCCCCTTGAATGAATGTCTGTCCTACTCTCACGTCAGCCCACGATTTCCTCAAAAACAGAAACACCCAAAAAATATTTCCTATTCCACGAAAACCCCAAATTCTAAAAAAAAAATTTTTAGAATCAATATAATTACAAATATTAGTAAACATAGTATCAAATCCTCTGTTAATGGTTTTCGTCAAATTTCATAATATGAACAGGGAAAAAAATTTCTAATGTCGCCTTTAAACTCAAACAAACTCAAAAATTTTCACTTTAAAACAAGTCAAAACAATGTTACAATCACAGTTCAAAAATGTTCAGTTTTCTTTTCTTCTTTTTTTCAATCTATGTACTGTCTATTTTACTAAAAATGTCTGTTCTTTCTTTCTTTTTTTTTCCATATGCTGTGTTCAACAATGTTTAAGTTTCTCTTTCTTCTTTTTTTTCTTTTTGTTTTTTCTTTTTGTTTGTTTCTCTCCATTTTCATTGTCCTGTAGCTTTTTGTTTTGGTTCTGGTTTTCATTTCTTTTTTCTTTTTTTTTTTTCATAATAAATTGCTCATTCAAAGTCCCTTATTTTTTTTCCAACCTTATATCTACCTCTCTGTCTTTACCTTAACACGATAACAATAGGTTCGCTTCCCAGTTTATTCAATTTAAGTCTATAGTACCATAAATTAAGCCTGATTTATAATACAACTTTCTCAATAGCTTACGAGCATTCTTCTTCTTCTTCCTTTTTTTTTCACAAAATATCCCGTTTTTTTTTTCTAAACAACCCAAACTTTTATAAATTCTGCCAACATTTCCCAATTCAAAATATTTCCGAATCTGCGAATCTTCGCCACACTTGGTTCCGTCAAAATTCTGCGCATCTCTTAATTACATCCAAAACCCTGTTTCAGAATATCTTCCCCAATAACAATCTCAAAGCTTCACTCCAGGGGGAACTCACAAAATACCTGTCTGCCTCGTCAGACACAAAAACATCTGTCTCTTAGTTACTCTGCCTCCATGGCAAGACCGTTTTCAAGACAATACCTATGTCTTCAATAATTGATATCAACAATTTCCACGGCAAAACAACCGGCCTGATTCTACCAGCGCCGAAAATATCGATTCTCCCAACTTCATAAATATCGAAAAAGTATATGCGCATTATTCAGACAAACCATCAATGTGCGAAATTCTTGTACAATTCCATTGATGCTCCCAAGATTCCATCTCTCGGATTAAAATTCTCATTTCCAATCCACAAGTTCCAAACATGAAAACCTGAGCCAAAAGGTCTTAACTACAGATATGCGGGATTCCAGATCTTGGACTGAAATTATAATTTTCAATCATCACCTGTCTGGACCAATGAAAAGCTACAACGAATTTTTTTACTCACAAAGACCTATTTGCGATTTAAAAAATCCCCATTCATAGAATTTATTGTTTAAGATAAGCTGTCTATCAAAAAACGGACAATAACTGTCCCATAGCCATCTTTGTTCCCTTCTTTTTTCCTCCCTCACTTCGATACAATATTACACATAGCAGTAATTTCAATTTTTATCTAGGGACCACACATTTTTTTTTTAAATTATTTCCAATTTTATGCTTCTAGAAAGGCCCTTGTCATTAAAACAAATCTTTCACTATTATACCCAATTTAAATAACAGAGAGAGATAGAAGTTACATGAATGAGCAATCCACTTACATTTCCTGTTTTTTTTTCTTTCTTTTCTCTTTTCTGTTGCTGGTTTGTTCTTGTTTCTTGTTTTCTTTTTTTTTTTTCTTCTTCTTTTCTTCCAGCACGTTGCATTGTTTTCTTCTTTTCTTTCTGTTCTTTCCGTGCCGGTCCGTTCCTCTTATTGTTGATGGTTTGTTCTTGTTTTTATTTCTTTTTACTTCTTTCAATTCCAGCATTTTTCTCTGTCCCTCTTCGTTGATGTCGTGTTGTGATGCTTAAAACTGTCGCTTACGGTAACCAGGTTCGTTATGAATCATTGAAGAACTCTGCTGGAACCAGCACCAAATCGGACAATGTTATATAGTCATCTACATCATCATTCAGCATCACAATGACACAATATCAATGACAGACGCATGAATAAACGACGCACGCATAAAGGACGCAGGAATGAAGGACGCAGGAAGGAAGACACAAGAAGACTTCTTTAGAAAAATATTCACCTCTCACTTTATTGCAAGGGTTCGAAAGGGTTGTTCAAGGTTTGCATGTGAGAGGGAGTTGGAGACCGAACATAAACTTCATATTTTGACCCCACTGTTATGACCGTCACGTTGTGTCTTGTTCTCCTGATGTTGGGGTCCACTCCATCGGGGTTTTCCGAGGGTCCCCTCGGTCGGGTGTGGCTTTCCTTACCACATCTGGTCTCTAGGTGTCTGGGTTTCTACTGGCAACTGCTCTGGGACCCAAACTCAACTGAGTTAAATAATAACTCAACGCCCACACGATCGCCTACTGGATCTTTGAATCGGATGTTTAATCGTCATCAAGCGGAAATAACTGTCATGCAGTTCAGAGGTTACTCTCTTCCGGTGCATCACTGTAGTGGCACAATGAGACCTTCACCTTGTCCCATATCATAAGCCTTAATCCGCCCACACGATCTCTTTCGATTACTGGCCATTGGAATGCCTCACTTCCTTCCGGTGTATCACCTTGGAATAGTATTTTTGGGCCGGGTCGAAGGGTCAAAACATAACACAAGTACATTGCAGCCGGAGGAGATTACTCCGAAGGGGACTAGAATCTCATGTGCGTACTATCAACAAAAGTGCCCATACGAAAAAAGTCTGGAAACTTATCTAATGATCATCGTACCATCAAATGAACGAAACCAAACGTAATACTTGGCGAGCAAATTCCTTTCTGTTTATTAAATGAGTCCTTTGCTAGTGAGTTGAGAGTTTTTATTTAGTCGATAAATCAATTTCTAATGGCTTTATCAATCTATTACTAAAATTACAATGAATATAGTTGAAAAAGTTCTAAGTTAAGAACCATAGCCGAAGATTTTTGTTGTGGCAACTTATTATCATTTCTTATAGAATTAGAAAAACTAATTCAGATTCTTCTAATTTTGTAAGAAGTAGTTGCTATAAAAATGTTCCGCCATAGCTCTTTCATTCTGGGCAAAGCGGAGAACTTTTTGAATGACCATAGTATGTTTGTATAAACGAAGTTTAATCATAAATGATAATCGAGATTTAAACTTTAGATATTAATAAATCATAAATTTAAATCAAGATGCAATTTCTAGCTGACCAACTAATATAATCAATAATGATGTTAAATTATTCATATTTTTGTCAGCAGTTTTTTACAAAACGCAAGAACCTACGTATCCTTTTCCTTATTTCCAAAACTAAAAAAATATATTTGAAGACTTGGCGATCATCAAAAGAATATTGATGGTTCAGCCTCTAGTCATATCACAAGATAAGTATGTGATGTTCTTTTGTTATTTGGAATAGAAATATCAATAGAATAAGAGTGTTGAATGGTAAAGAAACAATTTGAAGAAAATTCAAGGTTAATTTGTTGTTGATTTCTGTGTTATCTAATACAGTTTTAGTTTTTATACTTTTTGAATACAACATGAATATATGTAATCGTAACCAAACAAAATCGACACATTATAAAAAGATTTTTATTCGAGTAATGAACTTTAAATGCGCTTATTTAGGAAATATGGTAATTTCCAATCCATTTTGTACCTGAGGGATAATTTTGTGTGGTTTGAATTCGCGCTGAGCTTAGTGTTTTTACTAATTCGAATCATCTATATATTACGGAATTAACAATGAAATAATAATTTGAATTGGTTACTTAAAATATCATTATAGAAATATCAATATCTAACTCTGTTACAATGGGAAGGCGTGCTTAGCGTAACGGTTATTCTGAATAGAAATGCAATCGATGACCTGAGTTCAAATCTTGGACGAGGCTGTTTGCGTTTCTCAAGGTACTAATTCCCTCTGGAAAAGCATGAATCTATCCGTTAGCTGCCCCACGGCAATGAGAAAATTGGACAAACTGGGTTCTTTAGCTCTGTAGATGAAATCAGTCAAGGTGGTGGGAAATTCTGAATTCTCACCGGATTTACTCGGCTAAAAAAATGACTTTGAAGTACATTTTGCTCGTGGTTAAGGGATTGGTTAGATACAAAAAATGGGAATCCAATGTTATCACAGATTGTATGGTTATCTATGATAGAGAATATGTTTTAAGTTTTTTTTTTTCTTTGTTTTTGTTTTTTTTGGTGGGGGGTATTTTTTGTAATCGTTTTTTTTTTTTTTGTTTTTTGGTGGTTTTGTGTTGTTTTATTGTTTTCTTTTGCTTTTTTGTTTTTTGTTTTGTTTTTGCCTTTTGCTTCTGTTTTTTTTTTTTTGTGGGGTTGGGTGTCTATATATTTCTGACAAAATAAGAAAAGAAAGAAAAATTGAAATAAAAACAAGGAATAAGGGAAAAGAATTGACGAGAATCACATTAGAGTAAGAAATAAAAATATTTGTTCCATTTAATCGCACGTGATGATCCTCCTCCACCATTCAGTTGATAAACCAAATCCAAATAAAACTCTGGAGTCCATGTCTCTCCATATAATTGACACCTTTGAAGAGGGTTTGTAAGTAAAATTTGAGACTTTCCTTGTCGCAGTATTAACTACAGGACCGCGAAAGACATTTTGTGATCCTGGTCCTCCGATTAAATAATCATATCTTAAAAGATTGATCCTCTTTCATGACATACTGTAATGCACATCCGAAGTTGGAAGATAATTTCCTTTCTCCATTCATATTTTATCGTAAATAAATGCATAACACAGGTTACGTTCCATCAATTTCTTCCAAGATGTACGCAGATAGCAAAAAACGAAATATTTACCAAATTATTTATATCATTATGTTTGCAATTCAAATACTAACGCTTCTGAAGCATAATTTACAACCTATGTTCATATAATATCAACCAACACACACACACACACACACACACACACACATATATATATATATATATATATATATATATATATATATATATATATATATATAAGCATACGTATATGTTGATAGGAGGTGTAATGGTTACCGTTGAAGAATATTTCACACTCAACTATTCTCCCTCTAGCAATGGATAAACAGTTGGCAGACTGGATCTGTAACTTTTGTATGGTAATTGGTCTAGTAGAAGGAAAACTCAGAATTTATACCTGTTGAACTCTGTTTAAAAAATCGACCTTATTTCGCATCCTGCTCGTACATAGGTGTTGGTGAATACATACATACATACATACATATATATATATATATATATATATATATATATATATATATGCATGTGTCTGTGTTTCTGAGTGTGTGCATGTGTGTTCATATTTACACCGCCTGTTTGGTTTGGTTTGGTTTGAATCTTGGTCAAATTGTGTATGTATATCAATTATCCGTTATTTTGTCAAGTAATAAGTTTTTGCCAATCATAAAATCCTGGATTTTAAGATGATTGAAATTTTAATCAATGAGATCAGTGCCAATGACAAAATGATTATATATATATATATATATATATATATATATATATATATATATATTATAGTCAGGTCTTATGCTACTGGTACCATGTAACCCAGTACTACCTGCCGCATGGTTGGGTCACCGGTGACTAAACTGGTGCCCTCACCAGATAGAGCTGGTGAGAGGGTGGCTAGTCTCCCAGGAGGATGAAAAACAATATCTTACAAAGGGCAGATGAACCCCGCCCCTATGGGGTCAACGGCCAACTAGCATGGGGTAGACGGAGACTCCTCAGTGGCAATACATCTAGGAGAAGGAAAACTCCAAATATCAAACCTGAGTATCTGGTATGGACCAATCCTCTCATTTTTTGTGTCATTGGAAAACTATACCACACTCGGAAAGTGGATTGCGTGCAGTGCAAGCGTGACTCACTATAAATAACCTCACGCACGGATACCTCTTTGACCTCTTTTTGGTATCTCTTGTGATGCATTCTTACAAGTATCACTTAATTTAAAGCCCCAAGTCCACTGGTGATACATGTTTTGGCGATGCATACAGGTCTAACAAACTGGAAGTATGTAGCTCGAACTGTGCACAGTGGCGACTCTTAACAAATCTTAACATCGCTTCAGTTTCTAATCAAGGCGAAAGGCATGATTCAGTGGAGTTAAGGGTGTCAAAGCAGCCTTTCTAGGGGAGCACTGCTTGGTTCGTGCGGGGATTAGAAAAGCTATCCCAAACAAATGCTTTGCCTCATAATCTGACCAGTAGCCGCGGCTGGCGGATTGTTCATTTAGTGGTAACAATATTAAGGACAATAAATCGGCATTATCAAGAATTGACAAGCATACTAATCGGTTTTCCACCTCCGTTGGCATGAAAGTTGCATGCTGGAATGTACAAACATTACTTGACAAAGAGTTGTCTGAAAGGCCACACCGCAGAACTGCTCTGTTAGCCAGAGAACTTTCTCTGTATGATATTGACATTGCCGGTCTGTCTGAGACACGTCTTGATGATGTTGGTCAATTCATAGAAACAGGCTTCGGTTATACTTTCTTTTGGAAGGGGAAACCTGCTGATGAAGCGAGAGAACTCGGTGTAGGTTTTGCCATCAAATCCTTCCTCTCAAAAAACTTGCAGGAACTTCCATTTGGTACATCAGAACGTATTCTTTCTTTACGTCTCCCTCAGCGACAAAAACGTTTTGTCACAATCGTGTCAGTTAATGCCCCAACCATGGGCTCCCCTGAAACAATCATACTCTCCTTTTATGATGAGTTAAGACAACTATTTCTCAATATTCCTGATGATTAAAAGATCATTCTACTTGGTGATTTGAATGCGAGAATGGGGAGGGATTCTCAAACTTGGAAATGTTTAGGGTCACATCGATTAGGAGAAGCAAACAGCAATGGCCTTCAGCTTTTGCAATTTTGCAACGAGCACGATCTCATCATTGGAAACGTGATTTCGTCGAAAACAACCAATACAAAGGTACATGGCAACACCCACGCGCTAGACACTGGCATATGATAGATTATGATATTGTTCGCCGGCGTGATCTAC
The DNA here is from genome assembly GCA_963585895.1 of Sepioteuthis lessoniana. NCBI lineage: Eukaryota > Metazoa > Mollusca > Cephalopoda > Myopsida > Loliginidae > Sepioteuthis > Sepioteuthis lessoniana. Next base: position 6,259,523 of record OY757930.1, read on the forward strand.
AAGATCTGCACCAGGTTCGAGCTATGAGAGGCGCTGAATGTTGGACAGACCATCGCCTGGTAAGAGCCAAAATGGAACTCAAAATTCACCCCAAAGCACGACATACCACCACACCACGAGCAAAAAAGCTTGAGGTCTGAAAGTTTTCTCATCTTCCTGAAACAAAGAACATCTTTCAGAATGCATTTACCTCTATTGAACAGGATGGAACAAATTTATGGGAGGATTTTATGATGAAGGTACTTTCTGCTGCTCAAGACACTTTAGGATTTCGGAAAAGGAAGTGCCAAGAATGGTTTGCAGAAAATTATGAGGAAATTGATGCACTCCTTGAAATAAAACGCAATCTTTTCCGAAAAACCTTGTCAACAAATCTGTCTAACCAAACAAAAATGGAAGCTACAAAAACATGCAAGGATTTTCAATAGGTGGCACAAACGCGTATGCGCGAAATCCAAAACCAGTGGTGGCTCAAGAAAGCAAAAGAAGCACATCTTGCTGCAAACAGCAAAAACTCGAGATTGTTCTAACAAATAATCAAAGAGCTGTATGGGCCGCAGCAATCAATTTTTGCTCCCCTGAAATCAAAAGATGGTGCCACCTTGAGACGACCAGAAGATATCAAGAAGTGATGGTGTGAACATTACAGCGAACTCCTTGATCGCCATCCAGTCGTTGAAGAATCAGTATTGGATCTCATTAAGCAACATGATCCAATCATGGATCTTGATGAAGTGCCTTCAAGAGGTGAGATAAAAGCTTCTGTTAGTCAAATGAACAACAACAAAGCGCCAGGAATGGATGGCATAACAGCAGAGATTCTAAAGAATAGCAGTGAGAAAATGATTGATCTCCTGGGGCAAGTCATCCAAAGTGTATAGGAAAGGGAAGTACCTCAAGACTGGAGAGATGCGATACTTCTATCTTTGTATAAGAAGGGTTCGAAGTCGGACTGCAGCAATCTTAGGGGCATGTCTCTGCTGTCTATTGTTGGAAAATTGTTTTCAAAGATAATTTTAAATAGATTAGTCCGCACAATTGTCAATAGAATTCTACTAGAATCACAGTGCAGTTTTCATGCAAGCCGTGGCACTGTGGATATGATTTTCAGTGCTCGGCAATTGCAGGAGAAGTGCAAAGAACAGAATCTTCCAAAGTACCAATGTTTCATTGACTTATCAAAGGCTTTTGATACTATCAATATATCAACTCTTTGGAAGATATAACTGAAGTTGGGCTGCCCTGAAAGATTTGTGGGTCTGATTCGTTCTCTTCACAATAGAATGAAGGCCAGAATTAGTTTCAACAGCACTCTATCAGAGGAAATATCAATCAACAATGGGGTCAAACAGGGTGACATTTCTGCACCTATGTTATTCAATATCTACTTTGCCATTGTCTTTCTCGAAGCCTTTTATGAAAACTCTGACGGTATCTACATCTGATATTGGACATCTAGCAGTGTTTTCAATGTCCGTAGACTACTCTCTCAAAGAAAAGTCTCTTCTTCATTGGTGAGGGAGCTGCTCTATGCGGATGACTGTGATATTGTTGCACATTCTGAAGATGAGTTGCAATGCTTTATCATATTTACCAACCCCTCCGCTCGGGCAGGATATGACACAAGGTTAATTTTTAAGCGGATTTTAACAGGTCTGAATTCAGAGTTTTCCTTCTGCTAGACTAAGGCTGAAGAACCTAGTCTGACCTACCATTTACCCATAGCTGGAGGAAGAGTAATTGGATTCATACCTTTCCCAAGGGTATTAGTGCTATGTGAAATGCCATCAGTCTCGTCCAGGATTTGCAATGCTTTATGAACCATTTTGTATCTGCATGTAACTCATTCGGTTTAAAGATCAACCTAAAAAAAGACAGTCGTCATGTACGATCCAGCACCCGGATCACCTAATATAGAACAGATTATCTTTGTTGAAGGTAACAAATTAGATGTAGTGCACTCTTTTGTATATCTAAGCAGTACCCTGCAACATTGAAATCCTGTCTTGAAAAATATGTATCTAAAAATTAGAACACCTGTCATATATGTTTATACAATTTTTTTCATCACCGTGGTGTTACGATTTTACTTTGGGTTCTGTCATGTTCCCCAAAAAATGATATAACCCTGATTATCTTTAGAAAAGATTTGACCTTTTTTACAAAAAAATGGTTGGTGAACGGGTATTTATAGGTGATTTGGCCCTGTGGGTAGAGTGTTCGCCAATGGTCCGGGAGACCTGGGTTCAATCCCAGGTTGAATCATACCAAAGACTTTAAAAATGGTACTTGATACCAACTTGCTTAACACTCAGTAATATAAGGTACGTATCAAGGGTAAAGTAGAGCAATCCAGGGAAAGAAGTAGCGCCCTTCCCTATATCTCGGTGTAGTAGAGTAGCTATTGAAAAGGGAGCCTTCTGGTCGCCCTCGACTGAAGGGAGACAACTTTACTTACTTACTTACTATGTAATGATAATATCCATTTGGATTATACAGTATTCCACAATAAATAATGAAATCCAAGAGTCTTTGATTTAGAAGAAAATTATTTTTTTTTATTTCAACGTTTTGATAGGAGTTTATGGGATATACTGTAATACTTAATGATATCCATTTTGGTTGTATAATATTCCACAAGACAGTTTTTTTAAATCCTGGTATCTTTGCTTTAGGAAAAATTAACTTTTTTATAAAACCATTGTGAGGGAAGTACTTATTTATGGGATACACTGAGATACTTAATAATATTCATTTTGATTGTATAATTTTTCCTCTGGAAATAATAAAACCTTAGTATCTTTGTTTTAGCAGAAAAATAACTTTCATTTAAAAAATGGTTGGGTTCACTTATTTATGAGCTAGAGTGTATATTGTCAACCGACTAAGGATGTCAGCATCTACGAAGGCTGAACTTTCCCAAGAACGACGAACGAGACACCAGATTATGTAGAATAGAAAAACCTTAGTCAGTCAGACCCAGACAGACCGGAAACAGCAGTCAAGTGAAGAAAGGTATCTAATGAATACTCAACACCTGTCAGTCTTTGGAACAAATTCGATCGGGACCACTCCTCAAGAAAATGTTCAAAAAGGAATCAAACAGCACAGGATTGCTTTCTGGAATCACAAGAGCCTTGATTTTAATTCTCAACAGATCACTCAACCTATGTCTCTGATTAGTTGCAATTGTCAAACGGCTTAGTTACAAAGATTTCCTCATTTCCACTTGAAACCTTATAGATCCTATTCTCTGAAGAAAAAAGCAGAAGATACGAACATCGTCAAGTTACGAACATAATCTTCCAAGAACGTTGACTTCAGCCAAGCTTCTCCAGGATTTTTACATGGCGTAATCTATGTCAAATTTATAAAGTTGGATTCTCAAACATTTCGCTCAATAGAACTTCTTACGTCATGGATTCAGATGTCCATTTAACGTCCCAGTTAGGGTAAAATAATACCACAACTGTTCTTCTACAAGGATGGGTTTAGCATTAAATAATCCATGAAGATTGATATGGTATTAAACAAAGAAACATAAAGCAGTAAAATCAGAAGTCCAAACTAAGGAACGAAGTTTTTATAAACAGCTACTTTTTCCTGTATACTTAGTGTAAGTTCCTTTCTTGTGGAAAGACGAATATATCAAAGAACACATTTTTCTGTTGTTATACATATATATATGCGTGCTGTTATATATATATATATATAAATTATCATGACTAGAAAATCTAGCAAACACCTACATACGGAACGCTGAACAGCTGTTTCGTCCTTATTGGGTCTCATCAGCAGTGCATACTATGATCTCCACTACTGGATATCGAACCAACAACCACAGAATGCAGAAGCCGAAACTCTACCACTGGGCCACTGGTTCATATCACACATAGCCGATGCCGAATTAACAAGTCACAATGCGCGACCACTTAACCTAATGTGTCTTGAAGGTACGTATTCCCTATAGAGGACACGGCCACCTCCGGGGCTACGTCTTCCCAAATCGGTGTTATGAATCTGCATAACGTTAACCTCATGGGCAGGAAATAGAATTATATTTAATATTCAAATGGAAGAATTAATGTTATATTTGAATTATCATGACTAGAAAATCCGGCAAACACCTACATGCGACATACGTAAAACTGAACAGCTGTTTCGACCTTATTGGGTCTCATCAGAAGTGCATACCGTGATATATATATATATATATATATATATATATATATATATATATATATATATATATATATATATATATATATATTTTGGCAGTATTTTTTTATTAATATATATTTCATTGAACATAATAGACATTTTTTTCTACATATTTTTTTGTTAATCCTTTCAAATTGCCGTATTGATCCTACGATATTCGGCGGAAATTGGTTGATAAATCTTCCATAATTACTTATTTCCCAAGTAATTTCTGCCCGACCTTAGGCCATCATCAGGGGAGGATGTATTACAAAAGTGATGTAACTTTTTTATGTACATTACTACTTTGTAAGAATGAGCGTTTGTACTGTTGTAGTGTGTGGCGTTTACTTTTCGAATTTGTTTCTATAAATAGCGTCAGTAGTGCAAATGTACTTAAATGTCTTTAGTAGATGCTATATATATATATATACATATATCCCTCCGCACGAGCAGTATGCAAAACTAAGTGAGTAAGCGGTTTAAGTTATTCTTCTAGACTAAATGGTATACTAAGGTTAAAGAGCCCAGTCTGCCCTACTATTTTACCGTACCTGAAGAAAGAACAATTGGATTCATATCTCTCCCCGAGGGTATTAGCACTAAGTGAAATGCAAACAGTCACGTTAAGGATTTGAAATCGATTCCCAGTGTTCATTTACTACGAAGTAAACCATTACACAACAATATGCATATATATACATATATATATAACTTATATATATATATATATATATATATATATATGTGTGTGTGTGTGTGTGTGTGTGTGTGTGTGTGTGTGTGTGTGTGTGTGACTAATGTATCGATGAAAAAATTAGTATAATTAATTTTAAAGATAGCAAACTACTGCTTAATGAACGTAAAGAACTTGTGTTTAAATGTAGACCTAAGAATAAATTCAAATTATCTTGACTAGCGGCCACCAAAACTCCTACTCTAGATAAAAACAAAGGTATTGATTTGGATGATTTTTATTGGAAATAATAACAGTTATTTCTGAAATTACTGGTATTATATGACATGAGGATTTATGTAGAGAAAGAGATTTTTGGAAATTTAGATATTAATTCACCATTAGTTTTTTTTTAATTTCTGGTGTAGTTAAGTCCCTTTGACCATATTTTGGGTTTATTAAAGGCACTTGGTAAGTGCCAAGAAGTTTTGTTTTGTTTTTAGGAGGAGGATGGCCTCATTAGCTGAGAGTTTTAACATATTTAAAAGGAATAAACGGAAAAACACATGAAGATAATAGTTTAGTTTACAAGCTTACATTATTCATAAAATTCCACTTGCTACGAAAAATCTAGCATATTTTCAAATTAGGATGGGTTCATTTACAGGAAAACCCTTTTCCTGGTTTCTTAATTTTTCTAATACTTTATTGTTTATTGTTTTAACCCCTTTATTGTTTTAACCCCTTTATTTTCGCCTGAGAATTTAAATTTATTCAGGGTTTTTTTCTTTTTTTTTTCTTTCATACATATATATAGACTGTAATCCTTATTTGCTGTTTTTCAACCTCAAATTAAACGTGGGAAGTCATCTGATGAGACAAAGAGTATAAAGATATTCTTCGACTCCTACGATGAAAGCTCTACTGCTTGACTCCGGCAACAACAAAAATGGACCTAAAGTATATGCTCTATATGTTATAATTCAACTTTGAAAAGTTGAATTCCTTTTTTGGCTTCTCGGCAGGATAGAGAGCGGGCATGTCCCAGATTCTGCCTAAGATTGACAGACTTTAGCACTTTGAATTTCAACTTCGAAAAGTTTAAATCACTTTTTTCTACTTCTTAACAGCCACTGTGAGTGGCTGCTTGCTATAAGGACTCTGAACCTTATAATTCGACTTTAAAAAGTTGAATTTCCCTTTTTACTTCACGGCAGAGAATAGCAGACTTGCCTAATGTAGCTGGAACTGAAATTGGCTGACTTTTGGACTTTAGAAATTATGTTCTAGCTGAGTCTAGAGGAGGGAGTATTTTAAAACAAGCAGCTCTTTACACTCGTGGATTGTAACAGGAAGAAAGAAAAAAAGACATTACCACCTGCATTGCAGACTACTGAAAGAAACAGAGATTAAAATTTCGGAGAGAGAAAAAAAAAACGACAAAGGCTTGTAGTCTTTTCAAGAATTACATCGACTCTGCAAGTGGACTGCTTATTTTACTTCGTACAAATTCCCGTGGGTTAATTTTGTTTGTAAAACCCCGTTTGGTTAGCATATTTCTTTCCTTCTTTCTCTATTGTACTTATATTTTCGTGGGTTAATTTTGTTTGTGGAAGCCCATCCCGTAGCGACTATGTTATATTGTTTTATTTTGTTACTAAGCGCCTAGGTTTTTTGAAAATATTGTGACGCCCGCGTATGAGAAACTATAAGCAACTTTGGTGTAAATAAACATTTTCGTATTGTAACAAAACGACCATTTGTATTTTTATCCTGTTTTCCTCTGCCCATTTTGTTTCAGACGCGGGCTTATGTCGAATTTCTCTGCAAGAGGATAAATTTCCGTCATCTTGCGAGTTATTTAAAGTTAAACCCCGTTTACACACACACACACACACACACACACACACACATATATATATATATATATATATACGATTAGTAGATGAATAGTTTGTAGGTTGCATTATCTTTATACGAGCTCATTTGTTGCACACAATGATTTTAAGAATAGCTATCAAACACAAGTAATTATATTCAAAATTATTCATTCGTTTGCACAGATTTAAATTGTTTTAACTATTACTGATTCTATTAAATATTATTGATTTGCTTGCACACAGTTAATTTTTTTAAGTATAGTAAAGGATCAGATTGTTCTATTTGACCCCCCCCCCATAAAATAGGACCCAAATAAGTTCCATGACTCCGGCACTAATGGGAATAATGCCATAGAAAGTGTACTCCACATTCCATAGAGCTTCAGGACTGGAACCTCACTATCATATTAATTTAGTGCCATATCCAGCACACTCGTTGAGGTTTGATGTCTTACCCGTCTGCAAAGATTCAGCCTGCATATTCTACAGCCCTTGCAAACGTGGCTATCTATTCATAGATTACGATTTGCTTCTATAAAGTTATATATTCCCATCGTCATTAGTTTTCGGTGTTCGAGTCCAGATATGGGCTCAATTTATAATGTTGATTTTTAAGGCAGCTGAGCTCGCCTTTCTTTAACGATTAACCCAATATATTTTCCTGGACCCAATATAATCATGTGTTTTACCAAATTAAACTTAATGAATATCTTATTCAACTGTAATAAATTTGGGATGTTTAGTCGTTGAAGTATTGGGGTTTGAACCCAGCCAAAAAGCTTTAATATTAAATGCTGATTTTCTAGGCAAAATTGGATTCTTCTCTCTTGAAAGATTGTCGTGTCATAATTATCGTAGTCGTTCTTTTACTTATTTGCCTGTCTCTGATTGGGATAAATTTCAGAAATAGAAAGCTCAACGTAGATCAATACGTTGGTAACAAAGAGTCGTTCAAGTCTTCCTCTCTAACGCAATCTGTTAGTCGCGTGTCAGAAAACATTTTCAGCTTGAGATGACAGAAGGGAAAATTACGGATCAAGTTGAATTCCAGTAAAAATAGGACTTTTGCACCAGAGACTTCACATAAATGGTCCTGCGCTAATCAACATTGAAACGGAAATGGCCGGAGGCCGAATTTACATTTAGAAGTGAACGGCTGGGAAACCTCTCTCTCTCTCTCTCTCTCTCTCTCTCTCTCTCTCTCTCTCTCTCTAATTGCTTTTATCTTATTTATTTGCTGCATCTGACATCGAGGCAAAAAGAGAAAAAAAAAGCAGTAAGAAGTAATGCTTACTATACTTTAGTTGTTAAACTTTTATCAGTTCTAAATTCACGTAACAATTCTAAGAAAAAAAGTTGTCCTTACCTTTTGTTTCATTAAATGGCATGTTTTCGACACAAACGTTAAAAGAAGAAACGGCTCATTACTGAAAATGCGTACCTGTGCTTGTCTCTACAAGATATATACTTATACAAACATTTGATTTTGTTTGGTTTGGTTTCAGTGTTCAATGGTATATCAACCTTCGTGGGTTATTTAACGCCAAAACTATCCTTGTAAAAAGATAGTAGTAGTAGTAGTAGTAGTAGTAGTAGTTGTTGTTGTTGTTAACCTATAGCTGAGGTCTTGATCAATCTTGCTGGATTATTTATGCCGAATCAAGTTGAGCAATTATGCTCTTCAATTATTTAGGGTACAAAAATATATCTTCAAAATGATTTTAGAAATTATTTCAAATATTTCTATTTGATCCGTGGATGAAACCCTTACTGGGACTACGATTCTGAATCAAAGTGAACTTGGGGTTATCCCAACGAAAGGATGACTTCACACTCTTCAGATTTTCCGAACTGTAGTCTCACCGGCAGATGAAATTTATCATCATACACGGACACCATTTTTTTGGAGAAAGTTGGGAAATTTTTGCCCCCACACACACCAACAATGCCGAAGTCAGTTAACAATTATGCAATCGAATTATATAAACATAATCACCTATACCTGATTTGAAATTATCTCATCGAGTTGCAGATGCTGATTGTTCGCTGGCTGGGTGAGGGTTGTTTCTTCGACTATTCTCTCCGGTTTGTCGTCGATTTCTTTTGACTAAAACAGGAACCCTGTCTCTACTTCGGAGCTTTGATAACATGACTATCTTCTTGATAAGTCTCAGTCACCAGATTTTAATGTCAAGTGGCAGTTAGTTTCACCTTTGCAACAATTGCATAGACTGTTCGACACACAGTTCTGGATCTTAATTTCTCCCCGTGGACATTTCACTGCATATAATGCAACCAATTACTGATGTTGTAGGAACTTTATATAAACGTTTGACAATGCAAGATATGATAGACAATTGCCGAAGGCCGTAGAGAATATCGACCAAAATATTGGAATAACAAAGACGAAGAAAGGTTTGTTGTCAACACTTGTTTCATAATGTAGGATACAATCATATTTGTATCACTTAGAATATTCGGGGTATTGTCTTCATACTCACAACTTAATATGTTTTATCTGAGAAACCTACACAGAACCTCAGACTGAACAGTTAATTTAATTCACCAGGTTAGATTGTTTTAATTTCGTTAAACATAACCGGGTACACGTGTTATGCTTTAATAAGTAGCCATTGTTATTTATCTGTTGTTGGGATTGAACCTGCAACCCACGTGATGACTTCATTCAAAAGCATTTTCTAGCCAAACGCCTATACCCACTGAGCCACGTACCATGCTGGACAATTCGTACTGAATTTTGGGGACTTATAAACCTAAAGTTTCCTGTAACCTATCAGATACTCCAATCATACACGATTTTTTTTACCGCAGCTCATATAGCAATTATGATCTCCCATTATATAGCGTAAAAAATTATCTTCACGATCATTTTCGACATTTTCTCAAACAATTCTATTTGAAACTTCGATGGAAACTTAATAAGAACAACGACTCGTGATCAAAATGATTTGATAATCTCCAAAATTACAGAACTGTTGTCTCACTACCGGATGCAGCTAAAAATCATAAACAGGAGATACATTTTGCTGTGGAATACAGGTGGCTTATTCTATGCCAAGTAGAGATGGTGGTATATGGATATGCTTTAATTCTGTTTATAAAAACAGACATAAATACGTTCATTTTTATATATATAAGTAAAAGTAAGTAAAGTTGTCTCCCTTTAGTCAAGGGGGGCGACCACAAGGATCCTTTCTCAATAGTTACAACACCGAGGTGTAGGGGAGGGTGCTACTCCTTCCCCTGGATTACTCCACTTTACCCTTGATACGTACCTTATATCGCTGAGTGTCAAGCAAGGAGGTATCAAGTACCATTTTTAAAGTCTTTGGTATGACGCGACCCGGGATTGAACCCATGTCTCTCGAACCATTGACGAACACTCTACTCACTAGGCCAATGAGCCGATTAATAACATGTATAAATGGAAATTATTGTAGTAAAAGTAACAAAAATTTTAGTTCACATTCCCCCAAAGTTCTAGAACCGTACACTAACCCCCGGATGTAGTTTAGAATTATAAACAGGATGCCTTTTAGTTGAGCGTGAAGTCGACGTATTTTAGGCCTCTTAGATCGTTTCATACATATGCTCTGATTCTATTTATAAAAGTACACAGGAGGAAGTCCCTGTGGAGTAATGGCTAATGTGCTGGACTGTGGTTTCCAAGTAAGCGAGTTCGAACTCTAGTCGTGCTATCACGTTCACTTTCTAATACCTTTAGGGAAAGGTATAAACCCTTTTATGTCCTCAGCTTTGGGTTAACTTGTGTACTACTGTTCTACCAGCCGAGATTGGCATTAAATAACCCACAAAGATATTCCATTAAACAAAGAAAACCAATTCAAACATAAATACGATCCATCAATGCACATAAAATTAGAGGCTGTCATTGTAGGGTGAACTCAGCATAAAATCTTCTGAATGTACCATTGTGTGACAGCCGGGAAACTGTAAAAGTCTTATCGTAAATTGCGTTGTATAAGTTGACTTTTTAAACCTGAAAAATTCTTTACAAAACTAGGTTCGATTAATACGGTAGGGTTAAAATTCAAAACTTTACCTTTGAGTGATCAACCAGCGGTAAAGATTTAGAGTATAGTTGAGGTTTTTAGACTTAAAAGGTCGACTAGTATGCAAAAAAAATTAATTTCTGTTTTATAAAGCCTGTGTTTATAGTCACATCTGAAATCATTGTCATAGAGTTAATTTCTTTATTTCATAGAGAATAGATTTGAAGTTATTATTAAATACGGAAGTAATAGTTTGCTCACCTGATGGTTACACTGACTTGTTCGACATTGTCACAGAAGATACATAAGCAACGTGATCACGGTTTGGTTTGACAGCTGATCCTGAACCAGGTCAATTTTGGCCATATGACCTTTCACCAAATCAATGAGAGACACATCAGCCTTTTTGAAAAACAAATAGCATACCTATATATATTAATATGAATTCTATCCAACCCCTAAATGTAACTGAGCAAAGCTATGAACCAATTAAACATCGATTAATTCAAGCAAGTTCGAATTTTTAATAGAGTATAGATTTAATGCAAATTTGCTCTTAAAAACAGTTATCTCAATAACTGGTTTGACGTACATTCTCGAAGATGCAATAGGCAACGAAAAATTAATCGTTTAATCCGCCGTATAAAATATACGTTAAAATAAATGTATCAGGAATGTCTCTTAAAGTTGTCGATAAGTATTGAGCTGAGTCCAAAATGCTCCTCAAATATCTTAATAAAAATAAATTAAATGTGAGTCACTGCTGCACTAATACTATGAAAAACATTATTGAGAATCATAATGCAAAATTTTAAACGAACAAACTCGGGATTTGGAAATGCAATCCAATTGCAGAGAACATGGAAGTTGCCCTTTAAAATGTAACGTAAAATACAACGCTGAAGTGACTGATGGTAACAACATAGAGAAGAGACTGCAAATACGAAATTAGAGTACAAAGAAAGTTCTATAATCATAAAACGAGCTTCATGAATAGTAAGTATACTAATAATACAACGCTGTCGAGCCATTTATACCAGATTAAGGATGATAGAGAAATAATCAAATGAAAAGAATGAACCAGCTGATAAAACTGCCAGGAATGGATGTAGATGATACCTCGAAGAAAAAAATATGCATTTTGAAGTACCCCAGTACGAGTAAATTACTTAATCCTTTGACAGAGCTCGTATGAAAATGGTGATACTAAACACACGCACACACACACACACACACACACACACACACACACATACACATATATATATATATATATATATATATATATATATATATATATATATATATATCAAAATGACGTTCTCTTATGGACATCTTCACATGTACGTGCCAGCGTTGGCCGACTGACAAGAACTTACCTACAACAGCTCTCCTGAAGTAGTCTGCGGGGTGCGATGAATGACAGAGATGAATGGAGAGAGAGTCAGGGACATCCATGATAGTAGCATGATCGTGATGATGATGATGATGATTAAAATGAATAGGTCCGCAAATGAGTTCAAATTCGGTATTTAGTATGTTCCTATATTATAATCATTTCTTCACATACTTATGCGCTATACGTGTTTAAGACATTTCAGTCCTCTTCAGGCTGCGTTTGAATTTTAGCTACCTTAAATTTCTATTAAGATTATATTCATTGGCTGTTTTGATTTTAATTACAGTTTTTATGTCAGTGAATATCCCAATTGAGTTCATTATCCATGAAGATTCTTGGTCTTTTAGTTAATGACTTTTTGTTCTGTCTCTTCTTTTTACCTGTAGACTTTGCAATTATTTTATGTTTGTGTATATATATTGTGTGTATGTGTGTGTGCACGCCCACACACAAACGTATATATATATATATGTGTGTACATTTATGTATGTATACACTCATTCACATATATAATTTCAATGGCATTGGGTGGATAAAATGTGTGTATGTATTTTTATCCGTGTATATTTTTAAGATATATATGTACTCGTATATGTTTTGATATATATATATATATATATATATATATATATATATATATATATATATATACGAAGATCATTAAATATGTTTCCAGACTTTTTTCGTATGGTCACTTTTATTGATAGTACACACATGAAACTCTTTTCCCCTTCGGAATAATCTCCTCTGGCTGCAATGCACTTTTTGTACCGTCCCAACAACTTCTAGAACGCCCCATGGAAGTCCACTTGTGTGAGCGTGTCAATGACCTTCGTCACAGCCTCTTTCATCTCCTCAATTGTCTCATAACGACAGCCTCTGGGCTTAGGGAATAACCAAATGTCACAGAGACAAAGGTCTGGACTATAGGGAGAGTGAGGAACTGTCTTGATGCCCATCTTGGTCAAATAGTCTGTGACAAGGATGGAGTTGTAGACTGGTGCATTGTCCTGGTGGAAATGCTATTGACCTGATTCGAAGAGTGTTGACCTCTTCCGACGGAATCTCTTCCAGAACTCCCTTAAAACCTCAACATAGTAACCCTAACCCTGAGCCTTTGGCCAATTAACTCTGGTGTATTGACTTCCTTACTCCTCCCACACCTCTCATCATCCCTCACAGACTCCCTGCCTTCCTCGAATCTCTTATGCCACTCAAAAACTGATACTCGATTCATGCAAGATGCTCCAAATGCAATCTGAAGAATTCCATACATTTCTTTGGTATTTTTTCCAAGTTAAAAACAGAATTTTATTGCATATCGTACTTCTAAAGTGTCCTCACGTCCAGATTGCAATTTTGAAATTCACCAGCTGTGACAATCAGGGTTTTGTAGGGTGTATTCCAATTGCTGCTCTAGCTGTTCATTTGAACCTGAAATCATCAAAATTGGTCCGTCATCTCATAAGAGGTATAGCAATAACATACTGAATTTTCATGAGACTATGACATTTTTAAATGCCTGTACAAAAAAGTCTGGCAACTTATTGAAGGCACCTCGTATATATATATATATGGGGGGGGGAATAATTAAAATTCCATTCCAAATGCTTTTTAATCAGTAAATCATCATAGTGCTCTATACAAGGAAATTCAGAGCTATATCTCAATATATTTCAACTATAAAATAGAATAAAACAAGATAAAAACTGACGACAATAGTTTTTTATGAAGCTCATCCCCATTCAATTGAACGAATTTCTGTAATTTGCCTCGTAGTGAATATTTAAAATTATGATTTACTGATAATTTTGTCACATATTCTTTCATTTGAATTCAACAGACCTCAGACATATCGATACTGGGTCACCTGAAGATCAACCGTGTGAAACTCTGAGTAGTGAGTTTTCATCATGCTTTATCTCCTTTCATAATTTGAAAATATATATATTGTGTATTTAGGCAGCAGATATTCTTGTAGGCATATTTTAAGATGCCAGAGAGGTGTCAATATATACATATGCGTCTGTGTCTGTGTCTGTGTGCAATTTGTTATATTTATTAAAAATAAACAGTGCTCAATATCAGTAATAGAGCATGTAAATCTAAATAAGGATACCGTTGACACAGAGTAACAAACTGCCGTTGACTCTGTGTCTATGCTATACAAAATTATATATATATATATATATATATATATATATATATATATATAATTCTCCTAATACCTGTCTACAAGGTCCAACGATCAAAGTATCATCTGAATTACGCAAAAATAAAAATAATATTGACGTTTCACTTTACCGGATATATTTATCAAAATTACATGAAAATATCTTGAAATTACTTGAAACATGATCGTAGAAATCACCATTGCCTTTAATCGTGGCCTCCAGACAACTTCGGAATCTCCAGCAAGCCTTTCCGACGGTCTTCATTTTAAAATGATAAATACTCTGCCTTTATCCGTGCTATTAGTTCATCAACACGGGGTTTTATTGGCCTCTCGCTCTACCACTGCCCACATTTAATAATCATGAAGATTGCAATCTACAGCGCTAGGCTTCCAGATTTTAGGTTTAACGTGGTCGCAGAAATTTTCTCGAAGCCAACACTGGACTCTTTTTGTGTGGCATAGCGCAGACAGGGTCTTCCAGCAGCCAATCCTCTCTATCCAGAACTATCTCATTGTGTTAAGTGTGGAAAAATGAATGGTGGTATAACATCACTATTGCTAGTGACCACCCAAACACTATGATGTGAATTGATATTTTGTTTTTATCAATATGTGCATTAATCTGTCCTCGGATTGACACTAAAATATTCTTTATATTTGGCTTCTGCGGTAAATCCGAAGTAGTACAGCATGCCATTTCTAAATTTCTGAATTGCATGATGGCACTGCTTTTCTCACAGACAATACGCAACTGACTCTTGTTTGCTGCACAGTAGACAAAATCTGAAACAAATATAGTGCATGCGCGAAATTAATAATTTAAAATTGTGAGTGTTTATCTATCTATCTATCGATCTATCTATCTATCTCTTCATATCAATCTACATATTTCTGTATACGTTTAAGCATTATTACCTATATTTTTTTATCTATGTAAAGTTTAGTCATTTTAATGATGTCTATTAATATATCCCCGCAGCAAAAACCATATCATAATATTTGAACATATTTTAATAAAACTGTGAACATACCGCTATGTCTCTTTAAAAAAGCTGGGGACTTATAAACAATTTTCTCAGTGACATCTGCAGATGTAATCAATGTTATATTACATGAAATTGAAAGTCTTTTATAATTCATCAAACTTCAGTTTGCCATTTGAATTTCATAGAAGATCATTATCTCAGATTAGATTTTTGCACACATCAATTTCATTTGATAAAATTATTCCTCGTGAAATTCTGTCCCGAATTCGTCTAATAAAATTGAAAATGTGTACGGTTTCTTACTTTCTCGGATGATTACAGTAGCTAAGACAGACACTTTTCTTGTGTCTCTTAGAAAAGGATAATTGCTCTCAAATATATAGATAAAACATGTAGATAAAACTTCTTGAAATTAAATGAACTCACAAGAAATAATTATTGATATATTTGTATATATATATATATATATATATATATATATTTGTGTGTTTATATATATATATATATATATTTGTGTGTTTATATATATATATATATATATATATATACATACTTGGTGTGTATGTGTGTATATAATATGTGCGTGTGTGTGTGCATGTTTACATAATATTTCATTAATTTGTACATGACTTAAAGGTTCACATATTTTTAAGTCTGAGTGTGAATATATTTTTAAGTCGAAAATCAATTTTTCATATTTAATTTACATTCCAAACTTTTTATCATGGAACTTATAAATTCAATTTATTAATTTAAAGGAGAATTTGCAACATTTTGTTAACGTGAGGGACAATTCGGGAACTCAGACTAGTTGCCTCACCAAGGCTGAAGAACCTAGTCTACCCTACTATTTTACGCATAGCTGGAGGGAGAATAATTGGATTCATATTTTTCCTAAGGCAACTAGTTTAGAAGGAAAACTCTGAATTCAAACCTGTTAAACTCCGCTTAAAAACTGACCTTGTGTCATATCCTCTCCGAGCGGAGGGCTTGGTAAATATGGATAAGGTCCTATCTATGGGTCAAATAGAACTGTTTGACATTTTAACTGTGAGCAAACAAATAACTTAGGTTAAATTGAATTGTTTGAAATAGAACTGTTTGACCATTTAACAGTGTGTAAACAAACGACTGATGTTTAATTGAATGATTAGTTATACATAACAATACTTGGAATCATTTAACTGAGTGCAAAAGAATGATATTAATCTAGTTTTAAAATGTTACCAGCAAAATGTGTTTACAAATTGTATATATATTAACTATATATGTACAGAAAGAATTTGGCATTAAATAACTTATAATGGTTGATATGCCATAGAAACCCAACCAAAAGTAACCAATCTGAACAAGGTGTTTGGCGGTAGAATATTTTTTAAAATCATGAAAAAACTTGTAAGTCCCTACATATATATATATATACAAAGATTTGAAAAAAAAATCATATATATATTTTTTTAAATTAATCATCTATTACATCCCTACATTTATATTTACAATATGCCATTATTTTGCAAACAATATAGAATATTTTCATATATATATATATATATATATATATATATATAAGGTATAATGGTTAGAGTGTTCGCCAATGGCTCTGGGTTCAATTCCAGGTAAAGTCATACCAAAGACTCAAAAAATGGTACTTGATCCCTCCTTGCTTAACACTTAGCATTATAAGGTAAGTATCAAGGGTAAAGTGGAGCAATCTAGGGAAAGGAGTAACTATCGAAAAGGGAGCCCTTATTTGACTTTTTAGTAATATTGCGTAGAATTTATGTTCCGTTTGTTTATCGAGAAAGATTTTGAATCAGTCCTTGTTTTCGACGAAGATCAAATCCGATAAGTCTGGCTTTTTCAAATGTTTGTGCCTCGGAAAATTTTAAATCACGAATAGAAGTTTCAAGGTATAGACGTATATAATCCGGGGAAAAATGTTGGGATGGAAGAAGAACGCTGGGCTAACTGGTAAGAGTGGATTTTCTTGTAAATAGTTGGTTAGAAAAGTCTTCCTGTTTTTGAAGGAATGGACAGTGATGAGTTGGTCTTAGCAACAATGAACCATCTAATTCGTCAAATGACGTAATTTAAAACAACAAACGCTGATTCATTAATCAAACAGCCAACTTTTTCTTATCATAAACGGCCAACTTTTTTTGTTATACAAATTTTCCCTAGGTTTTTATATTTTGCACTTTTTACACATCCACCGTTGATTTAACATCACTAATACCATCCCTCATAGTCCTGATGATGGTATATTAGAATCGAAACGCTATAGTGTCGATTTTGCTTCTCAATAAATCTCTCCTTTTACGTGGATTACCTTGTTATCAATTTATATATATATATATATATATATATATATATATATATATATATATATAAGCAGGGATTACAATACGCCCACTGCAAAGAGATAAAAGAAAACACCTTTAATGGAATGTCCTGAGAATAACACTAAAATATTTCTGTAGCCCGAGGGAGTGTGAAGCACTTCTTTATTGGCATTACTCCCAGGTCGACTATTTTGGAGTCCCATCAAATTGATTTGTTTGAAAATTATCTGTATTCAACAAGAATCCGTGAAACCATACAACTGTGAGCCAACAAAAAATTATTTAGAAATAGAAATAGTTAGTTGAAACCATACAATTATTAATATTTTATAGGAATACTTGAAACCCCAATGGTGTAATGGCTAATGTGCTTGACCAAGACATTATAGAAGGTGAGTTCAAATTCCAGTCATGCTATTACGTTCACTTTCGGACAAATAGCCTAGTGAAAAGTATGAACCCCTTATCCCTCAAGAATGTGTTAACACAGCACCACTACTTCTCTTCTAAAAGGATGGCTTTAGCATTAAGTAGCCCATTAATGTTGATATGCCATTAAGTAAAGGAACCAAAACTAGTCCATCAAAACTATAAAACTGTATTAGATAGGAATACTTGATATTATATAATTGAAAGCAAAAACCCTTAAATAACTACAGAAAAGATTTAGACATAAACGTATAATGTACGCGATTCCCTTACCCCTTGGCAAAAATATATCCCTAGACTGACTGATATGTCGTTAGCTCAAAATTCAGAGGTCACCTGCATAACTCATATGAAATGAGGAGGTAATGTCGAGGACTCTTAATCTTTAATAGTTGTTTGGTTATTTACTTGTTTGGCTTTACGGTGCATCAAACCTTGCTGGGTTATTTTATACTGATTTCTACTTAGTAATCATGGTTTTCAATTATATACGGCACATGAATGTGTCTTCAAAATCATTTTAAACTGGTAAACTCTTCATTATCTAAAATAGCTCTATTTGGTTGATAGATGGGACTCAGAGTCAGAATAGATCTGCAGTCATGGCAACGAAATTGTTACTCTACTCATATCAAAACTCAAGAACTCAAACCTCTCCATGGAATGATCTTTAATATGAATCTTTTTGTATGGGTTTCTTACTTCTCTGTGGTAGATGCAGTCGGTGTAGTCAAGACTCCCTCAATTGGGAGGTCTTGTATATTAATGAATAATAAGAGTTGGAACAGCACTGTCGGGACGAATTCGAGGGCAAAAACTTTTAAAGTTATTAAAGTTTATTCAAATCTTAGAAACGCAGCATTATAACTTCTCTGCATAATCATGTCAACAAGCAAATGAGAATTTCTTCTATGGGTAGAATATGTCTGTAAGTTGTTAAATATATCCAAAATGAAAATTCTTTGATTAAAATTAATCAATATTAACCTTTGGACTATATATTTTGATCATAAATGCAGTGACGTAGTGGGGACTAAAAACCGCATCTGGTAACCAATACCATAATTTTAGTACCTTCTTGTGATCTTTGTTCACCTATGAGCGATCATAGATTCACTATACCAAATTACTTCATATCGAAAAAATCATAAAAGACTTGACAACTTGAAAAGTCAGAAGGACAAACCCCTAGTCGTTTAGTTTTCTTCATATTTTGATTACTTTCAACTTTCCACCCATTTCAGAACTTGTTATTGTTTTCTTTGTTTTAAATTAAATTACCATTTTTTTCTTGTTGTCTGTCTCCCCAGGTTTAAATTTTTTATCATTATTACATTGTCCATCAATCAATTAATCAATAAATGAAATATAAACCTTTCCTGTACGTGTGTTTGTAGCGGTCGTGTATTACATTAAAGAAACAGGACAGCTAATTTGGTTCCCGATAACTCTATCAAAGATTTGAGGCATTAATTCTTTTTTATTGTCAACACCTAATACTTTGAAGGTACTATCAATAAGTATTTGGCGTATATTCATGTGAAAAACACCAGTAACCAGCAGTTTATTTTCGGTACTATGAACTCTAAATGTATTTTGTGTGGATTGGTTTGGTTTCTGTGTTTGATGGTATATCAATCTTCGAGGGTTATTTGATGTCAAAGCCATCCTTTTTGAAAATCATTAGTAGTAATATTTAAGCCATCGGTGGGAGATAACGAGTGCCTTACCACGATGTTACAGTCCAGCATGTTAACCAGTGCACAACGGGGACTTCCTTGCACATTGTATGGAAAACTAATAAGTTATTCAATAGGCAAAGGTTGTAAATTATATGACCTACGTATATATGTGTTTTGTCTAAAAAAAAACATTGAAAGGGCTATTTGTGTAAATCTCTGAGATGAAGCTGGGTAATTGCTATAACTTAAGAATATGTGGACTATTGACCTCATCTTTATTGTTATACTTAGAACATTTAGTCCGATGTGTCCTTCGGCCTTCTTAAGGTATTTCATGTCAAACTCAGGACCCTGCACAGAATCTCGAACTTTATTTGAACCACAGGGGTAGGCTGTTCCAATTCAGTTAACCATGACCGGGCACAAGTGCAAAGTTATATTAAGTTTTCCTTGTTAGTCTTACTTATAGTTGGGATTGAACCTGCAACCTCCTGCTGATTTCACTCAGAAGCACTTTGCAACTAAACGCCTTATCCACTACGCTGCCATGGACACATCACACAGTGGATAAATAATGCTTAATACTTTGATGCATACGCCTCGTTTCAAGGAGTATCTTTCGAACACAGAATCATCTCGGCAAAAATTCGCCCAAGTCTACACAGAAAAAAAGAAATAAACAATTAAAGCTCCACGATATGACTGGTCCTCACAAACCAATAGTGATAATAGAAATCAATTTGTTAGGACGATCTAATGGTCAAAGGAAGCTAAACCCTTTTCTGTTTCAGGCGGAGTTACCTCCTCCCTTTTGACCCCTACTGTTTGAGTTCTCGTGTGAATATGAGAGAACGGCACGAGATTTCGTGTGTCAGCGCGACGAAGGATGACTTCAAATCCGGGAAAACAAATGTGGAATAAAATTAACTCTTCCCGAGAGAGCTGTGACACACAGATCAACCCATATTGATAGCTGTATTTAGTACCATCCACATGTGTTTGTCCTTTGTAAATAAATGTTCTCGTCAAGTCAAACTGTGAGTGCTCGATTCATTTTTCCACAACTAGGTCTCTCATCAATGTGTTACACACACACACACACAATATTCGTCTTGGGATTAAATCTTCTGTGAGACATTTATTAGTTATGATGTTTCGACACCTGCAGACGTAACACAATTGACTACCAGAAAAAAAAAAGTCTTAAACTCTTATGGAGACATCTAAATGACATACTCCAAATGGCGAATATGAAAACTTGGTTATATAAAAACAACGACCAAAACCATACCAACCAAACCAAGTGCCAAATGTAGAGTTCAAATGGAGAAAAACGAGATGACATGAAAAAAAAACATCGTTACTTAATAAAAGAAACCTAACAAATGCCAATACGCAGAAATTTAATAAAGTCCAGAGAGAACGAGCCTATATGAAAAAGTACAAGAATACATTCAAGGCCAAATCAATAAAATTAAAATCTCGACAGGAGATAGACAATCACGATTAGCATGGCAGAAAATGAAATGAACAGAAGGAAAGTAGCTCGAAGCAAAACTAAAACTTGCTAGCCAAGAAAAAAAGACTTCAGCAGTGGAAAAAAAAGCATTTCAAGAATCAGCTCGGAAATCCTCCTAAAGTTACTGATAAGTCTATCAAAAATATTGATAGCAAAATGTGTTTTCAACATTAAAGAGCCACCTCCACTTTAAGTGGCAAGACTTTGAAGTTTATAGACTAGTTCACATACCTCGGCAGCAATATCTTATCTACTGAAAGGGATATAAACATACACGTAGCGAAGGTGTAGACCGTAATTGACAAGTCATCGATTATATAGAAATCTGATCTCTCCGATGAAATAAAACGAAATTTCTTCCAAGCTGTGGCTGTGTCAGTACAACTGTATGAATGCACCACCACGATGCCAATGAAACGCATGGAGAAAGATCTAGATGAGTACTATGCAAGATTGCTACACGCAGTTTTGAAAAAATCCTGGAAGTAACATACCACAAAACAGCAGTTGTATGGCCACTTACCTCCCATCTCACTGACCATCAGTGACGTTTTCTTATGGACTACTACACTCACCAGTGTTGGTCGACCAGCAAAGATTTATATACATCAGCTGTGTGCGGACACTGAATGCAGTCTAAAATACCAACCAAAAGCGAAAGATGATTGGGATAGATGGCGAGAGAGAGAGTCAGGGAACTCTGTGCTATCAGCGCAACTTGATAATGATGATACTTAAAAGGAAACTACTGCCTATATGAACCATATATATATATATATATATATATATATATCATCTTGTCGTGCCATCAGCACGGATATCCCTGACCCTCTCTCACCACCTCTCCCTATTATTCATCGCTTCCGGCAAGTCGTCAGGGCTACACCCCGTATACTCACAGAGCTGCTGTATTTAGATGCGAGCTGATCGCCCTGCCTTTGCTCGGCCATGTGAAGGGGTCCATATGAGTATATTACTTAAAAGCTCGTCCATACTTCTCCAGCAGTGTGCTGCATGTCTTGTTCGTCTAACTTTGATAGTTTTCGTGAGGGGTGATGGATGGCTGTATAGCTTCTGCTTACATATATATATATATATATATATATATATATATATATATATGTGTGTGTGTGTGTGTGTGTGTGTGTGTGTGTGTGTGTGTAGATATTTGACTTACATGATACAACAATAAACAAGGAATGTACTCTTAACGTCAAAGAGAGAGCACGCTAGAAATAGAACAGGAAAGAGAGAGAGAGAGAGAGGGGGGTAGAAATAGTAAAAGGAGCGAGATAGAAAGAGAAAAAAACAATCGATACAGTCTGGCTTCACAAAATATCCAAGTGTCAACAGAAATAACGTTAACTTAGCATTGATAATATTTCCTTCCTATAGAATGAGCAATCTCAGCTTGTTCAATTGCCTGTCTTCGGTTCTCTCAATCTGTTTATATCTATCTACCTATAAATAAGGTGCCCCATGAGGATCGAGTCTCTGATACAGTAACCTTCATTAATAGTCCTATCTATATATCTGTCGATCTGTCTTACCGTCTTTATTTAAGTCTGGTAGTTTGTTAGTCTTTGTGCCTCTGCGTTCATATCCATTAATCTATTATGAGGTACCCAATGAGGATTGGGTTCCTCATATAGTAACCTACATCAAAATCCCTCTGAGTATCAGTCAGTGTAAGTTTCTGTCCTTATTTACATCTCTTGGTTTTTGGTCCCTGTCGATCTTCATATCTATCAATCAATATATTTTTCTATTTAATATAAATCTACTTTCTTCATTATGTTTATAAACGTGGCTAGAGTTAATTGTACCAGCAGCCACGAATAATAAATGATTACAACCTGAATGCAGCCAAATAATATATATATATATATATATATATATATATATATATATATATATATATATATATATATATAATCTACATCTCTAGGATGTCATTAGATATATCATCAGAAATGTCGTTAATTAGTTGGGACTTTTAGGTTTTTCCACGATAAATAGTACCTCAACCTGCATCCAAGATTAACAGTACCTCAACCTGCATCCAAATATATATATTATATAACATATATAAAAAGATTTTTAATATATATATATATATATATATATATATATATATATATATATATATATATATATGTATGTATGTATGTTAATGCTACTTTTGCTGCATATATATATACTTGTGTGTGTGTGTATGTGTGTGTGTATGTGTGTGTGTGTGTGTAAAGACAGACAGACAGACACACACACACACACACACACACACAGACAAAGAGAGAAGACTCCCCACTCCCATAGATGATACGTATTTTGCAATATATATATATATATATATATATATTGAGAGAGAGAACGAGAAAGATGACTCTCCAATGCTCATAGATTATACGTATTTTGCGAAATATATATATATATATATATATATATATATATATATATATATAAATATATATATATATATATATATATAATTGTAATATATATATATATATATATATAGATATATATATAATTTTTATATATATATACATATATATATATATTAATGCTACCTTTGGTGTATATATATATATATATATATATATATATATATATATATATATATTGAGAGAGAGACAGAGTGAGAGAGAGAGGAACATTATATAACTGATGACTCCTCCATGCCATAGATTATACGTATTTGATATATATATACGTATTTGATATATATATATATATATATATATATATATATATATATATATATATATATATATATATATATAATTGTTATTGACAAAACAAAAGAGAAAATATCCGAGGAAATCAAATTCTATTCCACTTCTTTCCACAAAAGTGAAAGGGGGAGGCCGGAAAAAGCATTTTGAATGTAAAAGTTTTTATTTTTATTTTTTGTTTGCATAGAATCATAAAAATGGAAAAAGAAAAATACCTTTATTTACTATAATTTACTCTGTCATATTCGATTGTCGAGAAACAGAATTTGTTTTCAAAGAAACTAAAATTATGATTGAATAAAAAGAGAGGTCTGTAATTACTTTTTAAAAAACACCACATTGTTATTGGGTATATTGGGTTTAAAGATTTCCAATGTACAATGTCAAAAAGGTACTTATACAATCTCATACATATATATATATATATGTGTGTGTGTGTGTGTGTGTGTGTGAAAACGTGCACAGAATAAAATGTTCAAAGTTTTCAGAGGATAATTTTATTCATAGAATTTTTTGCCAACGTTAAATGTTTCGGTTTGTAGACCTTTATCAGGGCTTGGGAGATATTAAATTAAACTAAAAATATGAGAAAATTTTAAAACATTCTACTTGGAGAGTTCTGTTTCAAATTTGTTTGATGTAATTGGAGTTCCAAAATTCATCTATAAAGATATCCACATCACATCACATCAATCTATATATCTATCGATCTATCTTTATATATATATATATATATATATATATATATATATATATATATATATATCCGTTGAACGATGTATGTAAACAATAGTAATTGTGATTCATAACCGTTTAAAATTTACAACGCTGCTAATGGCTCCTCCTGGCTGAATGGTTACAGGCTTGGCTTGGCGTTTAAATCAACCAGGTTTCGATCCCAGCTAATGTCTAGCCACACATAGAACGAAACAGATCTGTTTGTGGAGGACTTTGTATACGTGGCACATTTTCCAGACATTTTTTGTACAGACATTTAAAATTGTCATAGACACTTGAAAATGCAGTGTGTTATAGCTATACATATTATGAGATGACTGACCAATTTTTATGATTTCAGGTTCAAATAAACAGCTACAGCAGCAATTGGAATACACCCTACTAAATCCTCATTGTCACAGCTGGTGAATTTCAAAAATGCAATGAGGGCACGTAGAAGAACGATATGCCATAAAATTCTGTTTTAAACTTGAAAAAATGCCACAGAAACGTATGGAATGCTTCAGACTGCTTCTCAACCATGTTGCATGAAACGAGCATCAGTTTTTGAGTGGCATAAGAGATTCAAGGAAGGCAGGGAGTCTGTGAAGGATGATGAGAGGTGTTGGAGGAGTAAGAAAGTCAGTACAACAGAGTTGATTGACGAAATGGTTTGGGTTAGGGTTAGGGTTACTATGTTGAGGTTTTAAGGGAGTTCAGGAAGAGATTCCGTCGGAAGAGGCCAGCACTCTTCAAATCGGGTCAGTGGCATTTCCAGCGGGACAATACACCAGTCCACAACTCCATCCTTGTCACAGACTATTTAACCAAGATGGGCATCAAGACAGTTCCTCAGCCTCCCTATTGTCCAGACCTTGGTCCCTGTGACTTTTGGTTATTCCCTAAGCTCAGAGGCTGTCGTTATGAGACAATTGAGGAGATGAAAGGGGCTGTGACGAAGGTCATTGACACACTGACACAAGAGGACTTCCATGGGGCGTTCCAGAAGTTGTTGGAACTATACAACAAGATTACTTCGAAGGGGACAAGAGTTTCATGTGTGTACTATCAATAAAAGTGCCCATACGAAAAAAGTCTGGAAACTTATTTAATGATCCTCGTATATATATATATATAATTTAATTTTTATCTACGAATCATAAACATTCCATAACATATATATCCGTCTTTAATAGTATTTGGTTGGAGTTTTATGGCATATCAACCATTGTAGGTTATTTAATGCCAAATCCATCTTTATAAAATAAACAGTTCTATTTCAAACAATTTAGTTTAGCATAAGTACGCTGTTGAAACACACTGTTAAATGTAAAAACAGTTAATTTCCATCAATTTTGTTTAGCGTAAATCCTCAGTTTACTTCTATTTGACCCATAGATTGGGCCCTATCAGGTGCTACTGCTCTGGGCCATTGTGGAGCAGGGGGCGATGACAATGAAGGAGTACTCCACATTCCCCAAATCTCCAGCATTACTGAAGCCTCACCATCAGATTGTTTCGTGTCATATCCAGAACACTCATTGGGGGAGTCTTACCCCTCTGCAGAGATGCAGTCAGTGTATTCTGCAGCACCTGCCTATTAGGCAAGTTTTTAAAAGTGTCACCTTTCTTCTTTCCATCTGTTTGATATCATTGTTTACCTTAGTATAAATAAACGATTTAGCCAAATTATGTCTAATTTTCAGCATCTGACTAAATAAGGAGACAAATTGAAAAAGTCGGTCTCTTTTTGATAGTATTCTGGTTTAAATTGATCCTAGATTCAACAATTTTTCGGTGTTTTTTATTATGTATATTAACTAACATCTTTGAAATTAAAGTTGGGATTAATAATTCAATTATATTTGTCTGATCGTTTATTCATGTTACTTTTTTTAAATAAAATGAAAATATGTGGATGAATCTCCTAGTAGTCTTAATTAACGACTTTACGAAACACACGAGATATTTAACCAAGAAAACATAAATAACGTGCGTACATGTACACACACATATACACACACGTACACAGATATTTTATTGATTAGTTGTGTTTTCTGTCCTACTAACCCTTGTTGATTATTTCATGCCAAATCATTATAATACATATATCTATCAAATATGCGTATGTATATGTGTGTGTGCAAACCCTTGTTGATTATTTAATGACAAATCATGTTTTTATCACTATTGTCTTCATCTTTATTGTTATTTCCATAACGTTTCGGTCGATACGCCCTCCGGCCTTCTTCAGGTGTTTGTCGAACTCTGGAACCTTCACGGGATGGAGTAAACACAGTTCATGGTCATGTTGAATTCCGTTAGTGGCTTGACCTGGAAGAGATACCTCCGGAGAGTTGAACCACTTGGTAATACTGTCCTGATGTCATATGGACTACATATCTTTTCGATTCTTTTTTTCTTCTTGTCGGTATATATCAGATCCCATCCCGAAGTAGGTTGTCTCCACACAGAAAGTCAACATTTCCCGATAGATAATCTAATCGTCTCAGAAATTTAAACAAACAAATCATGTTATTAAAGATGCGTGTGTAAACATGTTTGTACAAACCCTTGTTGATTATTTTATGTTAATACATATATCTTTCATATATGCGTGTGAGCATGTGTGTGTACAAAGGCTTGTTGATTATTTAATGCCAAATATTGTTAATACATATATCTATTAAATATGCGTGTGTATGTGAGTGTGCAGAAACCCTTGTTGATTATTTAATTCCAAATCATGTTGCCAAATCATGTTAATACCTATATATAATAATTATGCGTGTGAATATGCATGTGTAAAAACATATCAGTTAGATATGCATGTGAATATGCGTGTGTACAAAATCCCTGCTGATTATTTAATTAATTATCATGTCAACATATATATCTTTTAAATATACGGGTGAATATGCGTGTGCAAAAACCCTTCTTGATTATTTAATTCATTATCATGTTAATATATATATCTATTAAATATGCGTGTGTTCAAACCATTGTTGATTAATTGATGCCAAACCATTGTTGATTATTTGATGCCAAATCGTGTTAATACACACATCTATAAAATATGCGTGTGAATATGCGTGTGTGTTCAAACCCTCGTTGATTATTTGATGCCAAATCGTGTTAATACCCACATCTATAAAATATGCGTGTGAATATGCGTGTGTGTTCAAACCCTTCTTGATTATTTGATGCCAAATCGTGTTAATACACACATCTATAAAATATGCATGTGAATATGCGTGTGTGTTCAAACCCTTCTTGATTATTTGATACCAAATCGTGTTAATACACACATCTATAAAATATGCGTGTGAATATGCGTGTGCAAAAACCCTTCTTGATTATTTAATCTATTATCATGTTAATATATATGTCTATTAACTATGCGTGTGAATATGCGTGTATACAAACCCTTGTTGATTATTTGATACCAGATCACGTTAATACCTACATCTATTAAATATGCGTGTCAATATGGGTGTATAGAAACCCTTGTTGATTATCTAATGCCAAATCATGTTAATACCCACATCTATTAAATACGCGTGTGAATATGTGTGTATACACACCCTTGTTTATTATTCAATTCCTAAACATATTAATATATATATTGATTAAATATATGCTTTGTAAAGCTCATTTGTTAACACACAGTTGAAAGTGTTTAAGTATTGCTATTCAATACTAACAATGCAATTTTGTGTCAGTTATTTGTTTTCACACATTTGAATATTTAAAATATAGTAAATAATTGAATATTTGTAAATGGGACCCTATCAGCTACTTTCACTTTTGCCAGAGAGGATTTGACCTGAGAGCGATGGTAATGAAGAGGTACTTGACATTTTCCAAAGCTCCAATAACTGGTGCCTCACCATCTGTTGATTTAGTGTCTAATCGAGAACACTCAATGACGGTGCCTTTCTCATCTGCAGGGAGAAGCAGTCAGCGTATCCTGCAGCCCTAACCGACTGAGCTGGCACTTACATTGACTCATCATCATTATCAACACTGCATAAAAACAAGGAGAAGGAAAACTCTTAATTTAAACCTGTTAAACTCCGCTTAAAAAACTGACCTTGTGTCATATCCTGCCCGAGCGGAGGGGTTGGGTAAATATGAAAAACAGCGTCGAATTCCTTGAAACACACTCACTCTCTTTCTCTCTCTCTCTCTCTCTCTCACACTCACACAAATAGTTTCATCTCAATCGTCCATTATTATTTGCGAGTCCTTTAGACGACATCCAGTCTCCGTACAGCATGTATGTTTTTGATGGTCGGCTCCCAGAAGTGTGTCCATGTGTTTGAGACCATAGGAGAATATCGCTTATGAGTTCGTCTCTACTTTATCTGCACTGTGCCACATATGTCTGACTCCTTTTTTCTAGAACGGTGGGTGAGATGGGAGGTAAGTGGTTGCATAGGTGCTTTTTTGTAGGATGCTACTTCGGGAATTGTCTAAACGTTTCTTTAGAGTCCTAGTGTTACAGCCACACACCAGTACTGACATGACTATAACTTAGAAGTCTCGTTTTATTTTATCTGAGAGATTAGATTTCCATATAAGGTTGATTGCAATCCATGCCTTTACTATTCGTAAATTGACATTACTTTCAGTAAATGAGATATTGCTACCGATGTATATGAACTGGTCTACTAATTTCAGTGGCTTGCCCTTTAATGATGTTATATTGTCATCTGCTGATTCATGCCGAAATATACATATATATGCTGGATACATACTGACGCAATGATAAACGACGCACGCAATGGTAAGAACGCAGGAAGACTTCTTTATAAAAATATTTACCTCTCACTTTATTTGTAAGGGTACAAAGGGTTACTCCAAGTTTGCGTGTGAGAGGGAGCTGGAGACTGAACATAACTGAAATATTTTGACGCCGAAGTTATGGCCGTCAGCGTTGTGTCTTTCTCGTTCTCCAGGGCTGCTCAACCGTGGCCTGGAGTCCACGCTGCTGGGTGCTGGCTTTCCTTACTACAACTCGTCCCTCTCCGACTCCAACTCTACTCGCCTGTCCACTGGCTCGTCGAACTCAACTCTCCTCTACTGTCCTCTTCTGTTCAATTCGTCGGCCTTATATTACCTTCAAACTCCCACGCGGTGATATGGACACGCCTCCACGCCTCCGCAATTTCTTCCGATATCTGGCGATCGGGATGTGTCACTTCCGCTTATCTTTGGAATGGCCTGTGTGATCGTCATCGAGCGGAAATAACTGTCATGCAGTTCAGAGGTCACTCTCTTCCGGTGCGTCAGTCTATGAGAGTATAATGGGATTTTTTTTACCTCGTCCCATTTCATCAGCCAATTTCCGCCCACGCGATTTCCTCTCATAACTGCCATTAGAATGTATCACTTCCTTCCGGTGCGTCACCTTGAATGCCATTTTTGGCTAGGTCAAAAGGTCAAAACATAACAATGAGAAAATGGCACCATATTAAGATACAAAAACTTTCATCTGAATTCATGTGGAGACCAAGGCTTCTTAATGCCTGTTCTAAGTCTGAGAATGTTGACAATGAAACGCTGACTCCACAGTCTCCAAAGTTCCAAAACATGAACCTCGCCACTAAATATAGTGTCGTACCATTTTCATTATTGATGCAGTCGGCGCATTCTAGTTCCCCTGAGATTATCTTTTATATGTTAATCTTTTATTGGATATAATCTTATCATATTTTCGGATGTCACTGCTAACGTATTGTCATAAGATATTTTCATGTAGGCTTATAAAATGTCGCTTGTACAATATCCCGAACAAATATGAATTTACACGATGTGTATAAATTATTCTTATTCTAGTTAAACAAACTTCTCCTTATTCTGCTGCTAGTTAAACTATCTTATCCATATTCTTCTGCTTGTAAAAGTTTTTTCCAGTTTTTAATATAGATAAACTAACGTAGTCTAGGTGAACTAACTTTTCTTATTTTAGCCAATTAAACTTATTCTTATTCTAGTAAAAATCATTTGTTCATCGATGGCTGGTTTGTTGGTTGTTTAAGCTTTATGGCATATCAACCTTTTTAGGTTATTTAATGCCAAATCATTTTTATGCAAATAATCAGTTCTGGTTTCGGTTTCTTTGTTTAATGGCATATCAACCTTTGTAGGTTATTTAATGCCAAAGCCATTCTCCTAGAAGAACAGTAGTGCTACTATTTTACCCATAGCTGGGAGGATAAGGGGGTTCATACCTTTCCCAAGGGTATTTGCCCGAAAGTGAACGCAGTCCGTCGCTTTAACCATTACACCACGAGGACACCCCCCTAATCAGTTCTATTTCAAACTATTCAGTTTAGCATGTGTACACAGTTTAAGTGTCATAAACATTTCTATTTCAAGCTATTCAGTTTAGTCAAACAGTTCTAATTCAGCCAATTTATTTTAGTATAAGTATACAGTTAAATGTCAAAACAGTTTATTAAACAACTGAGTTTAGCGTAAGTACAGTTTCAATATCAAAAATAGTTCCATTTTAAACAATTCAGTTTAGCATAAGTACGCAGTTTAAATGTAAGTACACAGTTTAATTGTCAAAACATCTCTATTTCAAGGTATTTAGTTTAGTCAGTTCTAATTCAAATAATTCAGTTTAGCATAAGTACGCTGTTTAGTTCTATTTAACCCATAAATAGGGCCCTATTAGGTGCTACCATTCCGGGACAGAGCAAACCTGGAAGCGATGGCAATGAAGGGGTGCTCTGCATTCCCCAAAGTATCACTGGAATCTCACCATCAGATCATTTAGTGTCAAATCCTGGATAATCGTCGGGGTAGGGTCTTACCCCTCTGAAGAGAGGCAGTCGGTGTATTCTACAGCTCCAGCTGACTGGGCAATTGTTTTATTTTTGCATACCAGTCAACCAAGAAGCACAACTAATAATACAATGGGAAGAGCTGAAAATATTTTGGCTCAAACAGGAATAAAATAACTTTTTTCAAAAATTTCTCTGGAATTTTTGTAAGTGTTAAGGTATCTTGAAAAGAAACAATGTACTTTGTGTGTTGAACTCTGATATGAATGCATGGAATTGATGGTAAGTTTCATGGCTCTTATTCCTCGTTTCCTTTGTCAGCATGATACTTTTCAATGTCTCTTTGTGTTAATTTAAATGGCTCAATACAAATTAAATGTTGTAGTACGACTAACTAAAGAGCATTTGTTTTTTGAAATAAATTAATAAGAAACTATTTGGATACTTCAAGCGATAAACAAAGGAAATTGTTCATGAAATGACCTGGATATGGCTAAGGTGACCCCCCCCCCAGAGAAACTTGACTCTTTTGATAGCAGCGCAAAGTAATTCATAAAGACTCATTATATAAAAGTAATAATTGATAATACGCATATGAATAGTAAGTGATAGTTATGTGGTTAATCACATAATAAGCGAATGCGGCAAACTGGCGAAAAAAGAATATAAGACAAAACACGTCTGGGTAGAAAAGGTGATCCAATATGAATTCTGCAAGAAATTAAAATTCTAACATACTGCTTAATGGTATATGCACAAACTAGAATATATCCTAGAAAACGAGACTTATAAAATTATAAAGCCGACAGTTAGAGTTAACAAAAAGAGAAACACGTCAACAAGTGTATTTATCCGTTTCAATGGACCATTGAGTGAAATTGAAATTCTAACATACTGCCTAATGGTATATGACCATTGAGTGAAATTGAAATCCTAACATACTACCTAATGGTATATGACCATTGAGTGAAATTGAAATTCTAACATACTTCCTAATGGTATATGACCATTGAGTGAAATTGAAATTCTAACATACTGCCTAATGGTATATGACCATTGAGTGAAATTGAAATTCTAACATACTTCCTAATGGTATATGACCATTGAGTGAAATTGAAATTCTAACATACTGCCTAATGGTATATGACCATTGAGTGAAATTGAAATTCTAAAATACTGCCTAATGGTATATGACCATTGAGTGAAATTGAAATTCTAACATACTTCCTAATGGTATATGACCATTGAGTGAAATTGAAATTCTAACATACTGCCTAATGGTATATGACCATTGAGTGAAATTGAAATTCTAACATACTTCCTAATGGTATATGACCATTGAGTGAAATTGAAATTCTAACATACTTCCTAATGGTATATGACCATTGAGTGAAATTGAAATTCTAACATACTGCCTAATGGTATATGACCATTGAGTGAAATTGAAATTCTAACATACTGCCTAATGGTATATGACCATTGAGTGAAATTGAAATTCTAACATACTTCCTAATGGTATATGACCATTGAGTGAAATTGAAATCCTAACATACTGCCTAATGGTATATGACCATTGAGTGAAATTGAAATCCTAACATACTGCCTAATGGTATATGACCATTGAGTGAAATTGAAATCCTAACATACTGCCTAATGGTATATGACCATTGAGTGAAATTGAAATTCTAACATACTGCCTAATGGTATATGACCATTGAGTGAAATTGAAATTCTAACATACTTCCTAATGGTATATGACCATTGAGTGAAATTGAAATCCTAACATACTGCCTAATGGTATATGACCATTGAGTGAAATTGAAATCCTAACATACTGCCTAATGGTATATGACCATTGAGTGAAATTGAAATTCTAACATACTGCCTAATGGTATATGACCATTGAGTGAAATTGAAATTCTAAAATACTGCCTAATGGTATATGACCATTGAGTGAAATTGAAATTCTAACATGCTGCCTAATGGTATATGACCATTGAGTGAAATTGAAATTCTAACATGCTGCCTAATGGTATATGACCATTGAGTGAAATTGAAATCCTAACATACTGCCTAATGGTATATGACCATTGAGTGAAATTGAAATCCTAACATACTGCCTAATGTTATATGACCATTGAGTGAAATTGAAATTCTAACATACTGCCTAATGGTATATGACCATTGAGTGAAATTAAAATTCTAACATACTGCCTAATGGTATATGCACAAACTAGAATATATCCTAGAAAATGAGACTTATAAAATTATAAAGCCAACAGTTAGAGAAACACGTCAACAAGTGTATTTATCCGTTTCAATGAACCATTGAGTGAAATTGAAATTCTAACATGCTGCCTAATGGTATATGACCATTGAGTGAAATTGAAATCCTAACATACTGCCTAATGGTATATGACCATTGAGTGAAATTAAAATTCTAACATACTGCCTAATGGTATATGCACAAACTAGAATATATCCTAGAAAATGAAACTTATAAAATTATAAAGCCAACAGTTAGAGAAACACGTCAACAAGTGTATTTATCCGTTTCAATGAACCATTGAGTGAAATTGAAATCCTAACATACTGCCTAATGGTATATGACCATTGAGTGAAATTAAAATTCTAACATACTGCCTAATGGTATATGCACAAACTAGAATATATCCTAGAAAATGAGACTTATAAAATTATAAAGCCAACAGTTAGAGAAACACGTCAACAAGTGTATTTATCCGTTTCAATGAACCATTGAGTGAAATTGAAATTCTAACATGCTGCCTAATGGTATATGACCATTGAGTGAAATTGAAATTCTAACATACTTCCTAATGGTATATGACCATTGAGTGAAATTGAAATTCTAACATACTTCCTAATGGTATATGACCATTGAGTGAAATTGAAATTCTAACATACTTCCTAATGGTATATGACCATTGAGTGAAATTGAAATTCTAACATACTGCCTAATGGTATATGACCATTGAGTGAAATTGAAATTCTAACATACTTCCTAATGGTATATGACCATTGAGTGAAATTGAAATCCTAACATACTGCCTAATGGTATATGACCATTGAGTGAAATTGAAATTCGAACATGCTGCCTAATGGTATATGACAATTGAGTGAAATTGAAATCCTAACATACTGCCTAATGGTATATGACCATTGAGTGAAATTGAAATCCTAACATACTGCCTAATGGTATATGACCATTGAGTGAAATTAAAATCCTAACATACTGCCTAATGGTATATGACCATTGAGTGAAATTGAAATCCTAACATACTTCCTAATGGTATATGACCATTGAGTGAAATTAAAATCCTAACATACTGCCTAATGGTATATGACCATTGAGTGAAATTGAAATTCTAACATACTGCCTAATGGTATATGACCATTGAGTGAAATTGAAATTCTAACATACTGCCTAATGGTATATGACCATTGAGTGAAATTGAAATCCTAACATACTGCCTAATGGTATATGCACAAACTAGAATATATCCTAGAAAATGAAACTTATAAAATTATAAAGCCAACAGTTAGAGAAACACGTCAACAAGTGTATTTATCCGTTTCAATGAACCATTGAGTGAAATTGAAATCCTAACATACTGCCTAATGGTATATGACCATTGAGTGAAATTAAAATTCTAACATACTGCCTAATGGTATATGCACAAACTAGAATATATCCTAGAAAATGAGACTTATAAAATTATAAAGCCAACAGTTAGAGAAACACGTCAACAAGTGTATTTATCCGTTTCAATGAACCATTGAGTGAAATTGAAATTCTAACATGCTGCCTAATGGTATATGACCATTGAGTGAAATTGAAATTCTAACATACTTCCTAATGGTATATGACCATTGAGTGAAATTGAAATTCTAACATACTTCCTAATGGTATATGACCATTGAGTGAAATTGAAATTCTAACATACTGCCTAATGGTATATGACCATTGAGTGAAATTGAAATTCTAACATACTGCCTAATGGTATATGACCATTGAGTGAAATTGAAATTCTAACATACTTCCTAATGGTATATGACCATTGAGTGAAATTGAAATCCTAACATACTGCCTAATGGTATATGACCATTGAGTGAAATTGAAATTCTAACATGCTGCCTAATGGTATATGACAATTGAGTGAAATTGAAATCCTAACATACTGCCTAATGGTATATGACCATTGAGTGAAATTGAAATCCTAACATACTGCCTAATGGTATATGACCATTGAGTGAAATTAAAATCCTAACATACTGCCTAATGGTATATGACCATTGAGTGAAATTGAAATCCTAACATACTGCCTAATGGTATATGACCATTGAGTGAAATTAAAATCCTAACATACTGCCTAATGGTATATGACCATTGAGTGAAATTGAAATCCTAACATACTTCCTAATGGTATATGACCATTGAGTGAAATTAAAATCCTAACATACTGCCTAATGGTATATGACCATTGAGTGAAATTGAAATTCTAACATACTGCCTAATGGTATATGACCATTGAGTGAAATTGAAATTCTAACATACTGCCTAATGGTATATGACCATTGAGTGAAATTGAAATCCTAACATACTGCCTAATGGTATATGCACAAACTAGAATATATCCTAGAAAATGAAACTTATAAAATTATAAAGCCAACAGTTAGAGAAACACGTCAACAAGTGTATTTATCCGTTTCAATGAACCATTGAGTGAAATTGAAATCCTAACATACTGCCTAATGGTATATGACCATTGAGTGAAATTAAAATTCTAACATACTGCCTAATGGTATATGCACAAACTAGAATATATCCTAGAAAATGAGACTTATAAAATTATAAAGCCAACAGTTAGAGAAACACGTCAACAAGTGTATTTATCCGTTTCAATGAACCATTGAGTGAAATTGAAATTCTAACATGCTGCCTAATGGTATATGACCATTGAGTGAAATTGAAATTCTAACATACTTCCTAATGGTATATGACCATTGAGTGAAATTGAAATTCTAACATACTTCCTAATGGTATATGACCATTGAGTGAAATTGAAATTCTAACATACTGCCTAATGGTATATGACCATTGAGTGAAATTGAAATTCTAACATACTGCCTAATGGTATATGACCATTGAGTGAAATTGAAATTCTAACATACTTCCTAATGGTATATGACCATTGAGTGAAATTGAAATCCTAACATACTGCCTAATGGTATATGACCATTGAGTGAAATTGAAATTCTAACATGCTGCCTAATGGTATATGACAATTGAGTGAAATTGAAATCCTAACATACTGCCTAATGGTATATGACCATTGAGTGAAATTGAAATCCTAACATACTGCCTAATGGTATATGACCATTGAGTGAAATTAAAATCCTAACATACTGCCTAATGGTATATGACCATTGAGTGAAATTGAAATCCTAACATACTTCCTAATGGTATATGACCATTGAGTGAAATTAAAATCCTAACATACTGCCTAATGGTATATGACCATTGAGTGAAATTGAAATTCTAACATACTGCCTAATGGTATATGACCATTGAGTGAAATTGAAATTCTAACATACTGCCTAATGGTATATGACCATTGAGTGAAATTGAAATCCTAACATACTGCCTAATGGTATATGACCATTGAGTGAAATTGAAATTCTAACATACTTCCTAATGGTATATGACCATTGAGTGAAATTGAAATCCTAACATACTGCCTAATGGTATATGACCATTGAGTGAAATTGAAATTCTAACATACTTCCTAATGGTATATGACCATTGAGTGAAATTGAAATCCTAACATACTGCCTAATGGTATATGACCATTGAGTGAAATTGAAATCCTAACATACTGCCTAATGGTATATGACCATTGAG
Organism: Sepioteuthis lessoniana; assembly: GCA_963585895.1. Lineage (NCBI taxonomy): Eukaryota > Metazoa > Mollusca > Cephalopoda > Myopsida > Loliginidae > Sepioteuthis > Sepioteuthis lessoniana. The sequence goes on from OY757930.1 coordinate 6,297,021, forward strand.
TGAAATTGAAATCCTAACATACTGCCTAATGGTATATGACCATTGAGTGAAATTGAAATTCTAACATGCTGCCTAATGGTATATGACCATTGAGTGAAATTGAAATTCTAACATACTGCCTAATGGTATATGACCATTGAGTGAAATTAAAATTCTAACATACTGCCTAATGGTATATGCACAAACTAGAATATATCCTAGAAAATGAGACTTATAAAATTATAAAGCCAACAGTTAGAGAAACACGTCAACAAGTGTATTTATCCGTTTCAATGAACCATTGAGTGAAATTGAAATCCTAACATACTGCCTAATGGTATATGACCATTGAGTGAAATTGAAATCCTAACATACTGCCTAATGGTATATGACCATTGAGTGAAATTAAAATTCTAACATACTGCCTAATGGTATATGCACAAACTAGAATATATCCTAGAAAATGAGACTTATAAAATTATAAAGCCAACAGTTAGAGAAACACGTCAACAAGTGTATTTATCCGTTTCAATGAACCATTGAGTGAAATTGAAATCCTAACATACTGCCTAATTGTATATGACCATTGAGTGAAATTAAAATTCTAACATACTGCCTAATGGTATATGCACAAACTAGAATATATCCTAGAAAATGAGACTTATAAAATTATAAAGCCAACAGTTAGAGAAACACGTCAACAAGTGTATTTATCCGTTTCAATGAACCATTGAGTGAAATTGAAATTCTAACATGCTGCCTAATGGCATATGACCATTGAGTGAAATTGAAATTCTAACATACTGCCTAATGGTATATGACCATTGAGTGAAATTGAAATCCTAACATACTGCCTAATGGTATATGACCATTGAGTGAAATTGAAATCCTAACATACTGCCTAATGGTATATGACCATTGAGTGAAATTGAAATCCTAACATACTGCCTAATGGTATATGACCATTGAGTGAAATTGAAATCCTAACATACTGCCTAATGGTATATGACCATTGAGTGAAATTGAAATCCTAACATACTGCCTAATGGTATATGACCATTGAGTGAAATTGAAATCCTAACATACTGCCTAATGGTATATGACCATTGAGTGAAATTAAAATTCTAACATACTGCCTAATGGTATATGACCATTGAGTGAAATTGAAATTCTAACATACTGCCTAATGGTATATGACCATTGAGTGAAATTGAAATTCTAACATACTTCCTAATGGTATATGACCATTGAGTGAAATTGAAATTCTAACATGCTGCCTAATGGTATATGACCATTGAGTGAAATTAAAATTCTAACATACTGCCTAATGGTATATGACCATTGAGTGAAATTAAAATTCTAACATACTGCCTAATGGTATATGACCATTGAGTGAAATTGAAATTCTAACATACTGCCTAATGGTATATGACCATTGAGTGAAATTGAAATCCTAACATACTGCCTAATGGTATATGACCATTGAGTGAAATTGAAATCCTAACATACTGCCTAATGGTATATGACCATTGAGTGAAATTGAAATCCTAACATACTGCCTAATGGTATATGACCATTGAGTGAAATTAAAATTCTAACATACTGCCTAATGGTATATGACCATTGAGTGAAATTGAAATTCTAACATACTGCCTAATGGTATATGACCATTGAGTGAAATTGAAATTCTAACATACTTCCTAATGGTATATGACCATTGAGTGAAATTGAAATTCTAACATGCTGCCTAATGGTATATGACCATTGAGTGAAATTAAAATTCTAACATACTGCCTAATGGTATATGACCATTGAGTGAAATTGAAATTCTAACATACTGCCTAATGGTATATGACCATTGAGTGAAATTGAAATCCTAACATACTGCCTAATGGTATATGACCATTGAGTGAAATTGAAATCCTAACATACTGCCTAATGGTATATGACCATTGAGTGAAATTGAAATCCTAACATACTGCCTAATGGTATATGACCATTGAGTGAAATTAAAATTCTAACATACTGCCTAATGGTATATGACCATTGAGTGAAATTGAAATTCTAACATACTGCCTAATGGTATATGACCATTGAGTGAAATTGAAATTCTAACATACTTCCTAATGGTATATGACCATTGAGTGAAATTGAAATTCTAACATGCTGCCTAATGGTATATGACCATTGAGTGAAATTAAAATTCTAACATACTGCCTAATGGTATATGACCATTGAGTGAAATTAAAATTCTAACATACTGCCTAATGGTATATGACCATTGAGTGAAATTGAAATTCTAACATACTGCCTAATGGTATATGACCATTGAGTGAAATTGAAATCCTAACATACTGCCTAATGGTATATGACCATTGAGTGAAATTGAAATCCTAACATACTGCCTAATGGTATATGACCATTGAGTGAAATTGAAATCCTAACATACTGCCTAATGGTATATGACCATTGAGTGAAATTAAAATTCTAACATACTGCCTAATGGTATATGACCATTGAGTGAAATTGAAATTCTAACATACTGCCTAATGGTATATGACCATTGAGTGAAATTGAAATTCTAACATACTTCCTAATGGTATATGACCATTGAGTGAAATTGAAATTCTAACATGCTGCCTAATGGTATATGACCATTGAGTGAAATTAAAATTCTAACATACTGCCTAATGGTATATGACCATTGAGTGAAATTAAAATTCTAACATACTGCCTAATGGTATATGACCATTGAGTGAAATTGAAATTCTAACATACTGCCTAATGGTATATGACCATTGAGTGAAATTGAAATCCTAACATACTGCCTAATGGTATATGACCATTGAGTGAAATTGAAATCCTAACATACTGCCTAATGGTATATGACCATTGAGTGAAATTGAAATCCTAACATACTGCCTAATGGTATATGACCATTGAGTGAAATTAAAATTCTAACATACTGCCTAATGGTATATGACCATTGAGTGAAATTGAAATTCTAACATACTGCCTAATGGTATATGACCATTGAGTGAAATTGAAATTCTAACATACTTCCTAATGGTATATGACCATTGAGTGAAATTGAAATTCTAACATGCTGCCTAATGGTATATGACCATTGAGTGAAATTAAAATTCTAACATACTGCCTAATGGTATATGACCATTGAGTGAAATTAAAATTCTAACATACTGCCTAATGGTATATGACCATTGAGTGAAATTGAAATTCTAACATACTGCCTAATGGTATATGACCATTGAGTGAAATTGAAATCCTAACATACTGCCTAATGGTATATGACCATTGAGTGAAATTGAAATCCTAACATACTGCCTAATGGTATATGACCATTGAGTGAAATTGAAATCCTAACATACTGCCTAATGGTATATGACCATTGAGTGAAATTGAAATCCTAACATACTGCCTAATGGTATATGACCATTGAGTGAAATTGAAATCCTAACATACTGCCTAATGGTATATGACCATTGAGTGAAATTGAAATCCTAACATACTGCCTAATGGTATATGACCATTGAGTGAAATTGAAATCCTAACATACTGCCTAATGGTATATGACCATTGAGTGAAATTGAAATCCTAACATACTGCCTAATGGTATATGACCATTGAGTGAAATTGAAATCCTAACATACTGCCTAATGGTATATGACCATTGAGTGAAATTAAAATTCTAACATACTGCCTAATGGTATATGACCATTGAGTGAAATTGAAATTCTAACATACTTCCTAATGGTATATGACCATTGAGTGAAATTGAAATTCTAACATGCTGCCTAATGGTATATGACCATTGAGTGAAATTAAAATTCTAACATACTGCCTAATGGTATATGACAATTGAGTGAAATTGAAATTCTAACATACTGCCTAATGGTATATGACCATTGAGTGAAATTGAAATCCTAACATACTGCCTAATGGTATATGACCATTGAGTGAAATTGAAATCCTAACATACTGCCTAATGGTATATGACCATTGAGTGAAATTAAAATTCTAACATACTGCCTAATGGTATATGACCATTGAGTGAAATTGAAATTCTAACATACTGCCTAATGGTATATGACCATTGAGTGAAATTGAAATTCTAACATACTGCCTAATGGTATATGACCATTGAGTGAAATTGAAATTCTAACATACTGCCTAATGGTATATGACCATTGAGTGAAATTGAAATTCTAACATACTGCCTAATGGTATATGACCATTGAGTGAAATTGAAATCCTAACATACTGCCTAATGGTATATGACCATTGAGTGAAATTGAAATCCTAACATACTAATGGTATATGACCATTGAGTGAAATTGAAATTCTAACATACTGCCTAATGGTATATGACCATTGAGTGAAATTGAAATTCTAACATACTGCCTAATGGTATATGACCATTGAGTGAAATTGAAATCCTAACATACTGCCTAATGGTATATGACCATTGAGTGAAATTGAAATTCTAACATACTGCCTAATGGTATATGACCATTGAGTGAAATTGAAATTCTAACATACTGCCTAATGGTATATGACCATTGAGTGAAATTGAAATTCTAACATACTGCCTAATGGTATATGACCATTGAGTGAAATTGAAATCCTAACATACTTCCTAATGGTATATGACCATTGAGTGAAATTAAAATTCTAACATACTGCCTAATGGTATATGACCATTGAGTGAAATTAAAATTCTAACATACTGCCTAATGGTATATGACCATTGAGTGAAATTGAAATTCTAACATACTGCCTAATGGTATATGACCATTGAGTGAAATTGAAATCCTAACATACTGCCTAATGGTATATGACCATTGAGTGAAATTGAAATTCTAACATACTGCCTAATGGTATATGCACAAACTAGAATATATCCTAGAAAATGAGACTTATAAAATTATAAAGCCAACAGTTAGAGAAACACGTCAACAAGTGTATTTATCCGTTTTAATGAACCATTGAGTGAAATTGAAATTCTAACATGCTGCCTAATGGTATATGACCATTGAGTGAAATTGAAATCCTAACATACTTCCTAATGGTATATGACCATTGAGTGAAATTGAAATTCTAACATACTGCCTAATGGTATATGACCATTGAGTGAAATTAAAATTCTAACATACTGCCTAATGGTATATGACCATTGAGTGAAATTGAAATCCTAACATACTGCCTAATGGTATATGACCATTGAGTGAAATTGAAATCCTAACATACTGCCTAATGGTATATGACCATTGAGTGAAATTGAAATCCTAACATACTGCCTAATGGTATATGACCATTGAGTGAAATTGAAATCCTAACATACTGCCTAATGGTATATGACCATTGAGTGAAATTGAAATCCTAACATACTGCCTAATGGTATATGACCATTGAGTGAAATTGAAATTCTAACATACTGCCTAATGGTATATGACCATTGAGTGAAATTGAAATTCTAACATACTGCCTAATGGTATATGACCATTGAGTGAAATTGAAATTCTAACATGCTGCCTAATGGTATATGACCATTGAGTGAAATTGAAATTCTAACATACTGCCTAATGGTATATGACCATTGAGTGAAATTGAAATTCTAACATACTGCTTAATGGTATATGACCATTGAGTGAAATTGAAATCCTAACATACTGCCTAATGGTATATGACCATTGAGTGAAATTAAAATTCTAACATACTGCCTAATGGTATATGACCATTGAGTGAAATTGAAATTCTAACATACTGCCTAATGGTATATGACCATTGAGTGAAATTGAAATTCTAACATACTGCCTAATGGTATATGACCATTGAGTGAAATTGAAATCCTAACATACTGCCTAATGGTATATGACCATTGAGTGAAATTGAAATTCTAACATACTGCCTCATGGTATATGACCATTGAGTGAAATTGAAATCCTAACATACTTCCTAATGGTATATGACCATTGAGTGAAATTGAAATTCTAACATACTGCCTAATGGTATATGACCATTGAGTGAAATTGAAATCCTAACATACTTCCTAATGGTATATGACCATTGAGTGAAATTGAAATTCTAACATACTTCCTAATGGTATATGACCATTGAGTGAAATTGAAATTCTAACATACTGCCTAATGGTATATGACCATTGAGTGGAATTGAAATCCTAACATACTGCTTAATGGTATATGACCATTGAGTGAAATTGAAATTCTAACATACTGCCTAATGGTATATGACCATTGAGTGAAATTAAAATTCTAACATACTGCCTAATGGTATATGCACAAACTAGAATATATCCTAGAAAATGAGACTTATAAAATTATAAAGCCAACAGTTAGAGAAACACGTCAACAAGTGTATTTATCCGTTTCAATGAACCATTGAGTGAAAATAAAAGGAAGCGAAAGATAAACAAATACTTGGATCTTGCCAGAGATGAAAACGTTGTGGAACATGGAAATGACGGTGATATGAATTGAGGTTGGTACCCTTGGAACGATCCCTAAAGGGCTGGAAAATAGACTGGGAGTAACTGAAGATGAGAGGAAGGATCCAGAATCCAGACCATCAAAACCACAGTAATATTAAGACCATCAAGAATATTTAAAAGACTCCTGGAGACCAGAGGAGACTTGCTGTTTCTCAGACTTCAGTAAAAAAAAAAAAAAAAAAAAAAAAAAACACCAGTTAAATCCGACGTAAAAAAAAAACTCGCAAGAAGTGATATAACACAAAAATCTCAATTCGAATACGCGCACAGACAGACACACAGAGAAATATATATAATTCGGTTTGTTTGCCTTCTCATTACGGACAGATTCCAATACTAATAAAGTAATCTTGATTAAATTTGCAATTGGAAAACATTTGAACATATTGGTTTTAAATTGATGAGTAATATCGAATTCTTCCAGAGAGAAAACAAAATCAGTATCCTTAGGAGCGCCCCTGATCCTTGTAAGGTTTCAAAATCTTTTTGGAGTAAAATTTATCAGAAAGATCTTCTTTATGCAAAAAGCAGATAAAGTTGTGGAGATCTTAATAACTCCAATTTAAAAAAGGTTTTTAAAAAGGATTAGAGTAGGTTGCCTCGTGCCCAAGAGTGTGCAGCAAATTTTTATTTGCCTTCGATATCCTAATACAGAGAATTATTGATTGATAGATAGATGTGAACAGACTGAGATAGATAGACAGATAGATAGATTGCTTCAATAATTAATGTTATAGAATGATATAACACAGGCATCATACTTAATACGATAAAAGAAAATGTTTTCTTAAGATAACATCTTTGATCAAATTTTCATGAATGAAAATCTGCAGCGTAAAATAATCCATGCTTTGCCGAAAAACCAACCAAGCAAGAAACCATCCCCTTTTTGTGTCGCAATTTCTTAACCTTTCTTTCTGTCTCTGAACATCCAACTCTCTCTCTCTCTCTCTCTCTCTCTCTCTCCGTCTTCCTCTCATTTTCATTCACTTTTTCTCACTTAATGTATATTCTCTCTCTCTCTCTCTCATTTTCACTTTTTCTCACTCAGTGTCTTCGATATCTCTCTCTCTCTCTCTCACCGTCTATCTCTCATTTTCATTCACTTTTTCTCACTTAATGTATACTCTCTCTCTCTCTCTCTCTAATTTTCACTTTTTCTCACTCAGTGTCTTCGATATCTCTCTCTCTCTCTCTCTCTCTCTCTCTCTCACCGTCTATCTCTCATTTTCATTCACTTTTTCTCACTTAATGTATACTCTCTCTCTCTCTCTCTCTCTCTCTCTAATTTTCACTTTTTCTCACTCAGTGTCTTCGATATCTCTCTCTCTCTCTCTCTCTCTCTCTCTCTCACCGTCTATCTCTCATTTTCATTCACTTTTTCTCACTTAATGTATACTCTCTCTCTCTCTCTCTCTCTCTCTCTAATTTTCACTTTTTCTCACTCAGTGTCTTCGATATCTCTCTCTCTCTCTCTCTCTCACCGTCTATCTCTCATTTTCATTCACTTTTTCTCACTTAATGTATACTCTCTCTCTCTCTCTCTCTCTCTCTAATTTTCCCTTTTTCTCACTCAGTGTCTTCGATATCTCTCTCTCTCTCTCTCTCTCTCACCGTCTATCTCTCATTTTCATTCACTTTTTCTCACTTAATGTATACTCTCTCTCTCTCTCTCTCTCTCTCTCTAATTTTCACTTTTTCTCACTCAGTGTCTTCGATATCTCTCTCTCTCTCTCTCTCTCTCTCTCACCGTCTATCTCTCATTTTCATTCACTTTTTCTCACTTAATGTATATTCTCTCTCTCTCTCTCTAATTTTCACTTTTTCTCACTCAGTGTCTTCGATCTCTCTCTCTCTCTCTCTCTCTCTCTCTCTCTTATTTTGCTCACTTTTTTTTTCTCTCACTGTCTTTCATTTCTCTCTATCTCTTTGTTTCTTTCTCTCTCTCTCTCTCTCTGTCAATGACTTAAAGAATGACTTTCATCTCGTGTCAAGTCTTTTATTATCTGTCATCTGTCTTGGTATTTCCCTCTTTATTTCTTCTTGATTGTTGATCTCAATCTAAGCTGCTTCTCTTGAGGACGGATATTTCTAATGTCATTACAGTTCTGTCGTCTCCAATTTCTGTAAGTGAAGAGAGAGAGAGAGAGAGAGAGAGAGAGAGAGAGAGAGAGTGAGTGAGTGAGAGAGAGAGAATTCAAACGATACGGATCAGCATAATCTTTTGATTACGATTTGGTTAATCCGCTGAGAAATGAAGAGCAAAGTCAACGAGATGTAGAAACGATTATACAGGGTTTCTCAATACGACGACTCAAAAATTTAGGCAAAGATCAATGTCGATAAACTGTCTGCGGCATGAACAGAAACTTTAACTACTTAAAGCCAGGTGCGTCAGTTAAAAGGGATTTTGAGACTCTGATTTTGTCAACATGCTTCCTCTTACAGTTTTGGAGTTAACTTTAAAACGGGTTTATTAAACTAAAATGATTCGTTCTTATTTGGATTTTTCTTACTCGTTATGATTTAATAATTGCCAGTGTTGTTATTTAGTTAGAGCTTCCAAGCTATAACCATGTCAGTACTATTGTACGGTTGCACCCCTTGGACTTTAACGAGATGCCTGCTGAAGAACCCTAATGGGAACTACCCAAAAATGCTACGTGCTGTTTTTAACAAATCCCCCAAGCAGCACCTCACAAAACAGCAATTATACGGCCACTTGACTCCCATCTCGCTAACCATTCTAATAAAACGAACAAGATATGGTGGGTGTTGGTTGGGAAGTAAGGACGAACTCATAAGCAACGTTTTCATATGAAATCATATAGATGGATACACACGCTAACCAACAAAAACTTAAATTCATTTGCTCTGTGTGGACACTGTATGCTGTCAAGAGGACTTATCTTGAATGATGGCCGATTGGAACAAATTGCAAGAGCAAGTCTGGGAATTCTCAGGCTTTAGGTTGCTCACTGTATCTGCTGTTACTAAGTGGTCACCCATATGAATAGTGAAATGGCTTATCATACTTAACTTCGTTGATCTTGCTTTAATAGGCTTTATCAGTGTGGCTTTACAATCTCAGTCTTTTTATCATTATAGTTTGGTTCATTCTTGATGGTCTTGTCGATTGGGCCACAAATACACCAATACAGAGAGGTAAGACCCCCTCTCGAAAAAAAAACAACTTTGTCCTGGGAATGACATTGAATTGTATCCAGCGATGAGAGACCAGTTTTGGAGTTCAGCCCTTCATTACAGGCGGCTGGGGCTGTTGAATACACCGATTGTACCTCTGTAAAAGAGTTAGTCCTACTCCCAAAAGGAGTCTTGGGAATGAAACTAAACTTTCTGAAATAAGAGACCCCGTGACATAATGGTTAAAGTGTTTCGCTGTGGCATCAAAGTAAGCGAGTTCGAACTTCACTTGCTCTCTAACGTTCACTTTCGGACTAATACCCTTTGAATGGGTAGGAACATCCTCCCCCACCAGTTATGGGCTAAATAGTACCACTACTGTCCTTCTAAAAGGATAGCTTTGGCATTAAATTACCAAAGAAGGTTGATATGCCTTTAAACAAAGAAACTAAACTATCTGATTATGAGACTCCAGTCCTGGAGCTTAAAAAATATGGATTAACCATTCATTATCATTACTACCAGGTCAACTCTGAACCAAAGTGGTAGTACCTGTTAGAATCCCATCTATTGGTTAAATAAACTTATCTAATTATCAACTATAATTGAAATCATTCAACAGTTTACAGACAAATAATAAATGAATTATTAGTATTAAATAACAATACTTGAAACTATCTAACTCTAATAAATAATATTGAACATAATTATCAGTATTGAATAAAATACTTGAAATCATTTAGTGTCATAAGTATGACATTAAACCCCATTTGATGGTAAGGCTCAAGTATTTGAGTTTGAGAAATGTGCAGTACGCCTTCATTATTGTGAGATCCACGCTGAGAAATGTCGAGTACGCCTTCATTATTGTGAGTTCCACTCTGAGAAATGTGCAGTACGCATTCATTATTGTGAGATCCACTCTGAGAAATGTGCAGTACGCCTTCATTATTGTGAGGTCCACTCTGAGAAATGTGCAGTACGCCTTCATTATTGTGAGGTCCACTCTGAGAAATGTGCAGTACGCATTCATTACTGTGAGGTCCACTCTGAGAAATGTGCAGTACGCATTCATTACTGTGAGGTCCACTCTGAGAAATGTGCAGTACGCATTCATTACTGTGAGGTCCACTCTGAGAAATGTGCAGTACGCATTCATTATTGTGAGGTCCACTCTGAGAAATGTGCAGTACGCATTCATTACTGTGAGGTCCACTCTGAGAAATGTGCAGTACGCATTCATTATTGTGAGATCCATTCTGAGAAATGTGCAGTACGCATTCATTACTGTGAGGTCCACTCTGAGAAATGTGCAGTACGCATTCATTACTGTGAGGTCCACTCTGAGAAATGTGCAGTACGCATTCATTATTGTGAGGTCCACTCTGAGAAATGTGCAGTACGCATTCATTACTGTGAGGTCCACTCTGAGAAATGTGCAGTACGCATTCATTATTGTGAGGTCCACTCTGAGAAATGTGCAGTACGCATTCATTATTGTGAGGTCCACTCTGAGAAATGTGCAGTACGCATTCATTACTGTGAGGTCCACTCTGAGAAATGTGCAGTACGCATTCATTATTGTGAGGTCCACTCTGAGAAATGTGCAGTACGCATTCATTATTGTGAGGTCTACTCTGAGAAATGTGCAGTACGCATTCATTACTGTGAGGTCCACTCTGAGAAATGTGCAGTACGCATTCATTACTGTGAGGTCCACTCTGAGAAATGTGCAGTACGCATTCATTACTGTGAATTCCACTCTGAGAAATGTGCAGTACGCATTCATTATTGTGAGGTCCACTCTGAGAAATGTGCAGTACGCATTCATTACTGTGAGGTCCACTCTGAGAAATGTGCAGTACGCATTCATTACTGTGAATTCCACTCTGAGAAATGTGCACTACGCATTCATTATTGTGAGGTCCACTCTGAGAAATGTGCAGTACGCATTCATTACTGTGAGGTCCACTCTGAGAAATGTGCAGTACGCATTCATTATTGTGAGGTCCACTCTGAGAAATGTGCAGTACGCATTCATTATTGTGAGGTCCACTCTGAGAAATGTGCAGTACGCCTTCATTATTGTGAGATCCACTCTGAGAAATGTGCAGTACGCCTTCATTATTGTGAGGTCGCTCTGAGAAATGTGCAGTACGCATTCATTACTGTGAGGTCCACTCTGAGAAATGTGCAGTACGCCTTCATTATTGTGAGATCCATTCTGATAAATGTGCAGTACGCCTTCATTATTGTGAGGTCCACTCTGAGAAATGTGCAGTACGCCTTCATTATTGTGAGGTCCACTCTGAGAAATGTGCAGTACGCCTTCATTATTGTGAGGTCCACTCTGAGAAATGTGCAGTACGCATTCATTACTGTGAGGTCCACTCTGAGAAATGTGCAGTACGCCTTCATTATTGTGAGATCCATTCTGATAAATGTGCAGTACGCCTTCATTATTGTGAGGTCCACTCTGAGAAATGTGCAGTACGCCTTCATTATTGTGAGGTCCACTCTGAGAAATGTGCAGTACGCCTTCATTATTGTGAGGTCCACTCTGAGAAATGTGCAGTACGCCTTCATTATTGTGAGATCCATTCTGAGAAATGTGCAGTACGCCTTCATTATTGTGAGGTCCACTCTGAGAAATGTGCAGTACGCATTCATTATTGTGAGATCCACTCTGAGAAATGTGCAGTACGCCTTCATTATTGTGAGGTCCACTCTGAGAAATGTGCAGTACGCATTCATTATTGTGAGGTCCACTCTGAGAAATGTGCAGTACGCATTCATTACTGTGAGGTCCACTCTGAGAAATGTGCAGTACGCCGTCATTATTGTGAGGTCCACTCTGAGAAATGTGCAGTACGCCTTCATTATTGTGAGGTCCACTCTGAGAAATGTGCAGTACGCATTCATTACTGTGAGGTCCACTCTGAGAAATGTGCAGTACGCCTTCATTATTGTGAGATCCATTCTGAGAAATGTGCAGTACGCCTTCATTATTTTGAGGTCCACTCTGAGAAATGTGCAGTACGCATTCATTACTGTGAGGTCCACTCTGAGAAATGTGCAGTACGCCTTCATTATTGTGAGATCCATTCTGAGAAATGTGCAGTACGCCTTCATTATTGTGAGATCCACTCTGAGAAATGTGCAGTACGCCTTCATTATTGTGAAATCCATTCTGAGAAATGTGCAGTACGCCTTCATTATTGTGAGTTCCACTCTGAGAAATGTGCAGTACGCCTTCATTATTGTGAGGTCCACTCTGAGAAATGTGCAGTACGCATTCATTACTGTGAGGTCCACTCTGAGAAATGTGCAGTACGCCTTCATTATTGTGAGATCCACTCTGAGAAATGTGCAGTACGCATTCATTACTGTGAGGTCCACTCTGAGAAATGTGCAGTACGCCTTCATTATTGTGAGGTCCACTCTGAGAAATGTGCAGTACGCATTCATTACTGTGAGGTACACTCTGAGAAATGTGCAGTACGCATTCATTATTGTGAGGTCCACTCTGAGAAATGTGCAGTACGCCTTCATTATTGTGAGGTTCACTCTGAGAAATGTGCAGTACGCCTTCATTATTGTGAGATCCATTCTGAGAAATGTGCAGTACGCCTTCATTATTGTGAGGTCCACTCTGAGAAATGTGCAGTACGCCTTCATTATTGTGAGGTCCACTCTGAGAAATGTGCAGTACGCCTTCATTATTGTGAGGTCCACTCTGAGAAATGTGCAGTACGCCTTCATTATTGTGAGGTCCACTCTGAGAAATGTGCAGTACGCCTTCATTATTGTGAGATCCACTCTGAGAAATGTGCAGTACGCCTTCATTATTGTGAGATCCATTCTGAGAAATGTGCAGTACGCATTCATTACTGTGAGGTCCACTCTGAGAAATGTGCAGTACGCCTTCATTATTGTGAGGTCCACTCTGAGAAATGTGCAGTACGCCTTCATTATTGTGAGGTCCACTCTGAGAAATGTGCAGTACGCCTTCATTATTTTGAGGTCCACTCTGAGAAATGTGCAGTACGCATTCATTACTGTGAGGTCCACTCTGAGAAATGTGCAGTACGCATTCATTATTGTGAGGTCCACTCTGAGAAATGTGCAGTACGCCTTCATTATTGTGAGGTCCACTCTGAGAAATGTGCAGTACGCCTTCATTATTGTGACGTCCACTCTGAGAAATGTGCAGTACGCCTTCATTATTGTGAGATCCACTCTGAGAAATGTGCAGTACGCCTTCATTATTGTGAGATCCATTCTGAGAAATGTGCAGTACGCCTTCATTATTGTGAGGTCCACTCTGAGAAATGTGCAGTACGCCTTCATTATTGTGAGGTCCACTCTGAGAAATGTGCAGGACGCCTTCATTATTGTGAGGTCCACTCTGAGAAATGTGCAGTACGCCTTCATTATTGTGAGGTCCACTCTGAGAAATGTGCAGTACGCATTCATTACTGTGAGGTCCACTCTGAGAAATGTGCAGTACGCATTCATTACTGTGAGGTCCACTCTGAGAAATGTGCAGTACGCATTCATTATTGTGAGATCCACTCTGAGAAATGTGCAGTACGCCTTCATTATTGTGAGGTCCACTCTGAGAAATGTGCAGTACGCCTTCATTATTGTGAGGTCCACTCTGAGAAATGTGCAGTACGCATTCATTACTGTGAGGTCCACTCTGAGAAATGTGCAGTACGCATTCATTACTGTGTGGTCCACTCTGAGAAATGTGCAGTACGCATTCATTACTGTGAGGTCCACTCTGAGAAATGTGCAGTACGCATTCATTATTGTGAGGTCCACTCTGAGAAATGTGCAGTACGCATTCATTACTGTGAGGTCCACTCTGAGAAATGTGCAGTACGCATTCATTATTGTGAGATCCATTCTGAGAAATGTGCAGTACGCATTCATTACTGTGAGGTCCACTCTGAGAAATGTGCAGTACGCATTCATTACTGTGAGGTCCACTCTGAGAAATGTGCAGTACGCATTCATTATTGTGAGGTCCACTCTGAGAAATGTGCAGTACGCATTCATTACTGTGAGGTCCACTCTGAGAAATGTGCAGTACGCATTCATTATTGTGAGGTCCACTCTGAGAAATGTGCAGTACGCATTCATTATTGTGAGGTCCACTCTGAGAAATGTGCAGTACGCATTCATTACTGTGAGGTCCACTCTGAGAAATGTGCAGTACGCATTCATTATTGTGAGGTCCACTCTGAGAAATGTGCAGTACGCATTCATTATTGTGAGGTCCACTCTGAGAAATGTGCAGTACGCATTCATTACTGTGAGGTCCACTCTGAGAAATGTGCAGTACGCATTCATTATTGTGAGGTCCACTCTGAGAAATGTGCAGTACGCATTCATTATTGTGAGGTCCACTCTGAGAAATGTGCAGTACGCATTCATTATTGTGAGGTCCACTCTGAGAAATGTGCAGTACGCATTCATTACTGTGAGGTCCACTCTGAGAAATGTGCAGTACGCATTCATTACTGTGAATTCCACTCTGAGAAATGTGCAGTACGCCTTCATTATTGTGAGGTCCACTCTGAGAAATGTGCAGTACGCATTCATTACTGTGAGGTCCACTCTGAGAAATGTGCAGTACGCATTCATTACTGTGAATTCCACTCTGAGAAATGTGCACTACGCATTCATTATTGTGAGGTCCACTCTGAGAAATGTGCAGTCCGCATTCATTACTGTGAGGTCCACTCTGAGAAATGTGCAGTACGCATTCATTATTGTGAGGTCCACTCTGAGAAATGTGCAGTACGCATTCATTATTGTGAGGTCCACTCTGAGAAATGTGCAGTACGCCTTCATTATTGTGAGATCCACTCTGAGAAATGTGCAGTACGCCTTCATTATTGTGAGGTCCACTCTGAGAAATGTGCAGTACGCATTCATTACTGTGAGGTCCACTCTGAGAAATGTGCAGTACGCATTCATTATTGTGAGGTCCACTCTGAGAAATGTGCAGTACGCATTCATTATTGTGAGGTCCACTCTGAGAAATGTGCAGTACGCCTTCATTATTGTGAGATCCACTCTGAGAAATGTGCAGTACGCCTTCATTATTGTGAGGTCCACTCTGAGAAATGTGCAGTACGCCTTCATTACTGTGAGGTCCACTCTGAGAAATGTGCAGTACGCATTCATTACTGTGAGGTCCACTCTGAGAAATGTGCAGTACGCATTCATTATTGTGAGGTCCACTCTGAGAAATGTGCTGTACGCCTTCATTATTGTGAGGTCCACTCTGAGAAATGTGCAGTACGCCTTCATTATTGTGAGATCCACGCTGAGAAATGTCGAGTACGCCTTCATTATTGTGAGTTCCACTCTGAGAAATACCGAGTACGCCTTCATTATTGAGTGATCCACTCTGAGAAATGTCGAGTACGCCTTCATTATTGTGAGTTCCACTCTGAGAAATACCGAGTACGCCTTCATTATTGAGTGATCCACTCTGAGAAATGTCGAGTACACCTTCATTATTGTGAGAGCTAATCGGAGAAAGGTCGAGTACGCCATCATTATTGTGAGATTCACTCTGAGAATTGTGGAGTACGCCTTCATTATCGTGTGGTCGACTCAAACCCGAAGTGGTAGCACCTGTTAGAATCAACTCAAACTTTCCAATCTCTTACAATGGATCACTATTAATATTAGATAGAACTATTTGCGTTAAATAGCAATCAATAAATAACAATACTAGAAACAATTTCACAATCTATGAACATATCATCAGAATTTAATTCGATCGGGATACTTAATAAATAGTTCTATGATTAATAGCAATACTTGAAACCATTTTACTTTGTACAAATAGCAATACGTGAGACAATTTAACTGTGCAGACAAATGACTGATATTAAATAGAATTATTTATCTTAGATTGCAATACTTGAAACCGTTTCACTTTGTGCAAATAGTAGATAAAATTAATTGAAATTATTTAACAGAGTGCAAGCAAATGTGGTCTAACTCGTTTAAAGATAAAGTTAAATATGACTATTCACTTAAAGATCGTATATATATATATATATATATATAAATATATATATATATATATATATATATATATATATATATATAGGTGTGTATGTGTCTGTGTGCATGCGTGTGAGTGTGTGTGTGTGCGTGTGTGCATGTGTGTGTGTGAGTATGTGAGTGAAGTGGATTTGGCTTTAAATAACCATCAAGGGTTGTTATGCCATTAAACTAAATTATCTAACCTTTGTTGCCATGACTCCCAGATCCACATAACAGTTATCGGTGACCTGAGTTCAATTCCTGGAGGAGGCTTTCTGCGTTTCCTATCACGCTTATGCCCACGGGAAAAGTATGAATCTTTTTGTTATCTTCCTAGCCATGGGTAAATAACTGGATTTTTTTAAACCTTGCTCATGCAACTAGTCTGGAAGAAGAAAAAAATTCTGAATTCCAATTAGCTGTACTCCGCTTAACAAATTGACTTTGTGTCCTTCCCAGTTTGTGGTGGAGATATTAAGTAATTATCTACATCTAGATCAGCTCTGACCCAGTTAGAATTCCATGGGTCAAATAGTTCTGTTTGAAACAACGAAGTGTTTACTGTTTAGAATTATTGTAAAGATACAATTTTTGTACCATATATAATTGAAGACCATACTTAAAATCATGTTACTGTTTGCAAATTATTTGTGTAAAGAATAATTACACGAAGCTATGATTATTTACAAATGATGATCATTAGTTAATTGAAATTATATTACAGCTAACAGAATGACTGACTTCAGCATAATATAGCCATAGTCCCAAAATGGTTGACAACCAACCAATCAACCTCCCCTCGTCTTTGTTATTTATTTTGTTCCAATATTTCGTTTGACATAACCTACGGACTACAATTATTCTTTCTTGTATCATACCCTGTCAAACTTTTGCATGCAGTCCGCACAACACCGTTACGCTAATGGTTCCATTATATGCAGATTTCCCCTACGTTAAACGTTCTGTGAAAGAAAATATCATCAAAGACTGTGTGTACAACAGTCTATAGAGTTGTAGCAGGGAATACAAAGGTAAAACCAGTGGCCACCTAAAATTAAAATTCAGCGGCAGAAACAGACCAGAAAGAGAAACAAGTCGTATGGTGATTTGAAAAGTATACCATCTCTCGAATGCAAAATAAAATTCAATCACATATAACTTGTTAAACACAATCTACCTATTCAACGACTTCGAAGAAGATTTACATCAAAGACCATTTTTAAAAACGATTGCTTTTGTTTGATTCGTTCTCCCAATTAACAGATAATCCTTATAATCAGAACACGATAAGAAATAATACTTGTTCATTGTTCATATTTAGGTCGAGAATTTTTTTACTAATGTTGTAGCAATAGATAACATTGCTTCAAAAACGAGTCGAGATCCTAAAAATGTTTCCCTTTTCATTTCATTGCATTGCCGTCAAGCTTCGATTTGTACTCCAATCATTCAAGCAAAACGAATATTGATTGAACAAATGAAAAGTCAAACCCAATTACAATGTATTCATAAACGTAAAAGATAGATTTATATCACTTTCTTCTATTACATATTATTTTTTCAAGAAGGTTGGTCTCACACCAAATTCAAGAAACAAACGATATCTCGCAGGAACTACCACGAATGCAGATTGCATAGATATTCTTGCACTTCTCATAAATACACCAGTGCAAGTCTGCTGCTAGCCTGGAATAGGTAGCAAGAGGCAATGACTTCAACTTAAAATCAGATTAAATAGAGTTTATGTGTTTAATCGGGATTAATTGTACTATTGTAGGGCGGCATCACCCGGACGAAGCGCTCGGAGAAAAAAATGTTGCGTGCTGTTTTGAAAAACTTTTCAACCGACAAAAGAGCGGCTTTACGGCCACTTACCTCTTATACCTCTGTGCTATAAGCAGAAATATTGGGTAAAATAATTCAAATTTTAATAAAACTTAATGCCCATATTACAAACCATCCAAAAAGATGAACCAGACATTCTAGGTACGGCTAGAGAAGCAAGGACAAACTAATGAGCAAGTTTCTCCTGTGGACTCCTACTAATAAACATACCAGTGTTGGACGACCAGCAAGGACTTATATTTATCTGTTCTGTCAGGATACTGGATGCCTCTAGAGTATTTTCTTAAAGCGATGGATGATAGGGACGGATGGCGAGTGAGGGACCAGCGACTTGTGCTATAAGCATTACCAGATGATGATGATGATGAGGAGGTGGAGGAGGAGGAGGAGGTGTAGTAAAAATGATACCGAGAATTGATAAGAAACTAGTTGGATACATAAAAGGATAAATTTGAGTTGTATTCACTGATAGAAGGAAAAATTATAACAGACAGAATACTTTCTTCGAATATGAAAGAAGGATACTGAACTTGGTTGGTTGGTTGGTTGGTTGGTTGGGTTTTAGGGCATATCAACCTTTGTATGTTATTTAATGCCAAATCCATTTTTATGTAAATAATCTGTTCTATTTCAAACAATTCAGTTTAGCATGAGTACACAATTTAATTGTCAAAAACATTTCTATTTCAAGCTATTCAGTTTAATCAAAAATACAGTTTAGCATAAGTATGCCGTTAGTTCTATTTAACCCATAGATATGGCCTTATCAGGTGCTACCACGCCGAGCCAGAGTGGACCTGGGAGCGATGGCAATAAAGGGGTGATCCGCATTCCCCAAAGCTCCAGCTTTACTGGAACCCTACCATCAGATTCTTTAGTGTCATATCCATGACACTTGTTGGTGGGGTCTCACCCCTTTGCAGAGGTGCAGTCGGTGCATTCTACATCCCCAGCCGACTGGGCAAGATACTGAACTGAATGAATCGAATGTTTAATCTTTTAAGAATATATGCTACCGGAACTTGTTTGATATAATTGACTCGGTCAAAAAAAGTGTCGTCGCTTGATCCTGATGGCAGGAAAGAATGACAGTCATGTTTATCATACAAAACACTCACGTTTATTTCCGAATGGATCGGTCTTAAAATAAAGACTTGGAATAGCTTTTCCCAATCGATGTGTGAAAGAAACTGTGCCTCCTTTCATTTATAGGGCGTTTCCATTTCACTATAATGGGGTGGCCAGTTTCACTTCCGCTCCAAACTTCTTGACATTCCTATTTTCTAGCATATATATAGCATATATATACATTTCTATTCTCTAGAATATATATATATATATATATATGTTTCATTGTGAATTTTATGAACATAAAAATCATTGCTTGTTACGAAAGGAATAATTTTGTCCTATTAGACATCATTTTCAAATTAAGAAAATAATGCCTTACAGAAAGGAATTATTCATTTTTCCATTCTATTCAATTTGACAATGAATCATCTTTATTATCAAAACCCATCAATGCAAAATCTGTTCATGATTAGCATCATTGTAGTTGATTGATCGAGGTGCATACGATAAGTTTCCAGACTTTTTTTCCATATGGGCACTTTTATTGATAGTGCACACATGAAACTATAGTCCCCTTCCCTTCGAAGTAATATCCTCCGGCTGCAATGCACTTGTTCTACCGTTCCAACAATTTCTGGAAGGCCCCAGGGAAGTCCTTGTGTGTGAACTTGTCAATGACCTTCGTCACAGCCTCTTTCATCTCCTCAATTGTCTTATAACGACAGCCTCTGTGCTGAATGAATAACCAAAAGTCACAGGGACCAAGGTCTGGACTATATGGAGGATGAGGAACTGTTTTGATGCCCATCTTGGTCAAATAGTCTGTGACAAGGATAGAGTTGTGGACTGGTGTATTGTCCTGGTGGAAATGCCACAGATCCGATTTGAAAACTGCTGGCCTCTTCCGACAGAATCTCTTCCTGAACTCCCTTAAAACCTCAACATAATAACTCTAACCCTAAACCTAACCCTTCTCATTGGGTGCCCAATTCATTCGGCCTTGTGCCACCTCGAAGCAAAGAGCTTTGTAAATTACTAACCCTCAACCTAACCCTTTGGCCAGTCAACTCTGGTGTATTGACTTTCTTACTCCTCCCTCACCTCTCGTCATCCCTCACAGACTCCCTGCCTTCCTTGAATCTCTTATACCACTCAAAAACTGATGCTCGATTCATGCAAGATGGTTGAAAAGCAGTCTGAAGCATTCCATACGTTTCTGTGGCATTTTTTTCCAAGTTTAAAACAGAATTTTATTGCATTTCGTTCTTCCTCACGTCCAGATTGCATTTTCGAAATTCACCAGATGTGACAATCAGGCTTTAGTAGGGTGTATTCCAATTGCTTCATTAGAACCTGAAATCATAACCATTGGTCAGTCATTTCATAAGATGTATAGCAATAAGATACTGAATATTCAAGAGTCTACGACAATTTTAAATGCCCATTCGAAAAAAGTCTGAAAACTTATCGTATGCACCTCGATTGTAGTGTCTAAATCTTTCCTGGTTGGATGTATTGATTGATTTTAACGGTATGAAAACCTGCTTTGTGTTATTTTATGCCTAAAGGTTATTTTATAGCACATCAACCTATAGCGAGAGAGGAAACTTACCTCCTGTATCAAAGTGCGTAAGACTATGCCTTGCGTGTCAAGCACTAGAAAATATGTTCACTTCTGGAAGCAGAAGTTATAGTGGACCGAACTCGTCTCTCGCGGGAAGACATCTATCACACATGTAAATTTCAATAGTCTGGAACTTGCATAAAAGAGCATGCCAGCAGCCGGAGTGGGTTGTTGTTCTTTGTGAACTGCTTTTTTTTTTTTGACTGACAGAACGAACGGGTGTACAGAGGTGTACTGAGGAAGAGCTGCTAGTTGCGTGTGATATTTTTTGTCAACTGAGGCTACCCAATTGTCTGGAGACTGGGCTACTGCTCTTGTTTAACGACACAACCTCTGTGGGTTATTTAATGTCAAAACTATCCTTGTAGAAAAATGGCAGTAAAATTATTTTACCTATTCCTAAGAATATTAGTCAGAATGTGTACGTAATAAGGTGAGTGGAGTTCGAGGTTGCCTACATCGAGGCTGCTGTTCAGCATTTTAGCTATTACATCATAGAGACATCCCAGCCGAGAAGTTGGTGAATCGCGTTCATTCTACGTTCATATTTATATTTTTGTATGATTGTTGAAGGTTTTTTTTTGGGGGGGGGTGTACATGGTCTTATCGAATACGAATTATTTTTAAACACGTCTCTTTGACTCATACATGGGATTCTAACAGGTACTACCTCTCCGGGGCAGAGTGGACATGAGAGTTATTGCAATGAAGGGGTTATCTGCTATCTAAAATCCACTAGTGCAAGTGTCAAATATGCGAGTAATTCTGTCACCCTAAGATCAAATAATATTTTACTGAATTAAGCATATTTCTACAGTAGATAAGATACGAGGGAACTTGAATAGGAAGATTGAGAAAATCTTCAAAGTAAGGTGGGAGACCTAGCCTAAATAATCAGCCTTCATATTCTCGACATTTACTGTCGGAGTTGACCTGGAAGTAATAACAGAGATGAGGTACCCTAATACTCCCCATACCTCCAGAATTGGAGCCCAACATCAAATACAGTTTAGTGTCCTAACCTGAACATTTCTCTTGGATATTCTTACCCCATCTGCAGAGCGTATTCTAAGCCACTCTGACAAAGCGGATCTTTCTTCGAGTTGATTAGGACCAGTTTTTCTTTTATGTGAGTTAAGCATTGTAAATGGTAATCAATTCTTCTTGTTAACGATTGAGTCTTATTGCTATTAATTCAGACACTTCTTATTAAGTTTAGTCTGTTGAAGTCTAGTCATTAAGAGCAACCATATCTCATGTTGTCTTTCGTAGAAAGACTTCAATTTGTACCTGATTTCTGCTTACAAGTGGTTTTATAAATACGCTCGACTTTCAGATGACCAGACTAGCTATATATATATATATATAATGTAAGACAGGGTAATAATTTACGTCTCGTATTTTCTCATTTTCGATCGTCAGATGAGCTGCTAATCCACACATCTGACCGGCAAATATCAGATTTGAAGATTTCCAGCACACCGGAAATCGAAGACGCGGAAGTCAGAGTCGTGAGTTATTACTCTTCTTTACATTTTTAAATTGATTATATATTGTGATATTGATCTACATTTTAACGATTTTACAATTTAGAGATGCTTTTGGCGTCAAATCTTAAACATTATATACATATATATATACATATATATATATATATATGTGTGTGTGTGTGTGTGTGTGTTGATGCACACTTGTTAGCGGAATGAATTGTGATAAGAATAAAGAATCTAAATAAAAATATATTTAGCAGCTTGGTAAGATTTCTGTAACCAGAGAACGTCATTAACTTCCATTTGGGATATCTTTAAAAAAAAAAAAGTATCAACCAATACGTTTAGCACAAAAAAACATAATCTTCAAGTTGATGTACAAATGGGAGTTTTTCCATGGAGAAATCATTTGTCTTCGATCAGCCTTTCAAGTTTAGACATTTGAAATCTTTAAACATCATCTGCGATAATATTACACTCAATAGACACATAAATGGATTTAATGTTTGGCAATCGTGAGAATCACATATTCTTTTTTTTTTATTCAATTTGTTTCTTCATAGACGACTTACCAAGAAAGGTGACAATCTTTTTTTTTCTTATTGTTATAATCATAACTGAAACGTATAAATAATTAAATCGGTTTTTGCCGTGTATAGAGCTGATAAATTATTTTCCTCTGAGTATATCATTTTGAAATTTTAATAGTTTATATGGCGTTTCTAGCGGAAAATTAAGGGGAAAACAAATCTTCCCGGTGTTTTTCCATCAAATTCTACATTCTTGACGATTTAATGAATGTAAATTTCGACAATAATAATAATGATACTTTCAATTCTTCTCTAAAATTCTGGTTTTCGCAAAATATTTTGAGTTGATTTAAACAGACAAATAATGAAGGATACAGTCGTTACTTTCATATGTTCCAAAACTCTTCGGAATGGTTAAGCTTTTTATCCAGTTTTTCACTCTTTTTTGATTTCCTCCAATCATCAGCTTTCACAGTTTACTTCAGTATTTGACAAATTTCTACATCGTGTTCACATGAATTTGATCTAGTCTCCTGTCCCTGGATGGGATAAATTGTTTGAATTTCAATGTCCCTTGCACATTTTTCGTTATTATACATATACATTGCTAACAAATTGCTGAACAAAAGAAGTGAACTTATATCTAAATATAGACTAGCTAACATATATGCTCTGCGTCATTTACCACCTTACTAATCCCATGATTTATTCTCCTTTATTCAAAATGCTCAAAATTACATATTCTTATCTTTCACGTGCATGTCGAACTAATTTACTTTCATTAATTATATATATATATATATATATATATATATATATATATATATATATATATATATTCCTTTTTCAAGTGACCTGTTTTGCAGAGAGTATGAGAAACTAGAAAGTGTCAAGGTAGGAGCATTCATTTTATTTGTTTTATTGTTTATTGGATGCTTTTAACGACTAAATGTAACCCTTCACATAACTGAGTGTATGTATAAGCAAAATTAAGTCTATCATTCAATTTTTAAATGGAAGAGAAGAAAACACTATTTAATATGATCCCCGAATATTGTATTAATAGTTAAAATATTTCTTGTCGTCCCAAAGATTAGCTACAAATTTTATTTCTTTTTCTACCGGCCCAGAAAGAGAGTGAGTATTTAAAAAACGCACAACAACGCGCTAAAAAAACAAATTCAATGCACCAAAATAACCTGGTCTATGTCTCATAAAAGAATAAGCTGACCCGACATTTACCTGATTGAAATAAAATAGGACAGCTACATTTTAATTAAGTTAGAACTTATGAAAAATAGCGCAGTGAACTGTGATGCAACTTGTGGGTGTTGTATGTAATTTGGTTATTTCAGTAGATTGCTCTCTAAATTATTCCCACCACAAATACAACACAAAACTTTACAATCGCGCAAAAGAAATAGAATAGAACACAACGAACATTAAACAACAAACAATTTAATATGCATAAAACAGAATATGAAAACAAATAAAATACATGATGTGTAAATGGCCTTTTGGAAAATAAAGTTTGACAAGAAGAGAATAAATTTGTTTAAAGATGTGTGTATGTTCATGTTAACAGAGTCCATAAATAAGTCGTTCTTACTTACATTAAGTTTATAGCGGGTTTTATGACTGTGGCGACAGCGTGTCGCGTTGATGAAAGAAAGTTTTTCTTTTGAATATAATTCTCGGCCATTTGAAGAGAGTTCATGAACTTTAGTTGAGGAAGGAAAGGAATTTGTCGGAATGTATCGGCTACTGCTTTACTGGCTTAGTGGCTTGTCTTCATCTGTGTCTTCGTTTGTGAGTAAGCTTGTGTCTTGTGTGTATGGCTCCCTAACTCTGTGTTATTTATATCCTACAGGTGGATTAAAGAATCGTCCTAAAATTTTGGCGCGTAGACATTCATTGACCAATCAGATTTGTATTTTAGAGTGTTCGCCAATGGCCCGGGAGACCTGGGTTCAATCCCAGGTCGAGTCATACCGAAGACTTTAAAAATGGTACTTGATACCACCTTGCTTAACACTCAGCATTATA
This sequence comes from Sepioteuthis lessoniana, assembly GCA_963585895.1. NCBI lineage: Eukaryota > Metazoa > Mollusca > Cephalopoda > Myopsida > Loliginidae > Sepioteuthis > Sepioteuthis lessoniana. Next base: position 6,322,353 of record OY757930.1, read on the forward strand.
AGGTACGGTTCAAGGGTAAAGTGGAGCAATCCTGGGAATGGAGTAGCGCCCTCCCCTACACCTTGGTGTAGTAGCTATCGAAAAGGGAGCCTTCGGGTCACCCTCGACTATGGTCGCTAACTTTATTTTCGAGCCTAAATATTTTCTGTTAGGTCACTTCCGATCCAAATTTTCTACAATGTTCAATTCTATGTTTTTAGCTGATTGGTTGAAAAATATAAAAATGTAATTTAAATGCTAATACGGTTTTGATCCTAAATTTCTAGAATGTTCTTAAGTATGTTTTTATTGCTTATTTTTAAGACTAGAAATAATGTGTATCTTATAAACTTCTCTTCGGTAGAAGAAGTATCTTTCACTCACAGAATCGTCTCGGCGAAGATTCGCCTGAGTCTTCGCGAAAATAATAAATAAACGATTATAGTTTCCCGATATAACTGGCCCTCACAAACTAATTGGGATATTAGAAATCAATATACAGTAATTGTAAGAAACAAGGTTTATAATCTTCAGGTGTGATCTGAAAGACATAATCCGAAAAACGAAAATGAAAACTTTGATACGACCCACATGGAAGCAGTTACAGTGTAAATATCAACCGAATCAAGGACTTGTTGTAGAGTTCCATAAGAGTCAATTGATAAAAACGAGATATCATGAAAAAAGCATCCTTATTTAATAAAAGAAACCCAACAAATGCCGATGTGCAGAAACTTAAGAGAGCCTAGAAAGAAGTAACACATACCAAAAACTACAACTACTATACACGCCAAATCAATAAAATAAAAAATTTGGTTGAATATAGAAAATCACGATTAGCATGACAGACAATAAAAGAAGTGAGCGGAAGGAAAACCACCTTAGGAGCAAAATAAAACCTGCTAACCATGAAGAAAGACGTCAGCAGTGGAAAAACATTGCGAAAGTCTGTTCGGAAACCCTCGTAATGTCAGTGATAGGTCAATCAAAAATATTAATAACCTATTAGACATCAAACTAGGGCAGTTTACGGAGGAAGAACTTGATGCAACACTGAAAAAAACAAAAAACAAAAAAGCTGCAACTGTTGACGAAATACCTTATGAAATATAAAAGACAAGAAAAGAGAAAGATATCCTTCTTCTTCAATTATGCAATGTTGTGTATGAACAAAGCACAATAAAGAAATGGACGAAAGGCTGTATCCTCTATTTTCCCCCAAGAAAAACGACCTTAGAATCCCTAAGAACTACAGAGGTATGGCATTTATGCTATTGTTAGTAAGATTTATAATGCCCTGTTTCTCAATGGTATCCAACCTGAAGTTGAGAAAATTCTTTAGAAAGATCAGAACGACTTTCAATCTACTGATGTTTAGTTAAAAAAAACTACCCTTTTCCCCTGAGGATGCAGTACCATACCTCAAAAGTGAATAGAGAATTGTAGATATTTACCCAACCCCTCCGTCACGACAAGGATGTGGTACAAGAACAATTTTATTAGATACATCTGGTTTGAATTCAGAATCTTTATTTCTCTAAGACTGCTTACTAAATAACCCTGTTTGCCTAATTATTTACCCCTAGGTAAGGATATTATCGCAAAGCGAAAAGCAAACTACCTCCTCGAGGATTTGAAGTCGATTTGTCGATTCTATTTCTTACGACGATAAACATTACGCTAGGCGCTCCTCCTGAAGAATTGTAGTTCTCACAAGCTTTAAAGTAACTCCCAAGGTCAAGGAAATCTCATACAAAATGTTTTTGTTTTCTTTAATAATGATGTGGTTTCTGTGAATATAAATACTACACCTTGATTTTAGGCTGCAGTGATAGAGAGAGACAAATCTCATGAATAGTACTAAATATTTTAACGTGTAAAATATAAAAATATTTTTCTTTTCACTGCTGCCCAAGTCATAAAGAAAATAGCAGTTATGATTTGTTGGTTCTGGTGGGCTTTATATTGTTGAACTGTAGATTTTTTGTAATTTATTTATCTGATTTATATTCACTTCTATGATAATAATGATTTCTTTATTATAAATCATTGAAAAGAAAAAACAAATTAAATATAGACAGATTTTTTTATAAATAAAAAATGAAAAAAGAAAAATATCTCACAGACATTTGATGAAAGAATATTTGCTCTATACTTTGTGCAATCTGGACCTTGATCATTCCAAAAGCGAAGATAGCAGATCTGATAAAGTTGATGCCTTAAAGGGTAAAAAGCTTTCGCATCTGTGAATTCCGAATTAACTACATTTAAATTTGCTTTATAGAATATTCTCGAAATATTTTGACAATTGAATAAAGCTTTTTTATTAAAAGTATACATTCATTGTTTTTCCTCGTTATGAAGAGTGCTGGAAAGTTCTCAACCAGACCAAGAAGGGAATGACTCAGAGACATGAAACTAAACATCTATTTCATATATTCATATCACAATTCAACGCATGTAGCGCATCGTTTCTCAAGTTCAGTTCTTATAAAAGAAGAAAAACAATCAATAATTCAAAATATAAAAATGAGATGCTTAAAAGAATAAAATTTCCAGAATCTAAAAGTCTATGAGATTTTAACGTCGGTATTGTATTTCTTAGATTATTTTGATTTAAGGTTCCAATTATTGCTTTTATCAAATCTCTGTCTAATTTTCTTTGGGTGCCTTTTGATTACTGATAAGGTTTGAATATTTTTTTGTTGATTTGTATTTTTTCTTTTACGCATGAAGATTCGAATAAACTTCCTTTGCATCTGTTGTCATTTACTGACACGATAATATTCTCTAATAACTTATCATGTTTTGGTGTGGTGAATAAAAACTGATTTCAAGGAAAATAAAGGATTGAGAAACTATGAAATTATTCCCCGAATATTTTCAAACACATGAGTTTGTTTGCCTTTTTTTTCCCTCCCTTTTTTCAGTTTTTCTTTTCTCCTATGTTACTCCCTTTTAATTTTTTAAAGATCATTTTCTACGAAATGGCCAAAATTTATAGTTTTAAATATAAGAAGCCAATTTCGTATATCTCGATATGTATATATAACGAAATATTTTTAGCGAAACACAGGGTTCTGGAAGTGCAGCACCTTTCACACTACCCTGATCTAGCAACGGCCAATGTTATCTTGTTTCCGAGACTAAAAAGGTTATCGCAAGAGTAAGAGTTAGTGATGTGGAGAACATTAAAATAAACATGATGTTCAAATCAAAATATGGATTTCAGGGGTGATTTGACAAAGGAAAAAAAATTACCTCAGTAAAGTTTGTTTTGTTTTACTTCGTGGGATATTTAATACCAAAGTCATTCTAGAAGGGGTACTATCCAATCCATTTCTGGGAGATAAGAAGCTTCCTACCTTTTCCTAGTCCGAAAGTGAACGTGATAGTTCGATCAGGGTTCGAACTCACTTACTATAACGTCGCAGTCCAACTCATTAACCACGACTCTACGAAGACCTCCATCACTTGAATAAGAGGGTGGACTATTTCAAAGAAAGTGAGGTTTTCATTAATTTTTTCTTCAGTGTTGTTGCATGACTTGTACTTGAGTACTTTTGAAATAACGCTTGACGCATTGCTAAGCATTTCCAGAGAATGTGTTCAATTCTATTTTAGCAAAGAAAAAACCTTCTGTATTTATCAGTTGTAAACACAATGAATTATTTCGCCATCTGATACACCAGTGAATTTCGTGGGCGTTTAAAAATCTTAATAACAGATTTATGAAACTCTTCTGAACAAATTCCAACTTTTTGTTTATATTGTTCAAATCTGGTCTCAATTATTTACTGACGAAGAATTTCCAAAGAATTTGCAGGAATGTTTGGCAGCTGATATGTTCAAAATATTAGATTAATAAATGGTATATCCTTGCCATTATGAAACTATTCTATTAAATCAAAAGATGCAATTCAATAATATGTTCTATCTTTTGTTTTTCATCAGCGTATCACTCTTTTGCAATCGTTGTATTTTTCAGGAGAATCAACCATTACATATGCCTACTACTTTTAGAATGAATCGAAGATGGTTTGGATTTCTCTTTATGTATACAAAAAAAGTTATTTTGCTTTAATGCACAATAAATAGCGCATTAAAACAAACTTTATTGGTATTGGATTTTATTACTTTTTTAAGTTTAAATTCTGTTTGGGAGAAATCTCTGGTCCACGGACCAAGCATTATATGTCACAATATATACTCTCATAATCATTATATATATATGTGTGTGTGTGTGTGTGTGGATAGATAGATAGAGAGAGAGAGAGAGAGAGAGAGAGAGAGAGAGAGAGAGAGAGAGAGAGAGAGTTTATTTCCACCTAAGTTGACGCTTTTTTAATGCTTTTTTAGGACTCTGTCTTCAAAACAGGCCGGTAAAAAAGGTAATAAATATGAGGGTTTGTAGCAAAACACACTTCGACGCCCAAGAATATAAACGGCGACCATGTTTTCATGTTATCACATTTTTTCCCTCCGTCCAGCTTCAAGCTGAATGAAATAGAAGTCTTAATTTTACTTATACACTTGTCAGAATATTTTTAAAAAGATATTACATTTAGTCGTTAGGAACATACAGTAAAACCAGATAAAATGAGTGCTCCTACCTTAAAATTTTTCTACGAGATAATCATGAGTCATTGCATTTTTTATAAGTTCTGTTCTATTCGAGGGGTTTTGTGATATTTTGTAAATATTAATGTTGCAAGTTGCTATATTTATAGACAAATTATGCTCTAGTCCGATGATAGAGCATATGTAGTCATAAGAATAGTGTAGATATAGAGTTAACAGTGATTGATAACAGTTTCTCGCAAATGGGATCATCCGACCAAGCTCCGTTGTCTCTGTTTCTACACTACTTTAACTTGCTCGTCGTAGGAAATTGATACGGTGACACAAGTTCAAATCCTGGACGAAACAAATTGCATTTCACATAACCCTTATACTCTTGTGAACGGGATAAATCGAATCATTCTCCCGCCAGCTATGTGTAAATAGTAGGGCAGACTGAGTACTTTAACCTTGGTTACACAACCAGTCTAGAAAGAAAACTTTGAATTCAAACCTTTTAAACGCAGTTGAAAAATTGACCTAGTGTCACATCCTGCCCTTGTGGAGGGGTTGGTAAATACATATATATAACATTAATAAAGATAGGGTATTAGCCTAGTAGTTAGAGTGTTCGCCAAAGGCCCGTAAGATCGGAGTTCAATCCCAGGTCGAGTCATGCCAAAGACTCAAACAATGATACTTGATACTTCCTTGCTTAATACTAAGCATTATAAGGTACGTATCAAGGGTATACATGGGGGCTGGCAATAAAGATGAAGATAATAGTCCGAAAACCCTTAATGATAAAAACTGTTTTTTTTGGGGGGGGTTGTTTGTTTTTTTATTTTGTTTTGTTTTGTTTTTGCTTTTTTCTTTCTTTAACAGAATGAACCTTTAGAGTGTGTGGAAGATTTTTTTTAATTTCCTTGGAATTGAAGTATATTCTCTCACACACACAATTTACTTGAAAACCAAGTTTATAAAGTCAACATCATTATTCATGAAAATATCGGAAAAAAACCTTCAGAGTTTGAGAAATGAAATGTCACAATATTACGTATTTCGAAAAAAGATAATGTAATATGTTTTAAAAATATCATTGGTTGAAAAGGTGGACGTTTCTTTTTGACAGCTGTCATTTTTTTTAAATCATTAGTTATATTATTTGTGGACTACGTCATTGACTATATAACATTTGACTTGAAATTGTCACGTATTATAACGTTACATAAAAAAACAGATGGGTAATAGTTTAGAAGAGTCTTATACTCGAAGACAAATGGTGAGAAATGAGCATTGGACCCGAAGAAAGGGCAAAGGGAGATCGTCGAAAGGAGATCAAAAATACCTAAAGAAGAAAAAGGGATTCGATATACAACCTTAAATAAACACTGTAATTGGGGATTAGAATACGCAAACTGTATCCTTAGTAGAGGGGTGATACACCCCCTCCAAAAAAGGGGGTGTCCTGGATATGATACTAAATTTCTTCTGATAAGAAGGATCTACTTCTGGAGATCTGCAAGGTGTGAAGTATCACATCATTGCCATTACTTTCAGGTCTACTCTGACCCAGAGTGGAAGTTCCCGTTAGGTTTTCGTCTATGGGTCAAATACATCGACTTAAAAATTATTCCTATCCGATAAGTCCATGTTCAAAAAATCTCTTTAGAAAGAACAACAGAAAATAATGTAAATATAAACATACACTGATTGGGATTCCATAACATCAAGGCATAAAACAACCCCAGACCAGTTGACGTACCATAAGAATGAATCAATAAATCAATAAAAGGTTCGAAAATAATAAACAACGATGATATGTCTAAAGAAATCATTGGGTCATTAATTTCCCTTTCTCCCACTGACAATTACCACCATCCTAAAATTATATTTTTTTGTTTTTTTGTTTCTTTTTTGCTCTTTTTTTTTTCTTTTATTTCTACCTGAAAAAAATTGCCGTGCTGTCGGTTCAGAACAAAATACGCAGAGTGTATCTCCTGTAGATTAGTAAGATTCCCCAAAAGGGGAGTCCTAAGTATCACATTAAATTGCATTTAGTAGTAAGGTTCCAGTCCTGGATCTCTGGGGAGAGAAGAATCCTCCTTCCTTACCACTACTCCCAAATTCACTCTGATACGGAGCCCAATCTATTGGTCAAATAGATCTGTTAGCAAATTATTTATATTGGTAGTAATAGTTGAAAAACTTCAGAATTAACTCAGAAATATAAATATAAATGCATAATGTACGCAATTCCCTAACCTCTTTGCCAAGGAAATGATCGCGAAATGAGAATTGTCTATCCCACGGAGATTGAATAATTAATATATATGACAATGAATATATGTTGTGATCAACCTTTGATAGTTTGCTGAGAATTGATTGAAAAAGCCTAGTCCATCTTTAGAGGAAGAAAATTGGTTGGATGGTTGCATCTTTGTTTCATGCATTCAATATGTTTTCAGACTTTTTCTACAGGCATTTAAAATTGTCATAGACTGTTGAAAATTCAGTATGTTATTGCTATACATCTTATGAGATGACTGACCAGTTTTTATGATTTCAGCTTTAAATGAACAGCAACAGCATGAATTGGAATACACCCTTCTAAAGCCTAATTGTCACAGCTGGTGAATTTCAAAAATGCAATCTGGGCGTGAGGATATTTTAGAAGAACGATATGCGATAAAATTCTGTTTTAAACTTGTAAAAATGCCACAGAAACGTATGGAATGCTTCAGACTGCTTTTTGACCATCTTGCATGAATCGAGCATCAGTTTTTGGGTGGGATAAGAGATTCAAGGAAGGCAAGGAGTCTGTGAGGGATGATGAGAGGTGTGGGAGGAGTAAGAAAGTCAATACAACAGAGTTTATTGGCCAAAGGCTTAGGGTTAGGGTTACTATGCTGAGGGTTTAAGGGAGTTCAGCAAGAGATTCCGTCGGAAGAGTCCAGCACTCTTCAAATCGGATCAGTGGCATTTCCACCAGGACGATGCACCAGTCCACAACTCCATCCTTGTCACAGACTATTTGACCAAGATGGGCATCAACACAGTTTCTCAGCCTCCCTATAGTTAAGACTTTGCTCCCTGTGACTTTTGGTTATTCCCTAAGCTCAGAGGCTGTCGTTATGAGACAATTGAGGAGATGAAAGAGGCTGTGACGAAGGTCATTGACACGCTCACATAAGAGGACTTCCATGGGGCCTTCCAGAAGTTGTTGGAACTGTACAACAAGTGCATTGCAGCCGGAGGAGATTACTTCGAAGGGGACTAAAGTTTTATGAGTGTACTATCAATAAAAGTGCCCATACGAAAAAAATCTGGAAACCTATTTAATGATCTTCGTATATTAAACTTCGTGTGTTATTTTATGCCGAATCCATCCTTTGTAGAATAACAGCAATGATACTATTCAATCTATATCTTGGAAGATAAGGAGGTTAATACCTTTCCCAAGGTAATTTATCCGAAAGGGAACGTAACAGCGAGTCTGGACTCACTTACTTTGAGGCCGTGGTCCAGCACTTTAACCATTATACTACGGAGATTTCCCCCGGAATGAAATTGGGCAAATGGCTGTATAAATTCTTGATCACTTCAGGGTTTAATTTGGGTTATTTGTTTAACAACATATCAATTCCTTATTGAATGCCGAAATGTGTTTCATTTGTAAATATTTGATTGTTATCATAACTTCTTTTAATGATCCATTTCATTTTCTAATTTCACTTTTTTGTCTATAATTATTTGTTTGTACATAGTTACATGATATGAATTATTCCTATCTCAGGCTGATAAATTATAAACAATTATATGGCCTTAAGTAACAGTTACACTTTAATTATAATTATTTGTCTGTGCACAGTTATAGGTTTTCACGTATTCCTCTCAATCAGTCATAATTTGCAAGCAGTTATATGTTTTCAAGTCATAATACTCATTCTTAGGACACAGAGTTTCAAGTAATTATTCTTAATAAAAGTAATTTGCATACAGTTTTATTTAAACAAAAGACGGGACTCTAACAGGAACAACCACTCAGAGATAGAGTGGACCTGGGAGTAATAGCAATGAAGATGTAATCCACATTCCCGAGAGCTCTAGAGCTAGAGCCTCACTACCGAATACTGTTTAATCCCTTACCCAGAATATCCTGGTAGGTGTTTTCCCCTCTCAGCTGAGGATGTAGTCAGCATATTCTAAAGTTTGTCGATAATGCTGTTAAAACGTTTCTAGAAACTGTTGTTTGATTTGTTTTCCTTTTTTTAATGGGATATCAACTTTTTTGGGTTATTTAATGCCAGAGAAAAGATCCTATCCAAAAGGATGGGGTAAGGTTTCGCAAGCTCTGAAAGTTAAGTAGCTCCTGTACTTCTGCCGGTCACTGACTGACTGACTCTTTAAAAAAATACTCAACTCTCTTTTAACTGTTTCTTGCACCTATTGCCAGCTTTCTCGTGATTGACTCTGTCGTCGTTCAACATGTTCACCGGGAGGGATAAGGCTATCACAAGATTCAATGGGTGTGAGAAGACGGTCACAAGTTTTACCGAGGTGAGAAGGCTGCTACTAAATTAGGAAGGTGAACTAAAAAGTTCATACGCTGAAAAGTTTGTATGATGAGGTCATATCAACCACTGATCAAAGCGCTGCAACACCGATAAAAGGATTGTGTGAACGGCTAGTGAAGCTACGCTGAAAAATAAACTTCATTTGTTGACATAAAAGTATCTTAGTCAACCCAAGAATTTTTCAAGTGACCCTCGTATATTAGGCGTTTTATTGAACCAGTTCCGGTTGGGTATTTTAGTATATACAGATTCCTTCTCGCTACTTATTTATTCAACAAAAGTCATCCTTTACAAAACCAGATTGGCAAAGGACTACAATAATATGGCGATAAGAAGTAATAAATTGATAAGAATGATAATTAAAGAGTTGTGTTTAAGTGAAGATAGCAATATGAATGTATTCGTGAGCAAAGATGGATTTAGGTATCTAAAGGCCAATTAGATAATTGCTGACGTCGGAGTTGAAGAGATCAGGTGATGTACGATTAGAAATATCTAAGAACATATTCCACAGAGACCACTTGAACTAACACAGCAGAGGAATATTTGTATGCGAGTCAACTTCAGGCTAAACGATGCCTTTGGGGAATTGAGTCTCAAATAAGAAAAAGTTAGGGAATTTCATGTCTTAACTAAACAGGCATTTGCAATATATTAACATACCAACTAACATTATCGTTGATTTAGACGTGAGTAGAGGTGAACAATACTTGATACGATATACTTGAATTTTCCCTCTTCGAGATTGATAGTCTAACCATGAACAAAGAACCCAGCCTGTCTTACTATTTACCCAGAGCTGAGCCAAGTGTTTAATACGTGTCTTTCTTAAGGGAATCAGCGCAAAGTGAAACGCAGAAAGCTTCGTCCAGAATTTTAACGTAAATTTTCAAGTCTATTTTCGAAGACGATAACAGGAGGTGCCCGTGGTGTAGTCGTTATCGTCGTAGGAAATGAACACGGCGACACGAGTTCAAATCCTGGACGAGACTGATTGCATTTCACATAGCACTAATACCCTTGGGAAAGGTATGAATCCGATTATTCTCCCTCCAGCTATGGGTAAATAGTAGGACAGACTAGGTTCTTCAGCCTTGGTTAGGCAACTAGTCTAGGAGAAGGAAAACTCTGAATTCAAACCTCCGCTTAAAAATTGACCTTGTGTCATATCCTGCCCGAGCAGAAGGGTTTGTAAATAGTATAACAGGAAATCTCCTTGGCGAGATCGAATTACAATTTCGGTTAAATATCCATGGGAAAACTATGAAACCCCTTATCACCACTAGCTATGGGTTAAATAGTATCATTGCAGTTATTCTACAAGAATTTGGCATTAAATATCTCATAAAGTTTAAACAAAATTAAAATGGTTACTATGAGTAGAGTATGTTCATGGGATCTGAATATCGTTGTTTCACTCTTTATTTTATAACCCATACCAAGTAGAAAAATATAATTTAAAATGCAACGTAATATTTACATCTTTTTAATCAATTCAGTTAGCGAATAAGCCACACACACACACACACACACACACACATATATATATATATATATATATATATTGTAAATAAGAAAAGTGTATAAAAATTTGTTTGTATACATTAGAATGTTTTCAAGTATTGCTATCTAACAACAATTTTATTTAAAATCAATCATTTGTTTACGTATACTTAAATGGTTTCAAGTATTCCTATCAAACATGAATAATTCTTTTTAGCATCAATCATTAGTTTGCTTATAGTTAAATAATTTCAAGTGTTCTTTTATAACATCAATAGATTTATTTGCAAACACTTAAATTGTTTCAAGTATTTCTATTTAACATTAATGATTCTATTCAAACCTACTCATTCGTTTCAGCATAGTGAGACTGAACGCACTCGTTAAAACATTAATAATAAAAAAGTTTTTGTTAAAAGTAATTAGCAGTAAATTTCAAACCACACTACCAGAAAAAAAAGCTCAAGACCAAGAGTATACCCACACATACAGGAAAAATCAAGCCCAAACCACAAACGCACAGAAGAAGTAACTGTAAGTGAAATCCGAAACCACTTTAACACACACACACACACACACACACACACACACATACACACACACAAATACCCAGTGTAGAAGAACAAAAACTTTACAACATCAAATACCAAAGACCAATTGGAGATCAAAACAGACACACTCGGAGAAAAGGAAAGAAAGGAGTGACCTCTATATAAACCAATACAAAACTGAAAACCATTCAAACACAGCTGATTTCAAGTCTCATTGAGTACCCCATTAACATGGCCTTGTGCTACATATGTTTTCTGACGAAAGCAACATATATATATATATATATATATATGTGTGTGTGTGTGTGTGTGTGTGTGTGTGTGTGTGTGTGTGTGTGTGTGATAAAAATAAGTAGAAAAGTGTATAAATCAAACACTTACAACGGGTTTAGTAGTAATATTTCTCAGTAAATCCATTGTAAGTGTTTGATTAATTCACTTTTCCACTGATTTTTATCATCCTGTCAGAGTCATCGAAATCTACCATTTCTCGCCCTCTCTCTCTCTCTCTCTCTATATATATATATATATATATATATTACAATGATATAGATTTAGTGAATTCCTCCTTTGGGTCACCCTCGACTAAGGTCGCCAACTTTATAACTAACTTATATATATATATATATATATGATATCTGAGATAATAATATTTAATCTTATCGTGGATTTATAATTTGTTTTTCAATGTGTAAGTGCAATTAGCTTTAGAGTATGATAGATTGATTAATTGACTGATTGATTTAATTATTGATTTTAATGACATATCAATTTTATGCATAGAGGTTAGGGAATTACGAATATTAAGCGTTTATATTTTCATTTTTTGTGTAGTTTTAAAATTTTCCCATACGATTATGTAATATGTAGTTTTCCTAAATGATATCCAAAATTCGTATCTGATATCCAGTATTCCTATCTATCTAATACAAATGCTTTTAAAGAGATCCATTTAGCCCATAGGTGGAACTCTAACAGATGCTTCTACTTTGAGTTAGCATCGACCTGTAAGTAATAGCAATGAAAACGTTATTCGCACTGCCCAGATCTCTAGAATTAAAACCTCACCAACTAATGAAGTTGACTGTTCTACCCAGGACACAACTTTAGGATAAGGGCAAGCAAAAAATGAAAATTCTTTTTGTTCTTTCAAATATTCCTAACTCCATTTGAGTTCTATTCAGAAAAGTGAAGTGCGATTCTCTTTTTTTTTTGTGATTGAAACTTTTGACGAATTTTCAGATTTATTTACAAGTGTGAACAATAAGTCAAGAACGAATAAATGATTTCTTTTGTTATTAGAGGAAAAATCAAACGTTTTTCCACTATAAGAGAAAATCTATTGAATGCATTTTAAATCAATAGACATTGAAATTTCTCTAGTTTTTGAATGCTGGTAAACCAAATACTTGTAGAGAAATGAAATAAAAATATATAGCAGATCTATAATTGAAACAGTCCGGATTGTTGAGGTCTGAACCATAACAGTTTCGCAGGAAGATATATATATATATATATATATATATATATATATATATATATATATATATATATATATGTGTGTGTGTGTGTGTGTGTGTGTGTGTGTGTGTGTTTATTTAAAATACAAAAAATTTAGAAATAGTATTCCATTTACACACACACACACACACACACATATACATATATATATATATATATATATATATATATATATATATATATATATATACGTGGTGCCTTCAATAAGTTGCCAGACTTTTTTGTACAGGCATTTAAAATTGTCGTAGACTCTTGAAAATTCACTATGTTATTGCTATACATCTTATGAGATGACTGACTAACTTTTATTATTTCAGGCTCAAATGAACAGCTACAGCAGCAATTGAAATACACCCAACTAAAGCCTGATTGTCACAGCGGGTGGGTTTCAAAAATGCAAGCTGGACGTGTTGACACTTTAGAAGAACGATAGGCAATAAAATTCCGTTGTAAACTTGAAATAATGCCACAGAAACGTATGGAATGCTTCAAACTGCTTTTCGACCATCTTGTATGAATCGAGCATCAGTTTTTGAGTGGCATAAGAGATTCAAGGAAGGCAAGGAGTCTGTGAGGGATGATGAGAGGTGTGGGAGGAGTAAAGAAGTCAGAACACCAGAGTTGATTGGCCAAACGATTAGGGTTAGGGTTAGGGTTACTATGTTGAGGTTTTAAGGGAGTTCAGGAAGACATTCCGTCGGAAGTGTCCAAGATCCTTCAAATCGGGTCAGTGGCATTTCCACCAGGACAATGCACCAGTCCACAACTCCATCCTTGTCACAGACTATTTGACCAAGATGGGCATCAACACAGTTTCTAAGCCTCCCTATATTTAAGACTTTGCTCCCTGTGACTTTTGGTTATTCCCTCAGCTCAGAAGCTGTCGTTATGAGACAATTGAGGAGATGAGAGAGGCTGTGACGAAGGTAATTGACACGCTCACACAAGAGGACTTCCATGGGGCGTTCCAGAAGTTGTTGGAGCGGTACAACAAGTGCATTGCAGCCGGGGAGATTACTTCGAAGGGGACTAGAGGTTCATGTGTGTACTATCAATAAAAGTGCCCATACGAAAAAAATCTGGAAACATATTTAATGATCCTCACACACACACACACACACATATATATATATATATATATATATATATTAAAAAGTAAAAGTTGGCGACCGTAGTCTAGGGCGACCAGAAGGCTCCCTTTACAATAGGTATATATTATACCGTTGGTTCTCACTAAATCACTTTGTGGGGTTGTAGCGAACCAAGTGCAATATAATATAGAGCGTGCTCACTGTCTACGTTAGAGGTATTATATAATAATAATAAATAAATATATATTATCTTTAATTTGATCATTGTGAGATGAGGCTTCTTAATCTGAGAATTAATTTTTATTTATTGCGGACTTTTTGTCCTCATCTTGGTAGTTTTTTTTTTGTTTTTTTTTTAATATTATTATTATATACCTTGATCGCCCTTCGGGGCCCGTGGCGCAGCGGATAGAGGCGTTGAGTCTCTACCGTTCCAGGTGAGCATTGTTTGAAGATAGCGGTTTCAAATCCTACCAAAGCCGACCAGAGGTTTACTTGGTCAAAAACGTGGTGCGATAGACAACAACTATGGAAGGCAGTAATCACTGGGGATACGGTTACAAGACTCAGCATTCCTATCCGAGGTCGCGGTAAAATCACCCGAAGAAGGCCAGAGGTGAAATTTGGCCGAAACGTAGTGAAAGAAGAAACAGCACAAAAAAAAAACTACCAAGATGAGGACAAAAAGTCCGCAATAAATAAAAATTAATTCTCAAATATATATTAGATTTATATATTTAATTGCACAAAAGTTTGTCTACGACCCCTGGCTTTCAGGAAGTTTTTACACAATCCCAACGGTTTTTTACTGTATTTTTCGATTTTCGATTCATTTCATTTTGTTATCTGCCTGGTAAATGTTGTTTTGTAGAAACTTCATGAAACCCAGGTGTTGCAGACAAACTTCCATGGCATTAAATATATAAATCTAATATATATTTGTCTATATATATATATATATATATATATATATATTAATCCTTGTAGGTTGGGGGAATTATTTTCAGAAAATTTGCAAAATAGAGGGTATTTTTTAAAAAATCACTTTATCATATATAAAGATAATAACAGATAAATAGAATTAAAAAAAAACATGATAATTTAATCATCAGTTGTATATCATAGAACTATAGCATGAAAACAATACAGCTCTCCCTTTTAATAATGACATTTTGCAAAAGAAACTTTACACAATCCAATACCATAGTAGCGCCTCCCAGCGATATTTCTATGTATTAACATGGGACAGGTCAACTAGCAACCTATTGGAAAATTGAGCTACTGCAAAAACGACGAAAACATCGTTCTGCCTGTAGATTGTTGGTAACAGAAATGTAACTCTGTCAGCAAAAGGGTTAAAACCAGATGTGGGAGGTATGTCTAAATTGAAATAAAAGGGAGGAATTTCCAAAGAGTTGCTGTAAATTTGTAATTAGTTATTCAGTTGTATCTTATTTAAAGCCAAATACAGAATTTTCTCTTTTTCCTTTAAACAATATCTTTAGAAAGAATTCATTTTATAATTATGAATACTTTCAATGTGCTGTGTCCAATAAAATATTTCTATTGGTCATGCTTCACTATGAATATGAAAAAAAAATTTCATATTCTTGATTGTAATCGATCATTATCGAGCATTAATAATTAAATGACGTTTCTTTTTGCTTTTTTTCAAAAGGCGTGAATACTAGGACTTTACAAGTTATGAGAAATGTGGCATTGATGTCCAGAATGCACGATTTTTCTCAATGCAGAAATTTCATTTTTTATAGTTCTCAATAGACTAATGTCAATCGGTTCAAAGAATTGTTTAGTTATTCAGGAGCTGAAATGACTTCTACATTTATACAGTTACCCATTTTTTTTTTAAATCACAAAACATTTGTGTGGTATAAATATTGAAACAATAGTGTCTCGTTTTACTGAAATGGTTAACGAGCTAGTCTGGCAGATATTTTACTTCTTAGTAAGTTCAATACTATACGTGCCTAATTCTTTTGGCCTTGTGCCAAATCTAAACATCCCCACGATCGCTGGTGAAAAGTAAGATTTCCGATTTTTTAAAATATAATAAATTGGCTCAGAACTGCGAGAGCAGATAATACGATTTTTTTCAGAAAAATAAATATTTTAATAGATTATAGAGTTCACATTTAAGCCTGTCTTTCCGATTCCTCTGAACACTACGTCATTTAAGATTTATTCTTTATGCATTGTCTTTCCCTAACATTTCTCTTGAATTCGAAAAGTTTCCTGGGATTGACAAATGATGTTTACGCTCCACTTCCAGAGATATGGGGAATATGGAGTATCCCTTCACTTCCCATTACTCCAGCTACACTCTGACCCGGAATGGTAGCATTTGTTAGGGACCCATCTACGAGTCAAATAGATCTGTTTGCAAATTATTTGTATTCCATAGAACAACGTGCAAAAAAAAAAAACACACAACTGTGTGCAAGTTATTCGTATTACATTGGTATACTTGATATCATGTAACTGGGTGCAAAAAGCTATTAAGAAACCATTGCACAAGAACGTAAATATAAATGTACAATAGAAGCGATTCCCAAACCTCTGGGCATAAAATAATCTGAGACCATTTGATATGCCATTAAAATCAACCAGTTCTTAATTTCAACTCTTACTCATTATTTATTTTTCAATTTGTTAATAAAAACGTCTAACCATTAAAAAATAAATTTTATACCCTAATTGTCAGTTTATTAATAGAATCAAACATTTTCTTATATGTGAATTAAATTGCCATTGAAATACTAACAATTATATTGAGTTGATAATCAGGTTCCAGGGGAGCCTTCTCTCTGGGGATCTTCTCCCAGGGGACGTTCTCCCAGACAGTACCTATTTAAGTGTGCTAATTTTATTGGTAGTGCCTCAGGCACCCCTAAAGAGGAATGCCGAAAGAGCAAAGCATTTTTCTTATGGCCACTCTTGAACCTCGATCCGTACGTGTACTACTCTGTCCGCAACTGTAAAATGACTTACTATTAAATCTGACTTGGCTGGAAGTCGGATAAATGTAACATAATTGAACGGGTCATAGAAAATTGACATTGACAAAACAAATGAATAAGAAAAAAGCAGACAGTCTCCCAATGCCCAGGCCAAAGCACTCGTTGAAATTAAAAAGGACTTGAAAAAAAAACCCGGAGGTTCGAAACTTTCTGCGCATTTGTGGAACCACCGGAAAAAGATATGTTTCAACCCATGACACGACCGGCGGAAGTGAGGGGACGACCCGTTTTTGAGAGAAAGAATTGAAGCGACAGGCGTAGAAGAAAGTCGGACCTAAGTTTTATCCCAAAATGAGCCGCGACCTTTTAATAGAAAATATTAATCAGCCTTTCTCTCTCCAATCGAAAAACTCACAGTAGCGAGCCAGCTATAAACCTTAAAAGAAAAAAAAATAAAGTGCCTGTGTTATTTTTCTATATCAAGCTTCGCGTTATCCTATATATGCCTGAGTAACCACGTGATATACCTGTCCCTGGTATCTATCTATACCAATACTTATGCATACGCTACATAAATCCATACAACACCCCCTTGTGGAAAACAGAATTTTTTGAAGTACCTCTATATTCTCCTTACAAGAGAGTATCTTCCTTCCAATGAAAGACGAGGTTGCATATATTCCAAGGTAAAAAAAGATAAAATTAACTTATATCTTTACTTTAACGGTTATGTAAGTAGAAATAATTACCTTGTGAAGTGACAGAGAAATTTGCAATATCTTCCCGTTTTTCTTTTAAATTGAATTAGGGTGAAACATTTTAAACTGTTAATTAGATAAAAAGGACGCAAAACGCAGAAAACATGAGAGGAATGTGTGGGTGAAGAAAGTTTAATATAATTTGAAGTTCTAATGGCAATCAATTTGGTTTCAGAAAAAAAAATGTCCATTAGGATCTAAGTGTAACCTTGTAAGTGAATAGATAAGTTATTTTTAAAAAAAAAGCCAGAAGCCGGAAAAAAGATGAGTAGACAAAGTTCAAAATCTCGTCCAGTGAGCTAGGTGAAAAAAGATATGCTTTATCTCCTATCCCGAACCGTGTCTTACTGAGATCACCAGTGATCGGCTATCTAAGGACTGACAGAAGCCGGTAGGATGAGGTCTCTCATGCGAGGCACAAGTAAGGGTGAGGTGTTCTGTGTACCTCAATATAAGTCAACAGATTTCTTGATTCGCCATCTTTCTTTATGTGGTAGGGGTACGAAGAGACAAACTTTTGCTCAAACGGAGAACAAAGAACAAATCAAAAGAGTCAGTTCCAACTCGAAGTTGTGTTTTTGTTTTTCGTCTTTTCCGACAATTAGCCATTTCCGACATGGCAGTTATTTGGGACTACAATACTGGTAGCTGGTGCATCGAGAGTACTGAATATTCAACAAAAGTGAATTTAAACAGCAGAAACCCCAAATAGAAGCCTATAGAATATTTAGACATGATAATTTTATTTTTTAAAAGATCCACTAAGTTTAAATCCTTTAAGATTCCTCTATTTTAAACCCATCAAACGTTTCACAAAGTTTAAATCTTTTAAAATACTAAGGTTGATTTTTAGCTTTTTTAATAAAGACTTATATTGGTGACTTATCATCATCATCATCATCATTATCAAGTCGTGATGATAGCTCGGATTCCCTTGACACTCTCTCCGTCTCTGTCTCTCTCTCTCTCTCTCTCTCTCTCTCTCTCACACACACACACACACACATACACACACAATCTGTCCATATCGTCAATTGCTCTTGGCAGGTCCTCCAGACAGCATCCAGAGTCCGCACAGAGCTGATATATATAAATCCTTGATAGTCGGTCAACAATGGCTCGACAATGTATAGGTTTCTATAAGAGAACGTTGCTTATCCGTTCGTCCTTACAAATCCAGCAATTCGTTTTATTTGAATGGTTTCTGAGATGGGAGGTGAGTGGCCGTAAGTTGCTGTTGTATTGGATGTTGCTTCCAGTGTTTATCTAAATTAGCATGCAACATCCTTGTTTACTCCTCATACAGATTTTTCTCCATGCGTTTTATAAGAGTCCAGGTCGTGCAACCATAGTGTAGTACTGACACAGCAACTGCTTTTATTTTCTCAGAGAGACCAGATTTCCAGATGATCGATAATCTGTTAATAACATTCCATGCCTTCCCTATGCGTATTTTGACATCGCTTTCAGTAGATGAAATATTGCTGCTGAGGTGTATGAACTGGTCAACAAATTTTAGAGGTTTGCCACATAAAGTGAAGGCACCTTCTTGTTTGGTTTCATTTCGTCTTGTTTAAAGTATTTTTGAAATATACAATCATTCCATTTCATTTCATCGTTACTGATATTTTTTAAAGTTCTTAGGCTAAATTCTCAAACTGCCAATCATCAATAGGAAATACATATACAGGTCAGCCTTTTCTCAATGAATACTATAAAAATAAAAAGTCTCCAACCATATATCATTATCATCATAATTAAGGTGTTCGGAATATACAGATTCCTCTCTCTCTCTCTCTCTCTATATATATATATATATGTCTTATCCCAGTCGGTTGAGTTTACATAATACACCAACTGCCGAGGGGTAAGACCCTACCCTCAATGAGTGTCGTGGATATGACATTAAACCATCTATTGGAAAGGCTCCACTTCTAGAGCTTTGGGGAATATGGAGTATCCCATCATGGGCATTGCTCCTTGGTCTAATCTTTAAAATCCAAATAGTGCATCTATATTTCAGTATTTACACAGCTTAAGCTTGGCAGAATTCCCGTTTTATTTTATCAGAGATCAACTTTCTATACGGTTCATAGCCTGTCAATACCAATCCAAGTTCTACCTCTGTGTATTTCGACATTGATTTCAGTAAATATGATACTGCTACCGAGGTATGTGAAATGTTCTACTAATTTCAGAGGCCTGCCATTCAATGAGACGGCATCATCATACTTAAAACACTTTAAAATATATCCATATAATATAAAAGAAAAAAATCTCCAACAACATATATCACATCTGAAGGAGGAAATGGCTATCCTCCTATTTCCAATGAATAAAATTCTTCAAGATTAAAAATAAGGTAAAAATTCTAAGCGTGCATCCGTTCTAGCACACTTGAAAAAATTTCTAATACTCCAGCTAACGATACATTCAAACACAAAATTATTAAACTTTTTCTTTGTTCATAGTGTATGCTTTATATATATATATATATATATATATATATATATATATATATATGCATATAAAATTTGAATATATTTTGTATATATTTATCTTCCTCTTTGCACAAGTAGGATGCAAAACAATGTTAATTTTTAAGCAGATTCTAACGGTTTGGATTCAAAGTTTTCCTTCTACTAGACCTGTTGTTAGACCAAGGCTAAAGGACACAGTCTATCCTACTATTTTCTCATATATGGAGGGAGAATAATTGGGTTCATATTTTTGCAATGGTTTTAGCGCTATGTGAAATGCAAACAGTATCGTCCGGGATTTGAACTCGTGTCGCTAAGTCCATTTCCTACGACGGTAAACCTTATACGTCGAACGCCTTCATTGCATGCATTTCGAATAAGTCAGATAGATAGATAGATAGATATTTATGTAAATATGGAAGTATGTATATATAAAAAGAGAGAAAAGGAAGTAGTATGTATGTATGTATTTATGTATGTATGTACTCAAGACACGGTAGATAATATAAGAACAGTATATATAAGTATGTGTATGCGTGTAACAGTGATGATATCAGAGGCTGTGTGTGCATGTGACAGTGTGTATGTGTGTTCGTGTGTGACGGTGACGGTGACAGTAGTTCTGTGTGTGTGTGTGTCTGTGTGTGTGTGTGTGTGTGTGTGTGTGTGTGTGCTGTAGTAGTGGCTCTGAATTTGCGTGTATGTGGTGGTGACTTTGTATGTGAGTTACTGTGGCAGTGACTCTGAGTGTGTGTATGTGTGTGGATGTGTGTTCATGCGTGTGTATGTACATGTGTATGTGTTGCAGTGGCTGTGTGTTCGTAATTCTCTTTCCTTTCTACGTTTGTGGTTCTATATATATATAAAAAAAAAAAAAAAAAGATTAAATAAAAGAAAGATATACATAAATTTACCTGCCTGAAAAGAAAGGCTAATGAGAAAGGGAAAGAGAGAAAAAGAGAAGATGAATAAAGAAAGAGAGGAAGACCATAAGAAAAAGAGATTGATAGAAAGAGATTTGATTTCATAAGTAAACATCCTATCAATCATCTAAATATTAGTCTTTTCTTTCTTTCGTCCCGAAATAATTAATGAGCAAGAACACACACACACACACACACACACTCAGCTTCCGCACAAACATCCACACACATACACTACACAAATATACACTACACACATGTTTACAGCTATCTACACACCCACTCTTGCAGAAAGATCTAACTAATTTTGTTCTTTTTTGAATACATAAATAATAATATCCAACTTCTATGCTGAAAATTTCTTTTCAATTTTTGCTCGTCTATTCTGATTTTGTTTCAACCTCGATAATATTGTCCAGGAAGATAACATACATCACCATCAAATGGATGTTTTTTTTACTTTATTGTTTGTTTTTTGTTTTGTTTTTTACAATCATGTACGTAAAGCAATTTGAAAGAATAATGGTAATGTTTTGTTTTAATTTAGTTGAGGTAACGTTGTTTAAGATTCGTGATTAGTTTTTTTTTTGTTTGTTTGTTTGTTTGTTCGTTTGTTTTTTTACGTGGTTCTATGGTGAGTGAGCTAAATTAACAGTTTGATTCACAGTGGGTTTCTTATAATCTGGTCTTCTAATAAATTAAACTAAGTTTAGAAAATGTTTTGGTTATCTACTAGTTTTGGGATAACCAGCATACTCGACTCACTTCACTATTACTCCATTAGTTAGTTGGGACTATAGAATACATTGACTGCACCTTTGCAGAGGGGTAAAACCCCCATCCCCACCATGAGGGTCCTGGATATGACACTAAATATATCTGATAGAGAGGTTCCAGTGATGCTGGAGCTTTGGAAAATGCGGAGCACCCCTTTATTGCCATTGCTCCCAGGTCCACTCTGGCTCGAAATCCCGGAATGGTGGGACCGGATAGGGCCCTAGCTATCGGTGTTGTATTGCCATGATACAACTATACGTATACATATACATGCGGAAACATAATCAACAATAATGATGAACGAACACACTTCTTTAGAAAAATATATCTCACACTTTATTCTCGAAAGGGTTCCGAAAGGGTTGCGAAAGGGTTGATGTTGGTTATGTGTGAGAGGTGAGTTGGAGACGGAGAGAGACTGCCACATATTGACTCCAAGTTCTTCTGTATTATAGCAGCACTTCTTCCTCACTCTGCTGGGCTGCTCAACCGGGTTCCTGAGGGCCCCAGCCCTCTGTCTGGCGTTGGCTCTCACTACGGCATCTTGTCCCCAACTGCGACTCGAACTCGAACTGTGACAGCAACTCGAACTGAACTCTGCCTGCCTCGAACTCCAACTAACTGATTGACCCAAGCCGTCTGTAGCACCTGGTTATATAATTGTTTGACTTCTACCTACTTCTTGTGGGCGTCGCATCTGCACCGAATTCAACCCGTCAACAGGTCAAGGTGATATTCCGATATCTTCGACCGGATGGACCGGCAGGGTTAGGTCAATATGTTACATGGGTTAAATAGAACTACCTACATACTTATGCTTAACTGAATTGTTTGAATTAGAACTGTTTGACGAAACGGAAAAGCTTAAAATAGAAATGTTTCTGACAATTAAACTACTTACATTTAAACTGCGTGCTTATTTAAACTGAATTGTTTGAAATGGAACTGTTTTTGGCATTGAAACTGTACATACACTAAACTGAATTGTTTAATATAAAACTGTTTTGACATTTAACTGTGTGTACAGAAAATCTGTACTTATACTAAAAATTAATTGAATTAGAACTGTTTGACTAAACTGAATAGCTTGAAATAGAAATGTCTTTCACAATTAAACTGTGTACTCATGCTAAACTGAATTGTTTGAAATAGAACAGACTATTTGCATAAAAATGGATTCGGCGTTAAATAACCTACAAAGGTTGATATGCCATAAAACCCAACCAACATCCATTAGTTAGTTAGTATTATGGCATGTTAACCCTTTTTGGCTCACGTTATGCCGAAGTGAGTTTAACAAAGATAATCTCCATTTGTACACGGTATAAAAATCCATATTTACAATCAATTTAAATATTACCTGTTAAAAATCGTTTTAAAGATACATTTTGTTTTGTTTTGTTTTTTTTGTTTTTTTTTCATTTCATTGTCTCTAACATGTCTACTATACAAATAGACAAGACTCTAACAGAAACTTACCAAGTCAACTGGGGCTGTAGAATACACCGACTGCATCTCTGCGGAGGGGTTATAACCCCCCCCCACCACCACCACCAACGTGTGTCCTGGATATGACACTAAACAATCTGAATGTAGGGCTTCGGTAATGCAGGAGCTTTGGGAAATGCGGAGTACCCCATCATTGCCATCGCTCCCAAGTCCACTCTGATAAGGTCCTGTCCATGGGTCAAATAGAACTAAACAGTGTACTGAATTGTTTGAAATAGAACTGTTTTAACAATTAAACTCCATACTTATGTTAAAATTAGTTGTTTGAAATAGAACTGTTTTTACATTTACCTGTATGTAAACAAAAAACTGTACCAAAGCTAAACTGAATTGTTTGAAGTAGAACTGTTTTAACATTAAACCGGTGTACTTATGCTAAACTGATTTGTTTGAAATAGAACTGTTTATATGAATAAAGATGGATTTGGCATTAAACAACCTACAATGGTTGATATACCATAAAACAAAACAAAACCATCTAACAGGGACCGCCACTTCGGGTCAGAGTGGGCATGGGAGTCAAAGCACACTTCCTAGGGCTCCAGAACTGAAAAATCACTACTGGATGCAATTTACTGCTATCCTCTGGACATCCTTTTCTGGAAGAAGTTTATTCTCTCTGCAGAGAGGGGTTGGTGTCGACGTATTCCAGTCCCCACTTTCAGAACGGCTATTACTGCTATAGTGAGTTCAA
Source organism: Sepioteuthis lessoniana (assembly GCA_963585895.1). Lineage (NCBI taxonomy): Eukaryota > Metazoa > Mollusca > Cephalopoda > Myopsida > Loliginidae > Sepioteuthis > Sepioteuthis lessoniana. Next base: position 6,346,254 of record OY757930.1, read on the forward strand.
TTATTTGTGAGAACTGTACACAATGGCCTTGTGCCTTACTATGTTAAGCTTAAGATGGAACAATAGATAACAATCTAATGTTACTGTAATGGTTCGGTTTGGTTTGGTTTACTTTTTAATGGCATATCAACTCCTTATTATTCAAAGACAAATTTTGATTAATTTAAGTTTAATTAATTAATTCAATTAATTTAAGTTTAATTAATTAATTAATTAAGTTTCTCTAATGATAAACTAAATTTTCAAAACCCATTGAATTATTTTAATTGCATTTTTTATTTGTCTATAATTCTTGCATCAAGTATTCCTATCAAATGCTAGTTATTTTCAAACAGATCTATTTGATAGGACCTTAACCGGAACAAGATCTTCAGATATGAGTGGATATGGGAGTAATGGCAGTTAAGGATTGACTCGATACTCTTTAGAACTGGAGACTCTCTACCCGATGCGTTTTAGTGACATATCAGAAATATTCTTTTTTTCCGGGGTGAGGATCTTAACCCCCTGCAGTCAGTATATTCTAAGCTTCGTCGACAGGATAACTTGAAATGTACATGATCTTGCGATTTCATCTGACTAAAAGAATCTTTTATAAACAATTATAGCATTCCAATTAACTATTCTCAGGACAAATAATTTGCAGGTAGTTTCGTGGTTTCAAGTATTTTTATCTAATACTAATAATTTACATCAATTAAATAGTTTCAAGTACTTCCAACAGTCATATGGTTTTAAATAAAAAGTAATAATCCTTTTGTAAACAATTATAGTTCCAACCAACTATTCTCAGTACAAACATTTAGAATATGATTTCAGGTGTTCGTGACAAACATGACAAATTCTATTTGAAAATAATAAATTGTTTTCACACATTTAGATGTTTTGGTTTGAACCGTTTTGATAAAGAATTTTGCTTTAAATTAGTGAAATCCATACCTGTAAGAATATAATCTGTCATAAAAGCTCAAAAAGGGGCTGCTAAAAATTCATTCTATTTTTTTGTCTATGAGTTTCATCGTTTTTCATCAAAATTGTGTAATTCCATATTTTCCACTGATTGTAAAACATCATGCCATTAATTTAGATAATTTAATCTCGTTTATCTAAGGAATATTTAATGAAGCCAGAATGTTCTCCTATCAAAAATATTTTGCATCTTATCTGTTACAAGTTTATTTACTGCTAAAGAAAAATGAACATCCTCAACGTGTTGTGTTTTGACCTTCGACCCGGCCAAAAATGCCATTCAGAGTGATGCACTGGAAGGAAGTGACACATTCTAATGGCAGTTATGAGAGGAAATCGCGTGGGTGGAAATTGGCTGATGAAATGGGACGAGGTAAAAAAAATTCCCATGGTACACTCATAGACTGATGCACCGGAAGAGAGTGACCTGTGAACTGCATGACAGTTATTTCCGCTTAATGACGATCAAACATGCGATTCCAAAAATCGAGTAGGCGACTGAGTGGACGTTGGACTATTATATAACTCAGTCAAGACAGAAGTTGCAGTTACAGTTGGAGACGGAGTTATAGACGAGATGTGGTAGGGAAAGCCACATCAGGCCGAAGGGGGCCCTTGGGCCCAGATGAGTTGGGGTCCAGAGAAGTTGCTGATAAGATGTAGTAGAGAAAGCCAGCAGAGTGAGCCTCCGGTTGAGCATCAGGGGAACGAGAAAGACACAACGTTGACGGCCATAAGAATGGGGGTCAAAATGTTGCAGTTATGTTCGGTCTCCAGCTCCCTCTCACACACAAACGTTACAATAAAGTTAGAGGTATATATTTTGTTAAAGAAGTCTTCCTGCGTCTTTATTATTGTGTCGTTATGATACGGCATATGAGAATATAATAAACGTGAGCTAATATATTTTTTCCGGGGAGTAGTAAACTTAAGAAATTATTTACCTGGTTGGGAAGTAAGGTTTCGTAAGTTAGTTCAACAGTTCAATACGTCGGTAGTAATTTTAATTCTCAGTAGGGATCCTATACTTCTGACCTTGCGATAAAACACCCAAGATTAGAAAATCTTCTATAACTTGTAAAATTAACTGTGATGGTTTTTTTTTTATTTTATAGGAATTTTTTTGGCCATAACACATTAGTTTTTACTCTGAAAGATTCAGACGATAATAATCTCTTTCTATTTCTATATTTAGGGGAAAATAATCACCAGTTAATGGAATTAGTTAAATATTTAACACTCTAGTATCTTCTTCTTTGTTATTTCTATATCAGACTCTGAGCCGGTACGTTATTCAGCTTTCCACAAATCTTAAGAATCACATTTCATGAATATGAGTGTTAAAATTATCTTGTTTTGATAAAGTAGATGAGAATTCTCGGATGACAAAACACGAACGATCGCATGCAACACTAAATCGGAAGACCGAGGAATGTTTTGGTTAATACGAAATAAAGTATCAAATTTCAGAAAGCGAAATGTTGTTGGTCATTCTGAAGCTTAAATGACCTTGTGACAAATAACATTCTCATATCATCGATGAACTGTATGACCGTACATATATTAATCAAGGAAAGGAAACTGCTGTTTCTTGTTTTGGTGGAGCTTTCAGCTTGAGAAATAAAACTGGAAATGGAAACACAAGGAATTCGTTGCCATTACTCTCAGGTCGATTTTCATCTATGGTGGTATTACCAATTAGGGACACAGCTATGGATAAAATAGATCTTTGAAGATAGTGAAGGGTTCACTCGTTTAAAATGATTGCGAAAATACATTTTTGTGCCGTATAAAATCGGAGACTATACTTGTTAAAATGACTTAAAAATAACCCAACAAGGTTTAAAATAACCCAACGAGTGTTGACATATCATAAACGTACCAACCGACCAAATTATAATAACTTAATTTTAGTGGTGACAAATAATATTCTAATCTGTATTCATACCGTCCCTTTATTATGACTCTATTATGCAAATTACACTGACAGCATAAAAACTAAGCGAAACTAAAAAAATAATGCCCGGATTAATGGTACTAGTTATAAGAACCAGCCATAGATAAGATAAATCTATCTGCGATAAAGAAATGCTTTATCATTATAAATTAAATTACCATGACCACAATATCCGGATTTTCTGGTCATAGTAATTTAATTTAAAATATAATTCCTCTATTTAAGAA